>VXBH01000318.1:608518-699869 GCA_013400035.1 Rynchops niger | reverse complement strand
AAAGAGAGATGATGAGCAACCAAACCACCTCTCTGGCTGCCATGAGAAATGCAGCGTTAGCATGACAGAATTAATTAAACAGGGGAAACCAGTCCCGGGAGAGGTCACGTTTCCTGAACACACCTCATGCCTTTTACAGAAAGAGCTATCATCATTACTATTTTCCTCAGTTGCTGACACTTCATTCCTATGTAATGTGTTTCAATTACAAACCTCAAAGGATTTTTTTGGTTGGTTGGTTGGGTTTTGTGTGAGTTTTTTTAACCACAGACAAGTATGCTATACACCTCACCTTACAGATAGGGATGGCAAAGCAGAAAGGTTAGTGGCAGAATTAGGAAGAGTGTCCCGATATCATTGTCAATCCAGTGTATGGTACACTTATCCTAAGCTGGCTGGTGGGAGTGATGGAGGAGAGACGAGATGGAGAGAAGGAAAGGAGAGAGGAAAGGAAGATCACTCCTCCCCACCCTCTGGTCCATGCTGCCACATGAGCATTACGTTAAAGTTCATGGACAGGAGAAGAGCAACCCATCCACGTCCTCCAAGGTCAGAGAGGGACCTCACATAGGGTGGCTCAGGTCAAGGAAAGCCATCACACCAGTTTTCTCAGGTGAGAGGCAGTTGTGGGTCAAATTCATCCCATTTCTAATACCTTTCTTTTCTACTTTCAGGTGAAGTAATGCAGAGCAAGAGTCTTCTGACTGGAAATGGAATAAGAGAAGTCACAGCACACCTGTCGGTTTCATAAGCTTCAAGGTGTCTTCGTGTGATCTGGTATCTGATTTCCCTTACCAGAGCCTTAAAAGGAGTTTTGCACTGAAAAAGCAAACCTCACCTGTACATAGCAGACTGAACAGCTCTTTGAGTTTTGCAACCCTGCTGCAGTACAGGCTAGAGCAGAGCAGAGCTGACCTTATCTCTGTGCAAAGACTGAAAATGGGATGAGCACAGGATTCCAGTTTCACCCCGTACACAGATGTGCCCATTAAAAAAATGTTGCATTAAAAGTGGGGAACCCAGGAGGCAGCACTCACAGAAGTACAGGAGATGGATGGAGGTGGAAAGAGCACATGGGAAGGGACGAGGAACAGCTGAAGGCAGTGAGACTTGTCTTAAAAATGATGGTAACCAGACCCACTCTCCCAGCTTCACTATTTCACATACATAACTAGATGCTCCCAGTGCCACAAGGAGGTCTCATCCTCAAATAAGGCAATGTCCTTTACACGCTCTTTGTCTGTTTTTGCACAGTCTCTTATCTTGCCATTCACAACATGAAATTTAACAGCAATACATTTAAAAACTTTTCTTGGAAATGTGGCAAAATCACTGCAGAGTGATTTACCGTGGTATTTTAAACTTCAAGCATAAACAGGGTCGCACTCTGGTTTGATCTGTAGATTCAAAGAACTAGTTATGTAAAAACTCCTGCTTCCCATCTGAAACCACACTGTGCAGCTGTAAGCATATTGTGGCCACAAATATTTGCATTTCTTGGCTCACTCACCAGTTTGCAAATGCCTTTCAAAAGATGAGCTACCCCAGTGTGTGCGTTTATGCCCATGATTTGTCTACAGGTACCTGTAAAGGGTGCAGGAATATAAAAAGCAAACACAAGTTATACCTAAAAGGAGGTTGTCTGAAAATGTAACCTATTTACCAATTACAAGACAGAGAGCTTCTTCCTAAATAAATAAATAAATTTAAAAACAAATATTACTTGATTCAGGTTTAAATAAATGTAATATTGCCAAGAGCTGTGAAATGCTACTCTTGTGTTTGGAACCAAACTCCTCCTCTGCCTAAAAATGCCAAGTTCTCTGTATTCCCTCACCCCTATATTTGCCTAATTACAGCACCATCTTTAGAATAAAAGCTATTTAAGCAGAAACCTGATGGCACCAAAGGAAAAACTGACTCTTTACCTCACAGTTCATTGTTCTTTCATGATAATAAAAGCAAAGTTCTCCTATTATTTAATCCTGCATTTAGTGCCCTGAAGGATTGCCTCCTGCTCTGGATTACTCTGAGTCTGAGACGAGGTTTTCCAGCAGATGGTGCTGCTTCCAGTGAAGAACAGGCAGGTTTTCAGCCATCCCCAGGGAGGGCGAGGAGCAAAGACGTCTTCGCTCTCATCCCCCGCTAGCTAAGCGGGAGAGCGAAACAGGAAAAACAAAACAGAGAAGCAGACAGCATCTTTAAAAATTCAGCATATGAAGGATCTGGGAATACAAATCTGATTGCCCTCCTTTCCCGACACAGATAGGAAAGTAGTGAATCACAGCAGGTCTAACACAAAACGGACCAGCTGCTTTTCAATAGAAAAACAGGCACTCCTGCAGCATGTCATGGCGTTCAGATATGACTGCACAGATGAATTTTCTGGCAAAGCCACACTAAACTTCTGGAAATGACTGACAATGTGGCTGCTTTCTATTTCAATTAAAGATTGCTTCTGCCTCCAGAGTTCATATCTGGAATAAAACTTCCTCCAAAGTTATGGCTTCTGAGATGCAAGATAGTGCTTCAGAGCTAGGTCTAATTGGGGTATTTTGTAACAAACCAGTAAAAGTTCAGACTTAAAAAAAAAAAGCTTTAATTCTACATTTTTTTTATCTTTATATCTTTCCTTACAAGACCTTTTACACAGAAAAGGTATCATTTAACTGGAGAAGAATTTTGTCAAGGCCCTTGTACTATTTTAATGCAGTTTTGTTTTGTTTTCCTAACTAGAAAAGGATTAACCTAAAATGAACTGAATAAATAATCAACACAATGCTCTGGGTGGGTCTACAGTATTTTTTCTCCTTTCCCTCTCATAAATGATTGCCTGGATTGGTAAATGGCATTTCTGCAGCTTGGCTTTTAAGGTGCCAAATACTTTCACTCTAAGTGAATAGTCCAGTGTCCATCATACTTTCTGTGATTCACTGGCTGTACATACACCTGCTAACCTCAACAGCACTTCCCCCAGAAGGGAAGGGCCACCTGAAACCCTCAGCAGATCAGAAAGTTATACTCCAACTCCAGTTGCTTGGCTCCAAATTGTGAGGCTCACTATGTTAGGTCCTACGTACTGAGGGCTTCATGCCCACTTCTCTCAAAGTGTTTTTATTTATTGAGCTCTCTTCTCTGTAAAATGTGAATTTATCCATACGGCACCTCTGGAGAGCTCTTTCATAAGTGATGCAAGTTGGAGCACTTTAGAAGCGTGTTTTTATGCCCAGATTTCCTATTCCAAATTTGAGCTAAGTTCAGTTTGGAAAGCACATGAAGCAAATAAGCGAGCTGCTGATCCGTTCTGACTACCTCACCACTGACAAGGCACCGATACTTCACCCAAATGCCAAATCATTACTTCCTATCTCATGCTAGCGCGCAGAGAAGGAAAGTGTGACACTTTTCTTTCAGAAAGGCTGCAACTACTGCCTTCAATCCTGAAGCAATTCTCCCCCAAGCAATACCATCCTGAGCCACGCTCAATCTTTTGCTTGTTCCACTGCTTTTAGGTAGCCCTCTGTCATGTATTTTTCCAAACCCACTGACCCAACGTTCGTAGTATTTCTGCCCTACTGCGTGATTGGTTCTATTATATTTATTTCAAAATAAATAGCTACAATAAATCATCAACATGCAACAAGCAGATCTTTGCCGTTACTCTGCATTTTTACAAGCTCATGTGCAGTTCAAGCACTTTGAAGTGAAAATACTACACAAGCCCATTCTGCTGTTCCCGTTCCCAGATAACTAGGAAATCAGTAAAAATGCTAAATCTCAGATGTCCAGGGAACCCCTCACAATAGCACTACTCTCCTCCCATGTTCTCAAAGCATGCCTTTTGTGAGGCTGCCCTCTTCAAAGGAGAGGCCAAGATCAAAGGGAGACCCTGCTCACAGATACCTCTCATAGCTGCCATCCCCCATGGCAAAAAGCCATTTTGCTTCAAATGCTTTTGCTGATAATGAAAGAACTTTCCTGCAGCTGGTACCCCACCACACTGACTTTCTGTAGGAGGCTATCCAGAGAAAATCCCGTGGATAAATCCTTATGGAAAACCAAAGTCCAAACCACAAGCGATTTCATTCACACTCAGGTGTAAAGGTCTCGAGCAACAGTTTATCAGCATAAGTAATGAAAAAATACTTGTTAGGAAAAGAAAGCAGTGATGCCAAGGGCTCACCACAGCTCCAGACTGGCTTTGCCTGCGATGTGTCTGCAGGGACCATCTGTCACAGCATCTTCTGACGAAGTGTGTACAGCTGAGTCCTCTCATCTTAAGCGACTCTCACATAAACAGCAACATCCAAGCAAAACAAGGGAGCCAGACTTCCCAGACAGGCATCAGGAAAGCAGGTTGTGTATTTGTGGGAGGCAATCTCTAACAATACCATTTCAAAGAAGAATGGCCTACAGGCTAAAGTCTGCGTTTGTGGGAAAGTCTAATAGAACTGACATTTCCACTTCACCCTTGGTTTGGAATGACCTTCACATGGCCCTGCCTGAGCAACAGAAACAGGCTTACCTCCAGCTGGGATGTTATTCTCCACTTCATGCTGTAAAGCAACTGTGCATCTTTCCTTAAACTTGGCAAGACTTCAGACCAAAACTTACCACTGATTTCAGGATGTCTCCAGGCCACTGCTGAACAATTTCTCTGTACACTCTTTCCATTAGTTTAATATATAACATACACTGTATTCCCTAAAGTCAGATATTCCCTGCGATGATTTACTTGAAGTTGCTTTAGTCTGCTCATCTTAGCAAGCTTGCACAAAGGTAAGGCTTGCTGAAGCTTTGAGAAAATGTTTACCTTCGTCCATGCCATTGAGTATTTCGGTTAAGTCTTCATGTTTGCTGTCATACTGGTGCTCCTTCCACGTTTCACCATTTTCACTTCGCAGTACGATTAGCTCTCTTTCTTTTCCTCGCATTGATCCAAAATGCGGGATTTCCACTATGACAGGGCTGGAGAAAAAGGAACCATATTATTTTTAACCCTATATCTCCTCACTGCCCTTAATTTCCTACGGGCGTTAAGCCCTTAAGAAAGCTACAGTCATCTTAAACAGTCAGCACTGTTACTGTAAAAATGTTTTTGAAATTGCCAAAGCTGCACAATCCTTTATCATTTAAAGTATAATTAATAGATAACTTTAAAGTATTCATATGTAGCTCATTTTTAATGTAAATCTTCTGAAACAGTTGCCTACGTGAAAAAATAGTGACAACTTCTGCTAAGGAGAGTTCTCCCTGCTCGTTTATCCCAGGATGTAGGTGATCCAACCTGCCTGCAGCGCACACAGCAGTGCTGACTTTTAATTGGCATTAGCACAAAGTTTGGATTTGGCTCAAGGGATTTAAAGGGGCAAAGTCAGCTCAGAAACAGTCCAGCTATCCAAATGCATGCAACAGCTATTGACTGCAGCAGGAACTGCGCAGGCATGTATGTTTTAAACTTCAAACTAAGTCCCAAACTTTTCAAAGCTTTCCCTGGCTCTCTGTTGATGCAGCTCCTGTGAAATGCAAGAGGTTGTTTCTCATGAGCTTCACTTTCTGGTGCTCATGCCCAAAATCAGAGCTGCGATATAAGCACTGTAAACATCACTGGGGAATGTTTAGATCCTTTCACAACGGATTTCTCTGAGTGAAGCAACATCACAACCACATTTATATTAGTTGCTGTCAAACATTTGTGGGGGAAGGAAAGGGAACGAGAAGGCGGTTAATAATACACCTTATGTCACCAGACAATGTATCTTCAACAGAGGACTGCAAGTGCATTACTGAACAGGTATTGTGAACAACCGACAGAAAGCACCACTCACTTCATGTGCCATTCCTTAACAAAACAGACACTTTGGCCAAACACTTCACAGGCAGGATATGCATTTTAAAGTATGCTAAGACAAACCGACTGAAATCACACAGTAAGGGAACAATTATGGATTATGCAGCTTTAAGACATTTAAATAGACAGTATCATTATTTTCCTACAGAGGTTGTAAAGGATTTCACTGCTTTGCAATAACTCAGTTAAAAGTAGCATCACATGATGGGAGAAGTAAGCAGTGCTTCCATGTACACCTGCAAGGTGTTGGGTTCATTAACCAATCAACCACCTGAGCACAGAAATCACAACAGCCGTCATGAGGGAAAACATAAACTAGTCGGAAGTCCAGTTTTCACATTAAATACCAAGGGAGAAGAGTTAGGTAGTATTTTTTCCCATGAAAATAGAAAAAGATAGTTTAATCAATATGTCTTTTAGATGCTTTTAAGAACACCCAGGCTGTTACTCTAATCTCAAGTCCTTCAACAAGAAATAGGAACATAGCTACTCTCTCCCATTGTGCCCAGCAAGTAAATACCAAAAATTCAAATACAGTGCTTAAGATATTTACTCTCTAGTTCAAAAAGAGTACGAACTAAAAACTAAGACTGTAGTACAATCTTTGCAGGCTAATATTTCAGATACTGTCTCTGTAAATATTTAGAAACCACACAATTTTGTGCATGACATTTAACAAGAATACTCAGTGAGAAGGTATTGAACAGGTTTGGAACACCAAACACTCACCAATATTTTGAAAACCTAACGCGATAAATTTTTCAATATGGCTTGAAAACAACAAAAATATATGGAAACATTCTTACATTTTTAGACTATACACTGCAGTTCCTTTGGGTAGCATACTTGGCTTTATAAATTCATTTTAACAAGATGACTCTTGCAGGTTGAAAAGATTAGTATTTCTCCAACCTTGCTGAATGAAGTCATTTAGTCAATGCCATTTTTTCTAAAAAATCTTTCATAAATAATAGATGTTATGTGATCACATTTTACAAACACTTTTCCCAAAACAGACTCGCTCAAGGCCTGTAAATACCTTCTCTACCACAGGGTTGAACTTAAAGGACTGTCACTGTGTATTAAAATGTATTTGATGCAGTTGAAACACTTCAAATTCAAAAAATTACAAAAGCACAGAAGTTATGAAAGCAGAATGCTGGCAGTGAATTTTACATGCCTATAAGCACAAGGTAGTAGCAGAGCTATATTAAATCAAGCCACTATGATTTTCTTTCAGTGACATAAATCAACTGAAAGCTATAGAAAACTTAAAAAATAAAATAAAATGGGAATAACAAAAAATTGGAAACAAAAGAAAAACTGTAGACATTCTGTATCTTTTCCGTACGTATCCTACCCAATAAATTTTGTTCCTTGTGGACCAAGCTGCAGGATTCGGCTAACCATGCTCTCGCCCTCATTTAGAGGGGGAGGAGTGTTAGGAAGATGCAGTTTACTGAATAACATCCATGCAGCAGGAAGAGAAACGAGAAGGGGAAATTAGGAACAAGCTGTCATTCCCGACAGAACCGGCAGTTTACACCAGGGTGCCACTTATGGTAATGAACAAAATTTATAATTAGGAAAAAAAAAGCCATATCATAGTGGATTGTTTCCCCGATTTTAAGCTTTAAAAAAAAATCAGGTCCTAGCATTTATACTACTTGATGCTCTACAATAAGCGCTCCGACATCGCTCTCAGTGGCTTTGCTCCACAGGATGGAGACAGGCAGCTCCCAGCAACTCCGGCAGAAGCCGTGCGTATGCTACAGCGTAGGGAACAGAGCTCAATATTTATGTCCTTGTGGGTGACTTAAGGACACTTTTTTGTGATAGTAACGTTTCTCCAACACTCTACGAGCAAGAGAGTGAAACCCTGTTCGGGGTTACAGGTGTGCAGCTCCTGCTGACTTCAAAGGCAGGTTGCATGAGTAGATGGGGGCAAGACTTGGTCTTTTCATGGCTTTCCTTACCTTTGGCTCCACCCTGCAGTCATCATAGAGGCAAAGCTCCTCTTAAAATACAAGGGTACTTTCTGGAAGGAATGGCAGGTTGGCATTTTTTAATATTTCAAGTGAAGTAGCCTATCTTACATGCTCAAATGAGGTAGAGTCAACGTTTAACTACTTAGAACCACAGGATAAAGGAAATGAAAGATCCAACATGAGTGTAAACAATGAAATTCATAGAACAACTCACCCTAAAAATTGCGCCCCTGCTGGCCCCATTTCTACAAGTCTACTTGCTAATCCTTCTCCTTCAACCATCGGTGGTGGGCTGGCCAGTTTATGCCTCTTTACCAAGCGGCAGGTGATGCGGGTTGGTGCTGTACACTTGCGTGGTGGGATAATTATTCTCATTCCATGGTGGCGACTACCCCTCATCGAACCCCCACGTGCGTCAACCATAAAACTAACCAGGAAACTGTAGGAAAAAGGAAACACGTCAATGAAAATGGTCACAGAACAACCAGATGATCGGCAAAATGTCAAGTGCCACAGTTTTTAAAACATTGTTAGAAAAGTCCTCCCAATCCCAGCTAAACTAAAAAGAACACGAAGATTCTTTTAAAACTTACACTTACATATTAACTATTAGTTATCAAAAGCAGGAATTGCTAAAGGTCTAGCAACATCATGGTGAAATGAACAGGTGCTACTAAGTGATTTGGATTAAAACAGTACACAAGTAGTGTATTAGTAGTGGTTTAGTGGACTTTAAGAACATCCCTCTGTTACTGGTAGCTCTACTGTCCATAAATAAGAGTAATTAGCCTCACATACAGAAATGAGCCAGACAGTGTAGAAAAAGGAGAATCAAAACCGCTTATTATTTTTGGGATCTCAGTCTTCAAAACCTCCTCACAGTCTCATTTGCAAATGCTTCTGATGGCTGGCAGCACAAGTGCTGGCACCGTGAGTGACAGTCAGTCCAGGCCAGTAAGGACTTCTACTGAGGGGGTTTGAGTGAGAATATGAAGTACATAACTTTCTCTAGGCTACTGGCATTCTGGAGTAAATCACACCATTACTCCTCTGTGAAGATGACATTCATTAACAAAAAGCGACATTAAAAAAAATATCGCATTTGCCAGTGTCATTTTAATGCAGAATTTTACATTCAATAACAGAAGGCTAAATAATTATGTTTCTAAGTGGTGAGTGGTAGATTTTAAAACAAAATTTTTATTATTTGCAAGGGAATAATGAATATTAACAAAAAATAATCATTAATAGCTGTGGCTTATTTCATTCATGAAATGCTGAGAAGCTGCATACATGAAGTGTTACTGTCTTTAACAGAACAGCGACAGGGAAATGGAGTCTTCTCCCTGGACCAAAACCAGACTTCAGCCTGTTTCAAAACTCTGCAGCAAGAAACCTTCCAGTTTATGGGGATCAAAACATACAGCTTCCTGCAGAGCTAAAAAATTATGGGGTTCTCCTCTAATGCTCCAAAATATCTTCCCTTTTCCTCTGTAGCATAAGCTGCTAAGAGAGAATAACTTCAGGTAGAAGATGCAATAACAGGCCAGTATGAAGAGGGGCATGAGTTACCAACTCAGTCTTGATGCCAGCGCATCTTTTGTTTGCTCCTTCTGTGTGACACACAGAGGCTGACACAGCTGCCACGTCTGCTGTAGGGTTTCACTATTTTAAAGGTTGTTGCTAAAACTTCCAGATCTTAAGAACTAAGTCTTCACATGATTAACAGATGAATCCATTCAATTTCCTGGTTCCCTGCTGTAAACTGAACAACAGGAAAGAGCCAGTAATCCAGGGGGGTCATGAAGATTCTTTAAAAAAAGCCCCTGCGTGCTCTGAAGTATGAATGGAAATTTGTGTAAGACCTTTACATTTGCTCCTGAGACCAGCAGGATATCAAAAGTGACAGCTGATGTGCATTGGTCAGGCCTGCAAATAAGTTGCATTACGAAGTCCAGCTGATGTGGGCAGGAAAAATCTGCACAAAAGCAGGAGTGTAATCAAAACTTGATATTTAGTGGACTGCAGGAGACAGGCAGGTTGGTATAAAAGCTGTAAGTATATGAAGCAGGACAGAAAGGTTGTCCAACTAAATTCTAGATAAAGAAATTGCTACATTGCCTTTCTTCAAACCAAATTAAAATCCATCAGTAAAGATGGGGAGGTGAAACAGCTCTCTGAGATGACCCTAACCCCAGTTTATCATTTCTTGTGCCCCAGAGACTTTACAATATGATGGTATGGAATAGCCACAGCAGTTTTCATCCAAATAAATTGTATCCACATTTCTCTCCTAGATAAACACACTGCACATGACTGAACAAATCCAAGTGTTGCCACTAGGGTACCCCAACTCCTCATAAGAGGAATTGTTTCAGTGGGAGGGGATCTTTGCTGAATGCCTAACCAAATGCTTTCCACAAATATTAGATCTGTCTCGACAACAATATGCTCAATCTTTAAATTATAGAATATATAAGTTATGTTAATATTTATAGATCACAAGACCTTAGATGTCTGTAAAATCTGTTGACTGGAACACTTTTTTGTTTGCTAACAGAAGGCTGTAACAAGCAGAGAACCAGCTCTAGGGATCCTGGACCTTTGGGGTTGCCTTTCCCCTCTGCTCACTAAGCACTATTAGCTTGTCAGCATGTTTGTGTCATTTTTTCTACCCGCAACTGCTCTATAGTGTGGGTGGTGAAGGCTGATGGGAAAAGGCAGATGGCACTGAGCATGTGGAAGGGTAGGCCAACGGTTGGTCTTCAGAGCTGGCAAGGAGCCTGCTCCTGACTAGCTGTGAAGAGAGTTCAAGACAATCCATTAAAATTTACTATGAAGCAAAGCAAAATATTAAGCAGGGCCCCACAGCCCTTGGTCACCGAAGGGAGAATACTGAAAGGAATACGTTACAATTGGTGCTTTGGTGGCCTTTTTAAAATGTGCATGGTTTTTGTCTGCAGAGAAGATGGGGCCACTTCAGACTACATGGAAGTGTGGAGGGGCGGCTGGCTGGAGCATCCCTTCGGGGTTGGCGCTGCCGCAGCTCCGGGGAGGCACATCTGGTCGGTGCATCACAGAGCAACGCAAGAGAGAGAGGGGCCTCCCGGGAGCTTGGCAAGGCTGGGCTTGGCCTGATGGCTCAGTGCAAAGCAGTGTTTTGGAGAGCTGCCTATCACGTACGTGATTACCAGCATATTAAACAAACTCAGAATTAATAAAAAAAGTTTTTCATCTAATGCAAAAACGCCAAATCTTGCGCTCAGGTAAGATGTTTTTTTCTGTATCCAAACTGTTTAAATGATGCAAGTATGTCAGAGAGGATTTTCAAAAATCTCTAGGCACCTCAATCAACTGAGTTAAAATAATACAAAAATCAATGGAAGTCAAAACTAAGTACCTATGAAAATCAGGCCCCAAGTTCTCAGGTAGGTTTAGGTGGTAGATTTCAAGGTCACGCAGAGGTAGCTGAGTTGGGTTTGATGACAGGTACCAATACCAGTCCAGCCTTGGCAACCTGGGGCTTAGCACTGCTCAACCAAGGGCACATTAAACCTTGACGTGAGCCTATGCCCCATCACAGGAACTAGCCCATTACAGCCAGCTTGGGTGTCTACACCACACTGCAGCCTTCAGCGAAGACAAAACTTTTAGCAGATTTATGAGTGTTGCTCCCATATAACGGTAATTATTATCAACAGCATATTAATTATTTCCTTGTTTAGTTTTCAAATTAGTAATTTACCGTTTAAATCAGTAACAATAATTCCAAACAGTATTTCATGCACTTTCTATAAAAAACATTAGTAGCTGATGCTCACCTAAATTAATGCTGCACTAATAATGAAATCTACAACATGATCTCTAAAACACAACGCTAAAAGCTAATGAGCACTTCTACTTGAATACATGGAAGGGATGAGGATGTGGGCGGATGCACTACAAACATCTACACACACTCTGTGGGAAAAGAGGTAAAGAAAAATAAAATGAGGATTCACAGAAAGCACAGAGTTATCACCTTGAATCATACTGGGGAAGTGGAGAGGAATAGCTGCAAAATAATTTAGAAAGCAAATGGGAAAAATTAATGTAAGATAATTAGAGGCAAGCAACAGAAAATATCAATAATAAGCGCAAAGGAAAAGTAACAATCAGAAAAATAACAAAAGCAATACACTGGAAGGCCAACTTTAGAAATTATTTCGCCTTTGCTTTGCATATTATGACCTATGTCATATAAAATATGCTATATATGGAAAAAAAAAAAAAGCTTTCATTTAATTAGTCAGCACAAGTCCGTAATTTCTATGAGAAATGCAGAAGCACATGAAGAAAAGTATTTGCAATTTACTCAGGTCAACAGAGAATTTATTGTAACGCATCTTCTTTGTTTAATTCCCAAAGCATACTCCACTGTGCCACGGAAGACCAGTTCTTGCACTTTCCTATAGCGGTTTATATTCGAAAGTATAATGTATAAATATGTACGGCAGGATACTCAAAAGGAGTATCAGTCCTTGCTATTCGTTACACTGCTTTCAAAAATTAGTTCTTCTGTGTGTACAGGAGGTTGCAGTAAACTATAATTAATCTGATGTATTCCACATTGCAAGACTGGATCCAGTATGTCTGAGTTTCTCAATATGGTAGGCAGTGTAACGCATTAATTTCTTTCTTTCAGCTAAGAAAACAAAAGAGTTAAAAAAAAACAACGTGAAGAGAGCACACCCACATTTTAGTTCAGGAAAGTTGCATGAGTAAGCTCACATCTGAAAGCCGAAGGTCATTTTGGTGAAGGGTCTCTACCCTTCCAGAGGCCTCAAGATTCATGACACATTTCAGTGTGCTGCTTACAATGGACCCTGTTCAAAATATATGCTGGCAAAACAACTTATCTGAACTCAGAAAGAAAAACATAAAACATTATCTTGGCTTAAAAAAAGGAAAAACCAGAAGAGTCAAAATTACTGCCAACAATTCCTTCTTTCTTCCTCTTTCACTGATACATTGCTGGATCTCCACACCAGGCTCCCAAAATTCCCCTTCTGCCTCAGTTAAGAAATGGAAACAAACTTTGATGCTTTCTTCTGACAGCGGGTAAATGGGGAAAAGAGCAACCCCAGGGAGCCGACTGCAGAGGAGCTCCCCTGCACAGCAGTCGCAGAGCCCGGGGGAGGATGAGGAATGCGAAGAGCAGTGGGGTCAGGCCCTAGCCGTGGTGTGACCCAAACCACGAGGGCTGCCCAGTTGGCATACCTCTGCCTATGGCCCAGAAAGAGCTGGGGACTAAGCCAGGGCATGAAGCACTGCGATCAAGCAGAAAATGAGTTACTTTTCAGGAAAAGACTGGTAGAAGAAAGTGAAAAGTCATGATGCTCTGCAGATCAGATGTGCTGAGGTACTGGAAGACGTGAAGGGAACATCTGTTGATTGCCCCTAGATGAAGATAACAGGGAAAACCAAACCATATCATAACACAGGGCCACAACTGAAAAGGAAATAAACAATGAGCGACACTTTTTTCTTAACAAAGGAACTAAGTCATCACAGCATCATTTCTGATGGACTTTATCTGTCAAATGAGAAATGTGACAGGTCAGAAAAGTTATACCTGTTTGGAGAATATTTTGGCGCTCAGATCCTCTCCCTCCCCTGCAGCCCCACCACAGTTTGCTCCACTGCTGCAGATCTGTGGCCCTTCGCCTCTGGGCAGAAGCTAAGGCTACCTCTGCATTAGCGAGGACTGATGTACAAAGGGAGGAGATCTTAAGTAGTTGATGCCAAAGGTCCCATGGCCACAGAACATATGTTTTGGAGGGTTGGAACCATTAGTGGCCATGCTAAAGAACTAAGGGCAGACAAGTAGTATCCCAGAGGACTGGCAGGATGCAAGCATCAGACCTATTTTGTACCGGGATGAAAAGAGGACAGAAAATCTCAGACCAATCAAGTCTAACCCCAACTACCAGAAATACTGAGGTATAAACTATCCAACGATCAATCTGTAAGGGCCCAAGGGATAATCAAGACCAGTGCCACCAGTCCTCAAAATAAAAATGAGCCAAAATATGAGTGTCAAGAATAACTCATGTCAAATGAATTTAACTTCCTTCTTTGAAAGAGTAACTCACCCAGTGGATGTGTGGAAGTACTATCTTGGTATTTCAGTAAGAAATTGAGGTACAGCATAGATAAGGTTAAGTGCATAATCATCTGAGAAGTTACCTCAAAAGAGATACCATCAGTGCTTTACTGTTAAACTGAATGTAAACTTCAAGTGGAGATTTCTCTGTGCTGTCCTGGGCCAGGTACTAAGCTAATGTCTTCATTCATGATTTGAACACTGGACAGAAAGAAGGTCTGAAAAGTCTTTGGAAAATAGGATCAGAATTAAAAGCTATCTTGCTAAAATGGAAAGAGGGTCTGGAACCAATAAACCGAAATGCAGTAAAGGCAAATGTAAATAGAGGGAAGAAGCCAAACACATAAGCAGAAACACAGAAAATATAGCCAGACTGCACAATTTCAGAAAAGAACCAAGAAATTCTAGCAGATCACAAACATCAGTCAACCAAAACTGCAGTTAACAAAATGATAATTCTCACTGTGGGATTGCTTAAGACTAGGTGTGCCATGTGCGAGACTAAAGAGGTAGCGATCCTGGCTTAGAAATAAGCTGTCACCAAAGAGGGGAGAGCCAGGGGACAGCAGCAAGGATATGCTGAAATGTGGAAAGCACCACCTAGGAGGACCTTGGACATTTTAGTCTTTTAAAGAGAGGATTACATGTCTTACAACATATAAAACGTTGTTAAGAGACCAGTAAGTTATTGCTTTCCATGACTACTATGGATATGAAAAGAAATAGGCTTAATCTGCTGCAAACAAATTTTAAATTGAATATCAGGGAAAGAAATATCATAACAAAGGACAGTGAACTACTGAAGCTGGAGGACTATAGAGCCTGTTAGTTTTAGTGACTATGAAGAACATATTTCAGGAATGGCTTGGCAACACTTTGCCCTGCTGTAATGCAAATGGGTGGACTACCAGCTCTCTGAGGTCCCTTGCTGACATACCTTTCCACCATAACCAACAGGCTTCAGCTTTTCATTCTGCAACTCTCAATGTTTCTACTGTAGTATTGACCATATGCAGTGTTTTATCAGCTCAGGACCCAAAAATCCACGACTGTATAAATCTGTTCAGCAGAAGCAAGTGCTTACATGTATTGTGGGACTGTAGCTTTAGATTTGTGGGACTTGCTGCTGTTTTGAAACTGAAATCTTTTGGTATGTGCTGTGCTCATTTTCATTATGAGAATGTAATTAGTCATAAAATGGGGAAGCAAATTAAAAAGGATACGAAATTTTATGTCCTGATCTTGAAAATTAAACAACAAATATTTATACTAGACAACCTCATATGCAATGATTCCTTTCAGTTACACATTCACTTGCAAATTTTTACAACATGCATTCAAACATTACTACTATTGCCTTTAAATCAAGCCTGTGTGGTCCGGTCAAGAAGCACCAGAACTGCAGTGATAACTCATAAGTAAATTAATAGTACCACTAAACTCAAACTACAGATATTGGTGAATAGACAGGAGTTTGGAGGTATAGATAAAATAAGAGGTTAAATTAAAGCCCCTAATTTTTTCTGCTGTGAAAGAACAGAAAGCATAACATTATATCTCTGATTTCATATTCCAAATAATTTAATACAATTCAAACAAAACCACCTTATGACACTTAAAAGCAAAGCATAAGCAACACAAAAAGCAGAACAGGACTATTACAGAGAAGCCAGTGGGATTACAATGTTTTTGCATTCAGAAAATTAAGTGCAGAAGCAAGTTTTTGGTTTGATATGCAAGAATTTAGACTGACTCCTGTTATTAAGCACCCTCATTGAAGTCAGTGTGAATTTTGCCACTGGCTTCAACTGCAGCAGGAACAGGCATGTTATCAGCCATTACAGCAGGCTGTATTCTTCAGCTAACAATACACTTCCACATTTAAAGATAAAGGAAATCTGTTAAGTGACCTACCCGGAATGGATGGGACTTGAAACAAGGTTAACATTGTCCAAGGTGTCTGCAGCCCAGCTATAGTGTCTGAGAGAATCAGAATCAAACTCCCTTTGAAACGTCAGGTGCTTAAAAACATAATAAAATAAAAAAAAAAGATAAACTGAAATTTAAAATTAACATGAAAAACACGTGTCTTATATACAAGCTTGTTAAAATAATTCTATTAAATTTAGATTTGGCCCCTTTCCACATAACAGTGCTGATATCGCAGGTGTTAAATTACTGGAAATCCTGTAACAGAAACATGGAATCCACGCACAAATTAATCCTACGTATCTTCAAACATTCTCTTTGCCCACTTTTTGCACTTCCTTCAGTTACAACTATGTATCCTCTCCAATCTTTACTTATATGTGCAAGGTTAAAAAGATTGAAAAAAAAAGTTACCATTTGTATTGCAATCATACATCATATAGACAGGCAGTATAATATTCCTCCAAAGAAATCACCGTTGGGTAGATCCTTATTCAAGCAGAACCTGTGAAAAACTTCACTGAGAGTTTTAATTGAAGCTGCAAACGCGTGACCCAGCTCCTGGTGGGAGACGGCTTTAGTTTGTCTTTATATGCGTCCAACCAACATGAACACTGTTTTCTGGAGTGCCCCTGTCCCTACTCATCTCTATAAAAATAGCTTTAACCCTGTGAAGCACTGGCACACTGGTGCTATAATTAACTGCCCCATCTGACGGACACTGAGGCGTAATTTGTTCATTGCTGCTGCCCATGGACATGCACACATGGACTCACGTCTCCTGAGCCCCACAACAAGCTCTTACACTATAAATCCTCTTATCTGTACAGCAAAGCCATTCTAGGTAAATATCCTTTTTTCGTTTCTTTTTTTTTTCCTAGGAAATTAAACAAATGAAATCTTCAAATACTGGATGCCCCTATCTGCAGGGTGATATGAAAGCTTCTAAACAATTTAAGAAGCGCTGTCAGAAGTTACATCAATAAAACTAAGACAAGAAGCTGTCATGCGATACACACACAGACACTCTTCACCCAAGAAGGCGTTAAACATGTCAGTGTTTCCTCCAAGTCGGTTGTTTTCTGCTTACAGACAACTACATCTAGAGAGAGCAGTGTCTGGAAAGACTAAAACCTTATAGGCTGTTTTCAAATTAAATTCTGTGGGTTCGAGTCAAACCTGAGCCAAGCACACACTTCTACACAGGGAGGTTGTATTATTTCCATCTATTTTTTTTTAATCAACTGGCACATAAAGGTAGTGCAAATGAATTATTTTGAATGGAAATTCCAGCATTAGTAGTAAATCTCGCAAAATCATAAACACACAAAAATGCTTCTGTTGAGAAGCTTTCACAAGATAAGCAAGCAGCGAGTGCTCTCTTGTCAGCCAGAACCCACAACCCTCCCATACACTTGGGGGTTCCCAAAAAACTCCTCTCTTTAGACATATCTTTTTTTTCAGATGAGCATCCCAGGTTTCTTTCGAAAAACCACCTACATTCTAATTCACTGCTAATCAATAGAAACATCCATCATCTGTCCAATGCTGTGGCACATGGCTCCATGCCTCCTTCTTTTGTTACCTTAACTCCTTTATTAAAATCTTTCATTAAACTTTTTGCTGTAAGACAGGTACTTTAGGCCTGATGGTTCAAGCACAGACAACAATAAGAGGCAAATTTGCATATGTTAAACACCAAAATACACCATCTGACATAAAAGATAAAATGAATGCCATTAAAACAATGGCAATTAAGCAATGGCAGTGGCTTTAATTAGCATAATTTTGAAAAATGTATCATAATTTAGTTTATTGAAGGCAGTTTTTCTCTTTCCAATAGTACACTAGGGATTCTCCTACATTTCCCTGAAGAGCCACAGTTTAGGCGGGACAGCCATAGCAGTTTCTGCAATTCCAAGTGATGTAATTTGGTAAGAGCTCATACTGAGCACATTATTGCTTTTCATACCAAACAGTGTAAGATCCAGACGGCTGGTCTCAGAAGTTGTAAAAATTTAGATAGACAAAAAATAAATGTATTTCTTTGCTCGGTGATTAACGTTATCATCAAAAATAGCACAAAACAAAGAAACACAAGAAATGCATTACAAAGAACACCGCAATTTAGTGTTTGTCGTTCAAATGGCTGCTAAGCCATAGGTCCAGGCTTGCGCAAGGACACATACATCAACAAATGAACAAGGGATCGTGTTTGCTATAACAGAAGGAAAATGCTAAAGTTCCTTCAGCAGTGCAACAGAGAAAACTAAATGTAGGGCTATATATTTTCCAAGGAAATACCACCACTCTAAAATAATCGAAGCTAAATCGAGGTATTACTATGCTCACCAAGTTGCTGTAGGTTTGCTTTCGTGCATACACAGGGTTCCTTGGTCTATTCTTTTGTCCTGAGATACTGTCTGTATATCAGGTGACCATATTTTTTTGATTAATTCCTTTCTGACAAAGTGCACCCAAACAGATCTTTTGGATGTATTTACAGCCAGCAAAAAGCATGAAGCCTACAGCCAATAGTTTTGGCAGGGAAACAGAGTAGGAAAAGCTAATAGCCGGACACATGCATCTTACACGCAGCACACATCTGTTGGTCTCATTTTGTCAGTCTGTTGAGGTGCTGGATTTTCCAGGCACACAAAAAATAATCTTCCTGTGTAAATTGCAATATAAGCAGTCCAGAAGATGGTACATCATCAGTGACATCAAATCACAGGATCCATCCTGTGTCTGGTGAGGTCCCTCCCTGGACTGAGGGAGATTAAATATGCATTGCTGTTGGCATGGCATAGTTAGATACAAATGCATGCATAAAAATACTGATGGTTCTGCTGGCAAGGATCCTGCTGGTTGCATAACTGAATATCCAGGCTGTGTAATATCAGAGTTCAGCAAACAGAAGAATTTATGCTTCCTCCCAGATGAATTTATCCAGACAGAAGAGATTCAGCGAGCTGCTATGTAACGGACAGCCTGATTCATCCTGCCTTTGGCTGATTAAATTCAGAGGCTGATGTAAATTATTCCATGGAGAAAGTCATTTGGAGTTGGTCTGAGTTGCTACATCCATGGTAACGCACCAGGACACAGAAATTTTAACTTTGCTCCAGCCAGGTTATGAGGCACAGCGTGGCCTGGACTCAGACTTCCCCATTGAACAGGGTCAGCAATAAAGAACCGAATGCAAACCACGGAGAATATCTTGACTTCTCAGGGAATTATTAGAACCTCTTCTCTACCATCCAACGCATCATGCTGGCAGTCAGGTTCAGTAAAGGCTGGTTTAACATCTTCCTTGTTTGATTCTTTTGAGACTCCCAAGTCTCCCAGTGCTCTTGGAGAGGGGTGGTCATGGGATCTTCTATTTTAACCTGATCAAGAGGCCGGCAAATGCCCCTTACTCTTTTATATACTTATAATTTGTGATAAAATTAATTCCCTTTATCCTGAGACTTAGCTGTTACCATGCTCTCCAGACAGGTCTGAACTTTCCAAAAGAAGCATAATGGAATATGCAGACAGGCAATGGCACACACCTTCAAAGCAGCGTGATACTGCAAAACAGCCTTAATTCCTCTCAGTTTCCAGATGGACTTTTAGGATGTTAGTTTTGACCCACAATGATCTTTGTTCCTGTGTATTCCATTGTTAGAACAAAAGGGTGGGTTTTTTCACCCTGATTTCTACTGACAAAATCTCTACAGAGATTATCTGGAAGCCTAGTAATAAATAGGAAGATGAGAGGTAGGGGTATTCTCCATCTCCCATATACACTCGTCCCACTTCAGCCAAAGAGCTGTAACGCTTACCGCCATAGGTTTGGGTTGGGCTGAAGAACGCAGGAATTCCAGAAGATGGATATCTTTTTTTGTCAGGACTTCAAGGCTTGCAGAAGCCATAGCAGAAACCTTTAGGTGGGCTCCCTTTTTCAGGAAGATAGCTGGGTTGTGTTACCGTTGTTTGTTTTTCAGGGGATCATGGTTTTACTAACCCCTCAAGACAGGACTGACATTTTTTTCCGCCACCACCTTCGCCATTCCTGATCCCCTCCTGGACTTGAGAAACCTGAAGTTTGTCTAGAGGATTAAGGTTAGAATAACATTTACAACAGGCCTCCAGCCTGGCTTCATTTTACGAGACAAATTTGGAAGAGCACTTAACTGCAATAATTGCACAATCATTGCTGGACAAAAACTGGAATCACAAAAATATAGAGATTATAAATGCAATAGAAACAGCCTACGCTACTAATCCCTAAAATAGAGCTCCTGTACGTGATGCGGTGTCACTGCAACACCTCCATGTACAGATAGTAATTCTTTTTTTTCTAGTAGAATTCTGTAATACAAAACAGGTTAAAGGTGCATACTTTGAACAATGTTCTTTAGGAGTTATTCAGCATAGTGCTGGTTTTAGGTCTTGTTATTTGATCAAATGCACCCTAGCTGCTAAATCAATGCCATCTACTTTGATGGTAATCACAAAAATGGCCAGAATCATAAGAAAAAATAATACGTTCTCAGACTGAAGAACCTTTCTCTCCTCTGAAATTTCCATCATATCAAGAAGACTTAATGAAGGCTTAGAGGTAGGATTTGTCAGAGTAACTTTAGGTTCTCAGCCCTGAAATATCATTTCTTGTTCCCAGTGCCAGTAGTTGCAGATTTTATTTTCTGACTTCAAAACAAACAAAAGCAACAAAATTAATGCTGCGCAATGTTCAGAAACTCTCCCCAGCTGGCTGCTGCAAATCAAGGTTATCGGAGTTTTACAGCACATCACTTGAAAGTAACAGCCTATTAATAAACATTCAGTTGCTAAAAAGAGAATTCAATTTCTGCCATTATCATAATGTTACCAAAACTGTGTGCAAAAGATGTAGTAAAACTGGATAATTTATACTACACTAGAATTTACAGACTAACACAATCAAGGTTTAAAATGCTTGAGTCCTGCTCTGTGGACCCTTTCCCCCAAGAAAGCACCCTCTGAGATCAATAACCCCCCTGTGCAGGAATACTTGCCGCTGCTGAGAGGTACCTCTGTGAAAACGGCAGCAGAAAACCTCTGTTTCATTACAATCCACCTTATGCTCTTCCAGGACATAAACAACAGTTCCGCTCCACGGTCCTTTAATTGCCAAGATTTCTACATTAATTTTTATTCAGCTTCCTAGCAGATCTCCAGCTTCTCTGTATCAAGAAACTCTTAAGTAACTCCGATTTGAAACTCTGAAGCGAGTCTGTGAAGCAGAATGCTGAGGAACTCACAAAGCACACAGTGCCCTATCATCTCCAGCATTAGCTTTTAGAAAGACTTTCCCACGCTATAATCAGGTCAAAAGATTCTGCTTTTGTTGTATTAGTCATTGCACAAATGTTTGGAAGATACATAAACTGGTTAGAGCATAATAGCTTAATCTCTACAAGGCCAAATTCTTCCCAAGGGTGGAAAAACAAGGACAGCAGCTGGAGGCTCATCCATGTAGGCAGAATGGGCAAACGTAATCCCCAGGCTGTACAGTACAGACAAAGGTTGCTTAGTGTAAAACCCATCGCTCCCAGCTTATCAAAGCACTCTAAGGATACACGTAATGTTAGGCTCACAGATGCTTCCATTGACTTCAATGGACAACCACATAACTCAGGAACACAACTGGTCCCTCAAAGACTCTTTTGGTTTGGGACCCCAACAGCCTGTCTCTTGCAGGATCAAAACCACAATGGGGTAAACCCATGATTTCTCTCATCTCCTTTCTTCTTTTTCAGCAGTTAGAGTAGTGATAATGTCTGCAGGCAGAGCTGTGTGCTGCAGACTGTCATCCCCTATAAATATGAAGAAGGAATACCTGGTGGCAGAGATGCAAGCACGTACCTGATCCTTTGCTGGTACCAGCATTTCTTCAATCATCATGCTGTCTCGGGCATAAGAACTTCTGTTCAACGTGTAGGACCTATCCGAACTGAAGGAGCGGAGGCTGTTGTATTTACCATTTATCATAGAAAGTGCAGATGATAATGAGATGAACAAAAAAATAAAAATAAAAAAATTAATACATGCAACTTCCAGGGATAGCATAAGATGGCAAAATATACACAATCTGTGAAATAAGTACAAGGGAAAAAATGGAATGATAAGTATTTGACTGTAGTTAAATATCCCCTTCCCTACAATATACATAAGCAAAATCACAACAAATGTTCACTGCTTTGGCAATAATGCCGTGGCTTTAGAATAAATGCAGAAAAGTGTATTCAAGTATTTAGATGAACTTTGATAAACGTCTTCACACCCTAATCCTGAAAGGAGACCCATGAGGGCAGGTCCCAGGGGAGCTGTGGGTAAGTTCCAGCGCCTGCCCACATGGCTCAGATTGCTGAATCAGGTTTAACTAAGAGCAACTTTTATGTGGTGTGGTTTTCTTTGTGGCTGAACCACTTTTGACTTTGTTATAAACACCCCAGCTATTCCTTTCATTAGAAAAAAAAAAAGATAATAATTTTGTAATGAAAGAAGAAACAAAAGAAATTTCCTTATTGATGATTAAATACAAATTCCAATAATTTGGGGATTATTTGTGCACGTTAGACTCTTTAGAAATATACTATGATCACTCTGAATGTGTTGCAATTAAATCACTGTAGGAGCGCATTACACTTAACCCTGGAAGATACATTGTGGTATGTGCTAAAAACATGCTGCAGGCCTAGACATGCTTGCTACGTGACAAAAAAAATAAAGTAGTAAAAAATGTGAATTAATACAAAGCAACATCCAACAACATATTACACTTTTGAACTAGCAACACTTTTCAGACTCAAAACTCTACAACTTGTCTCATGCAATTTGTAGTTGTTAATCAAACTTTTCTAGTCCCTTAGCACACGTTCCTCCTTGTGTTGGAAGCAGAACTGGGATCTTAATTACACACTGTAGACATATGTTAAGCAGACTTTTACATGATAAAGGGCATAAAGAAATCAAGTTATATTTGTTATAACAGAGGGATCCACAACCCACCCCCCCAAAAAAAATAAGAAGCATGTCACTTTCCAATGCTGAATAAAATGAAAATGAGCAATGGCAGCAGCAGAAAGATGTAACACGATGCCATGCCTTCTTACCTGACTTTTGGACTAAAGCAATTTAGAGTGGAAAAGAAACAGGAGAAATAGAAAGCAAAGAATCAGACGGGAAAAGCAAGATGTTATGGCTGGATGGTTTATATACTTAATGTGTTTATTTTTTAATGTTACACTCAGAATCAGTAGTAAGATGCATCCACAGAATACTTTTTGCTAAATAAAATACTTCACAGGAAAAACGCTGTATTTGTCTCCTCTGAGCATAACATGTGCGATGTAAAAAAATGAGCTACGCAGCAACAAATAGTAATGGCACCACTAAAATCAGAAGCATGGGGAATATTAGATTTCTCTCAAAGGCGGCATAAAATGAGGTTGAACCCTCAGATGTACCTAACAGAACTTGAATGTGAAATTTTGCTCTCCCACTTGCAGAGTGAGACCTTAGAGCCGCGCAGGAAGGGTTCTGTACTGAGTAAAAGGTGCCCTGTAAATCAGTGTCACGCTCTGTACACAAAGCGCGCTCCCTCTCCACCATCACCGCAGTACTTCAGACCTGACCACATCAGATAGTGCTGGATGATGACCTTGCTCACACCAACTGCTGTTTAAAAGCAGCATGTCAGCTTTGTTAATTCAGTTTACATAAGATTCTCCCTTTAGATCTGTTTTGCTAGCTAATGGATTATTTAAATGCATTTTGGTATTCCTCATGAATGTATTATCACATAAATCCTTATTAACGTACCTAAAAATTGTAAGTGAAGCAAAACATGGCTGGGCACTACTAAAGGGCAAATTTGCACTGCCTGCTTGCTTTTCTAATGCGACCATAACAAACAAGACTGAAGGGTAGACATCTGAGCTTTACCTTATGGGAGTTGCCATTCACTGTTAGACAATGAACTCACTTTTTAAAACAGATCTTTAAACGGCAGCATAGGAAAAAGTCCTCAGGGCTCCAGCTTATGAGGTTTAATTATTAGCTTCAGTACGATTCAACTGTCAGTAAATACGTTGCAAATCCACAACTGTGGAATTAATCTCTGCTCATACAGCTTTAATTGTTTTGAGCAACGCACGGTGCAGGCTTTAGCAAGATTCAAAAATGAAATCTAAAACATTGATCTAGCAACACCTGAGTTGAAATCAACATTAGTCAGGTATTATATTAAGTTTACAATAATTTATCAGCTTCACGGAAACTTTGGCCTGTCTTCTATAACATGTAATCCGTTCCCTGTCAAATGAAACCCTAAGACAAATTTAGGGTACACCTGCTTTTTTATTTTTATCGGCTATCTCAGTTGGATTATTCACTTTAAAGAAATTAAAGCACCAAAATAGCAAAATGATCATCATTCAGTTTTTCTGGCATTTACATTCTTCAGATAAATTAGTCCATTAAGGAACACTCTAATGTGAGTATCAATTTGACCAGTGGTAGTGAAAAGAAACCTGGTTTTCTGGCTGTTCTAGATCAGTTTCTAGACCAGTTGCAAACTGCTAGCAAAGAGGTGCCTTGGTGATCTTCAGAGCACGAGCAGATACCAGAAAAAGTGAATGGTTTTCTGTCTCATTGCCATAAGAAGCTGACATGAATAAAGAATATGAAATAAAACTGCAATGAACATACACTTTAAAGGCGCAGTATTATTATAACACGGAAGTACACCCCCTCTACTTTGTTTCAAAATAGACTCCAGCTTTGTGTGAAAGAGCAGGCTCGGTTTGTAAAAACTTGTAACCGTGGTGACATGCAAACACGAGAAGCAGCAAATACAATACCTGGCGGAGCGGGCTCCCAGGCTGAAGCCCATATATCCTTCAGCAGGCAAAGAATCATCTCCCAATTCTTTCAGATCCTGGGGTCCGAGGTATTTGTCTGTATCACCTGTCATTGCATCCTCACCTGCCAGTGCAAAAGCCAGGTTGAAATCAGAAGCTACACGTATTGTAAGTGTTTGTGTGCTTAGTAAGTCGTAACGCCCTCCTCTGCTCGCCAACAAGGAATCAATCCCGTCACCCCCACCTTCCCTAAGGCTCTTTCCATGTCATACGTCAATTATCCACCCTCTGAATGGGCCTGAGAAAAGACTTTTATTGGGGGCAACCGTAAGAAGCAAAATTCCACCTTGACGTAAATCCAATAAAGTTATACGACGGGATGACTTTTGCCCAATCGCTTAAGCAAGCTAAAGGGTTCTTCTGTACTTTGCACCGTTGCGCTCACTTTTGCTTTCCTTACCAAAAAGCCCAAGCTGACAAACTAAAGTTAGGTCATTCTGTACACAAAAATAAAAAAAATAAAAAATACTTGGCCGTGCGAGACAGCCTGTTTGCCCACCACTGCTGAAAAGTCCAGTGAGCCTGAATGGATGTAGAGTAAAAGAAGAAGCCCGCCTTCCACCTTAGGTGTTTCTCAATAACTTTTGCAAGTTTGAATGTAAGAGGGGATTTACTTTTTTTTTTTTTTTAAATGAACTGCTTCACACTCCCAGGTCGATTTGCTGAAGGTAAGTACTTCCTGCAGCTTCGTGGGTGCCCAGCCCGGCGGGGGGCGAGGGCAGAGCGGAACAAAGCCTTGCCCGAGGGAGAGCCCGGCAGCCCCAGCCCACCCCCGCACCGCACGGGCAGCCCATGGGAAAGCGCCAGGCGCACGGCAGACACGGGCATCCACAGAGAAGGAGCTGGTTAGGGTTTGTTTTTTTTTTTAGGAAAAGAAAAAAAAAAATGCAAGGAAGGAAAGTTAAATCTTCGGAGAGGAGGGCAGGCGCCGCAAAGGGTTAAGGGAGCGCTGACTCTCGCTGGGAGCATTTGCATACCATTACATCATGCAAACCTACATTCCTGCATTGACAGAGCAAGCCCAAAATATGCCTTTTGCGGTTGTAGGATCTTTTTTTCTACCCCTCCCCACCACCACCACTCCATTTACCCTCACCAGCACAGAGCTCCCCGTAAACTCATGACTTGCCTGCATCCACGCTCTCCTCCTTTGTTGTGAACGCATTTTAGGTGTGTAAAAGTTGCACAACAGAGAAGTTTAACAGCGTGTTCTGGACGGTAAGTGACTCCCCAGCCCCAGCTACACGTTTCCCACTTTCATTCAAGGAGTTTAGACTAGTTTCCATTCACTTAACTCAGGAAACCACGGGCGAGCTCTGGTTTTAAACTAACAATCAATTCTAAAAATATCCCTTCAGCTACTGCTTTGCAAACGGCAAACAGAGTAACTTTCTCCTCCAGCCCAGCAACAACCAGTATTTTAAGTAACAGTTTAAAAGCCCAAATGTTCATAATATACGAGAAAGCATTCAAAAAAACAGAAACAGAAACATTATATATAAAGTTAAACTTTAAAAAGTCTTACTGTTTTGGAAAGCCATTTTCACCAGTCTGGTCTATAAGAATTTTTTCCCTGATGTTTCCAAGAATTCCTATTAGTCCTATTAGTCCTTAAGCAGTGATTTAGAGTTAATCTCCAAACCAGCACAAGCAAACTAATCCCTGTGGGTCATATTCGCTTTCCACACAACAAACGAGATCTTCTTAACATCTTGATCTCTTCGTATGTATTTTAGGACATACGCATCTTTGTCCTCTCAACCCAGATCAAAGTTCTTTGCAAATATGAAACGAAATGAAAAATAACGACTACAGTTTAAAAAAAAAAAAAAATAAAAATCCCCTTTTAATCACTCTGCAGACATCCCTTTAAAGCTTCTGCTGATTGGATTACAGCCTCCCTTGGCAAGCCTCTTGAATGGTGACATAAATGCAGGCACTCCAGTTATTTGTATGTAAATAGGGGTGCTGCGAGGGTGTAGTTTTTCTGTAACTCGATACCGGGGGCTGAGCACTGAGCGCGGGGCTGCGGGAACGGGCGCTGAGCTCCGCCCGCCCCCGCCGGAGCTGGGGCCGGGGCCGGCGCCTCCCCCCGCCTCCATTCCCGGGGGTGGGGACGGGGAGCGGGGCTGCCCCCGGGGGGCGCAGGCGGGAGTTGAGCCCCAGCTGCTCCGTGGGGCCCGACCCCACTTCCCTCTCCGCCCCTCAGCGTGGGGTGGTTGTGTCCAGAGGGCAAATTTAAGCGCTTGAGAAAGAAAACGTAGGTGCTTGGGGAAAAACGACCTGCAGCCTGGGAGGTGGTGGAGTGGCCCAGAGGGGGTCAAGCGATACTGGGCAACTTTAAGCAACCACTAACTGGACCAATAAGGTTTGGAAGCCTCTGCTCTTACAACACCTGCAGATGGGCGCTGCACCACTGTAAGGAACCGAGGATGCACTTTCTTCAGGAGCGTCATTTGTCATAGGCAAGGTGGGGAATGATAAAAAGTTACTCCAGTTGAGCTGCAAAATACATTAGATGTTATCTTGCTCTGCAGCTTATCCAGCCAGAGCAGGATTACTCTGATGAAATGCTCTCATCAAAGGAAAAGTTGCATCTAGGAGTGGTAATTTCAAAGAATTCCAGACATTGTTTTGTGATCGTGGGAGGCTGGGGCAAAATGGGTGGTGCACGTTTCAGCAATCCTGCTCTGTTTAATTAGGTGCTGCAGCCTAATCCTGCGTGTTTCAGGTAACACTCAGCACACTGTATTCCTGCAGAGAGAGGTCCCATGGAAAAGCAATGAGAAAATTCATCTCTGCACACAAACGGTAGAGAAACGCCCAAGCAGTGAGGCACAGATGAAAAAACACCAAAGAAAGAGAAGGCTGCATTGCTTTGCTGCAATTGCCATCCTTCCCTTCATGATGTTACCCGTTGAAGAAAGATGATGGCCCTGTTAAGAATGGGCAAACACAGCCCACAAGTACAGGAAACCATTCAAAATGCAGGAAAGAATAGCAGCAGTAGGTCAAAGCAAAGGCCCATCCATTCTAGTACACTCTGTCTCTGAAGCAGCCACACTACACAGAAGAATATAAGAACATGAAGCCGTGGAAGTCCTCCAGGACCTTTTTCTAGCTGGCAGTGATTTGAGCACATGTTTTCTAAAGCCGCAAGAGATTGGTATAATGAACAGGTATTTCCCCCCCCCCTTTTTAAATTCTTACAATTACACTTTGAACTCACTTTTTGTGTTCCCTACACCAAGGATGATTAAAAGGAGTCACACAATTCAACTACCTGTTGCATGAAGAGTAGCCCTTTTAATTCAAGCTGAATCTGCATCTTCCTGGTTTCACCAATGCCCCCTGTTCTTGGACTTCTGGAGAGACAGCAAGCATTACTGCACACTTTGCCACCCACTATTGTATACATTATAGCCTATTCCTCATTCAGCTTTTTTCCCTGGGATAGGTTGTCCTACTCTACTCTTTTCTCCCCAGGAAGGTTTTCCATGCCTTTCATCACCTTTTCCCATGTTTTTCCCATTTTTCTGGTCCCTCAGCATGTCTCCTACAGCTGGGAACTGCAAGAGTGCACGGTAGGTGCTCTTTTTAGAGGCCAGTGAGAAATACAGGCTCTCTGGCAGCAGGAAGGAAGGCATCATGTGGCTTGGGGAAGAGTCCCAAACAAAATTTAATCCTAGCCTGGGATCCAAATGGGCATTTGTCATTGGCTTTGCTAAAGATCCCCAAAGCTTTCACCACTCCCTCGTCATGGCCTGTCCAGAGTTGCCTGACAGCAGAAGAGGTACAGCCACAGGGAAAAGCAGGATGCTTCTATAGTTGGAGCCAAGGTTTTGGTTTCCCGCAAGTATGGAGAAGAGCCAATACCAAACCGCTGAAACTTTTATGAATCTGTAAAATTTGATGGAGACAAAGAAACTCAGAAAACTCTAAGCATAAAAGTATAATAATCAACCCCTCTGAAAATGATTGATAACAGACTTTCATGCATGGGGATGCCCTGACTTAAACTGCTGTACCTCAACGCCTACTCGGGGATCGGGCAGCGTGCACTCGTGCCTTATTAGGACATCTGTCTAATCTGCCAGAAATTGATTAGCATGATACTTAATCCTACCGAGAGAGGAATCTCCATTTAATAGGTTTAAAACAGTGTCCTTATTTACACCCAAAAGAGTTTGTTATCTACTGAAGAACAAATAATAAAAAAAAAAAACTAAAAGCTCAACAATAAGTGTTTTCTTGACAATGACTGTCTAAATTCTCAACACCTGAACTGGTTTTTTTGGTTTGGATTTTTTTCCCTTCACTGCTCACACAGTCTCACCCCTCTCTAGCAGTTTCCATTGCTTGCTGTCCCTTCGCCTCTGGGATAACAGGGCAGCTTGCGGGGGGGCAGGGGGTGTCTGTCGTGACAGAGCTCATTGCTGGGATGTGGCAGTCGCAGCAGGGCTCTAGTATCCTCCACCAGATTAAAACCCTTGCACCCACCAGGAGGGATGCTCCAAGGCTGAGCATGCGACCACAGAGGAGGGGGCTCTGGTGATGGCTCGGACTGTGCTTTAGCACGGCTGATTCCTGGCTCCTCACCAGCCCCACAGCCGCAGGTCGCACCGCTGGGGCTCCCAGCTGCACAGGGCATGGGGTGCAAGCTCACATCTGGAGACGGTAAGAGGAAAGACCCAGTTCTTGCAGTCTCAGGTTTCACATCTATAAGATTTGCAATCTCTTTAAAAATAAAAGCAGAGCACATGTTCAGTGTGCATTGGAATTGCTCGATATTCTTCTACAAACTTTCTGCTACATATGAAGATTATTCTGCATTTTTCCCCCCCCCAAAATCATGTTCACATCTTTCAGAAAAACACTGTTTCTGTTTTGCAGTGTAGCAGTTCCCCAGCATTTAACCTCATTTGGGCAGATTTGCCAGAGTAGTCTAGGAAAATGAAGAAAAGGTCTCTCCTCTCAGCCAGTCTGGCTCCAAACCAAACCGTCCTCGGCAGCGAAGAGCAGTTACACAATTTCCATGTAAATACTTATTTAGCAGGCACAGCAAGACATAAACGCCAGGAAACAGTTTCCTGACATTTGTCTCTGAGCTCTGAGACTCCTTGAGTCTCCTCAAGAAACATTAAGGATTGTGGTATATTGATAAATCACTAAACGAGTTTTGGCTGAAGAGTCTTGGCTGATGACATGAATGTTAGCCAAGTGAAGGAGAGCTTGGATTTGTGTGGCAAATTTGTGCCCTTCTCTCACTTGGAAATCAGCTCCCTGGCTATGAGATTTGTCGGAGTGCATTACCACAGAATCATAGAACGTTTCAGGTTAGAAGGGACCTTAAAGATCATCTAAGTCCCAACCCCCCCGCCCTGGGCAGGGACACCTCCCACCAGACCAGGCTGCTCAAAGCCCCATCCAGCCTGGCCTTGAACATTTCCAGGGATGGGGCATCCACAGCCTCCCTGGGCGACCGATTCCAGTGTCTCACCACCCTCACAGTAAAGAATTTCTTCCTAATATCTAACCTCAAACTCCCCTCTTTCAGTTTGAAACCATTACCCCTTGTCCTATCATGACACTCCCTGATAAAGGGGCCCTCCCCATCTCTCCTGTAGTCCCCTTTTAGGTACTGGAAGGCTGCTATAAGGTCTCCCCGGAGCCTTCTCCAGGCTGAAAAACCCTAACTCTCTCAGCCTGTCCTCATAGCAGAGGTGCTCCAGCCATCTTTGTACATATTTATTTCAACTGGCGTAAGTGGATGCATTGTATATAAATGCCCTATCAACACAGACGAGTTGCAGGGGCGGGCGCTGGTGTATTGTCTTTACAGGTATGCAAGTCAGGAAAGAGAGACAGGCCAGTGGTTATTACCTCAAAGCCTGTAATTCATCACATGCCTCGCACATGGGAATGTTTCAGCATACATTAATAAAATACCTATTATTTGATTTGAAAGCTCCCTTTCAGTGTTAGGTTTGAACATGACCCTGTTGTATATAAGCCAGTCTCTTAGCTCCCCTAAGTCACAACATGGGTGCGGAATACAGACTCTAGGCAAGGAGTCGATTGTATTACACCTGCACTCTTAATTTTTGATTTCATTTGTTTTTTGTTAAGCTGAGAGTTAGTGACTACAAAAGCCTTACACAGATTTGGCCTTAAAAATGATCCCATACATTAAAAGACACATTTTACATCTTTGGTTCTAATATTCAGATTCCATATAGGAGTGTTTCTCATCTGTACCTCACCACATGCTCTGTAGTGGGACATGGCAATAGTTAATGCTCTATTAACTAACACTATTATGCACCAGCATTCCAGTCAGTTAAAACAATGCAGTATTTTGAGCAGTACAATAAGCCTAAGAGAGTTATTTGGAAAACACAGGTGTACGGTAAGAACACTCTCCATTTGGAACTGTAGCAATGGGAACACAATAACAAACTGAAACAAACCAAAAGCCTCAATGCATGAATTAAACAAGAGCTGCACACAATGAACTTTGCTAAAAGCTTTTACGCCTTGTTGCTTAAATGCTATAAAAATCAAGTAAATATATCACTAGGAGCAAAGAAAGAGAAATTAACTAAATAAGCACAAAAAATTTGAACCCAGTCACTTGTTTTCCTACTAGAGAAGAAAAATCTGCAGTTCTAATGCAAGTGAATCGGGACACACACAAAAAAATGCCTTCAGGACACTGTCGTCCTCTTCATCAACTCAAGACCTTCCCATTTCTGAATGTCACCTGGGAACCTAATCCCGTGGTGGCCTCTGGAAACCTGAAGTTCCTGGTGAAATTCGCAGAGACTCCTGCACATCCAAACCAGGGGAGGTCTGACCTAACAGCGCATGTTGTGGAGGGGAGGGAAGCAGCTGCCAAAGGAGTTTTAAATACTTGGGGACCGCCAAAGCCACATCAAACCTGCCTAGCACTGAGCAGTCAGCTGGGACGGGCAGGGTGCTTGTGCTCATAGCTCAGGAGACTTACTTAAAGGCACTGAAAACTTCATTGCCACTCACTGCCACATTTCATGTCACTCTGCAGGACAGTACGGATCTAGCTACGAGCTTTCTACGAGATCAGCTACGAGATTTCTAACTCGAACACTAACAAACACCAACATGTTGAGTCCAATGCAGCACCCTCTTTATTCAGGGCAAAAGTAATCCGATGTGTTTTTACTGAATGTCTTGAGTGAAATATTATGTAAAAAAAAAACCAAACCAACACTGAAAAACCCTGAAAATACTTCTTTCCAAGCTAAGGGTCCACTATCAATGTAAATCAACCATTTGAAAGCTGAATTCACATCAAAATTTAAAAAAAAAAAACAACCACCCAATAAACCCATTCCTTCTGCTGTTCACTTTCCCTGGCAGCTGTTTCTTCCAAAGTGTATTGATATTTGACCCTTTTGTCCAATATTTAGTTTTTTCAATTACAATAATAAAACAATTCTCCACTTTATAGAAGCAGCAGCAAAAGGACTATTCCAGGGAAGTGGAGGTAATTTGATTAAAAATTGTGAGTAAGAAATTCAGAAAAAGTTAGAAGATTATCGGCAATAGCTCGAAAGATTTTTGAAAGCATTCTTAATTGTAAAGCGTAAATTATTGTTAGTGGGATAATAAGAATATTATCTGAAAGGATTAATTTTCAGACAGATAAAAGGAAGAGGCTTAAGTTAAATATCACTGCAACACAAAAAATGCACAAATACCTTCTTCAACATCTGACAAATATTCAGCATCACTGAGTATTTCAGGGGCATTGGCTTTACGAACTGCATGATTTAAATAAACAAAATTATTAAATAAAAGCATAGACTATCAATGCGTCAACAAAACAATTAACGTAAAACAATAAGGAATGTGCAAAGACCATATCCAACTAATACTGTTTGGTGATTGTTTTTTTTAAACAAACATTTCTTAAAACAACAAAAGACTGAAAAATATGCAAGACGGGGGGCTTATTTTTTAGTACCTTCATCGTCAGACATATCAAGAACTTCATTCATGGTTTCGGGTACATTCATTTTGTGCTTTTCTGTAACAGTCTGTGAAAGAAAATAAAATCATTTCAGAGTCCAGGTGTAATTTTTTCTTAAAAATAATATTTTAAAAATTAAATGCAAGATAGGACATATTTTTATCTGCAGTTAGCAAACAAGATGTATTTTTTTTATTCACTTTCATTTTTATAGATGCGTTGCATTATACATTTAAATAGACTACAGAAATAGGCAATATTATATTTGTGTTTTATACTGTATTTACATTTTCACAGAAGAAAAAGCATATGCTGAAAACCTAGAAGATGAAGATATCAAAAGAAGAAACAAATGCACAGAAAAGAGTTTCACATTAAGAGTTCAATAAGAAATCTTTAAATGCTCATCTAAATTTTAAGCAGGAATATGACATCACTATTTAAACTAAACTTTCTGAGGGAAGTATTTATCCTTTGTCATTAGAAAAATGCTGCAATCTGGGGGCAGGCTGAATCTATGTGGGTTTTTTTTCAGAGGTGCCTCAGCATGAATTGTGTGTTTTTCCCACATATGAGAACAATTGCAACCACATGCAGCTAAATGCTGCCCTTACAGAGTTTGGGCATGAAAGACACTCAGAAGTGGTTGGTTGATTTTCATCCTGATGTTTATAGCGATTCAGACTCTAAGACCAATATAAAAGAAAATTCGAAGCAGAAAAAAAATGTTGTGAATGCCTGAAATCCGTTCCTGGGATACCTGTGTATCCCACAAATGACACACACATGCAAATTTTACTCTTCAGCTGGGGAACTGCACAACAAGCACTGGGGAAGTTTTAACTCATGCAGGAGACCCTGCAGAGTTACCATTCAAGGACTGCAGTCGAATAAAAAAACCAAAACAAAACAAAAAAAAAACCCAAACCAATGAAACAAAAAAACCCCAAACACCAAACAAACTCCAGACCAAAAACCACCCTCATCTTTATGGAGTTTTTATATTTTATATATATATATATGTTTTAGATAGATATTATTATATTATTTTTAGCCACCATTCTATCTTACCCTTCATATAAAAACAAGAAATCACTAAGAAATTCAGGAGGACAAAATAGATTTCCCATTTTCATTTATTTTAGAATACTTCAGCTTTTCTCTGGCCTGATGAATCCTCATTTGGCCGCTCATGTTTCTTGGGCTACTGTCATGACTTGATATAGGCAGAAGAGGTCCTGCATGCGCAAACTTCACAAAACTTATAAAAAGCATCACACTTATTTCATTTTGTGGAATGAACTTACAAAGCTTTTTAACACATTGCTGTTAAACTAGCAAAATCACAGGAGGTTTGGGTTTTTTTCAGGCACTACTGGATTTTTTTATCGGTGTTTGAGTATAAGCTGTAGTAAAATGAGCTATGTTCATCCCTGGTTTCATTAAACTTACCTTTGGGAGGTGTTTAGCCACAAGCCTCAAAAAATAAGTCTCATCAGTCAAACTGAGTTTTTTAGACCCTCAATTGTAAGTCAGATCTCATGTCTAGACTTCCAAAGTCTGACAATTACGCACTTGTAACTGATAAGCAGCATGTTCTGATTTTAACGGAAATTATTTCTGGGCTTCCCTTGAGAGTAGGTATTTGGGGTAGCACTGGCCTTTCAGCATCTAACATTTCTTCTACCACAATTCAAAGCCTGATCCACCATCTCTCCACTCTTCTTCATCCACAGAACATAAATGATCTGCTGCATCTTACGCAGCACAAACTCTCCCAGCTTCTTGGTTCTACAAGCTAAGAATGACTTTGTGATATTGGGAGTTCTTAGCATAAAAACATGCGTTTTCTTTTCCTGCAGCTCCCTAGATGTATACTAGGCAACCATTCAAGTTCATGCTACCCTGTATAATCTTCTCCATCAAATTTCTCAGGCTGTGGAAAACTATTTTGGAATCTTTCTAGAGAGAAATAAGTTCCTGAGAAAACCTAGAGAGAAGCTGTAAGAAAAAATCGTGATTTTTTTTTTCCCTGGCATATTCCTTTATAATTTATTGTTCTGAAATTTGTCTTTTGTGTGGTGGATTTTCTATAAACTACTGAATTATAGACCACAGGCAGGAAAGTCACAGGAAGAAAAGGCACATGCAGCAGCAAAGCTAAAATCTGCCTGTCACCCCAAATGCTCATCGTAGTGTAACCACCTGCTTGCACTGACAGACCGTACAAATGGGCGATGACAAGACATGGAACACACAGTAACTGTTTTCTGTCTCTGATATGCCTAAAAATATATATATATGTACATAATTCTCTTTCCTCTTTTTAATCAGAAAAAGAGTTGCAGAAAGGAAAAAGCAAAGTTGGAGCCAACGCTCTAAATTTATGTTCTTAAGATTCAATTTTGGCTTTACTACTATGGTGGTGCATGGCAGCTCCTCAGCTCACAGAAGCAATTTGTCAAAACGTTAATGAACAAAAGATCTTTCTGAGAAATATTTTGGATTCTGTGAATCACCATTTTTCTGATAGTGGTTGATATTTGACCACTGCTAGTCCCTTTAATCTCTCCTGGATAAGGCTGCAATAAGCCTTCCTGAGAGGCCAGAGAGAGAAGCTGGAGTTCCTGTATACATCAGAGAACAAACACCTGGGGTTGCAGGAGTTGACTGCAGCTGCATGCAGGAGACAGCCTTTCACCATCTTTCAGAAGATGCCAGAAACTAAGCACTGAAGTACTTTTAAGTAAATTCCAACCACTTTTTAGATTGCAATAGGTTTTCTCAGGCTAAATACAAGTTGTTATAAATCAGTCCCTTAGCAAACCCTCCCAAAAGGCAGAAGCAGCTTCTATTTACGCAAGTCTTTTCAATTACAAACAAGCCCGTATTTGTGTGGTTTGTGCCCTAAACAACAAGATGTGGGGAAAAACACGGCAGCTATGACCAGTCATTTAACTCTGTCCATTTTCTGCTCCGTTGGTACTCTTTCTGCATACATCCTAATAACATCTACTACCTTAAAAATATATTGCTCATATTTGACTTAACATCCACTTCATACTGCTAAAAGGAAATAGGAGGAAATCCAACTGGAATCTCAGTAGACACGTAACTAAACAAAGCTGAATACACTGGCTTAGGAAAGATTCTTCCATTCACTACTGAATTAAGCTGTACTTACAATTGTAGTCATGGTCTCTTCTGTCACCACCTTCAATGTGTCAACGACTGAAATGTAGCCAAGTCGCTTTGCGATGGCGAGGGCAGTGTTTCCATTCTAGCAATTGAAACATTTATAACAAAAGTTGAATGTTAGCAAGGAAAAGTGTAGAAACTGCTAATTAACCGTAGAAGAATGCACAATAAAGGCCAAATAAACGTTTGCACGTTGGTGACTGAAATAAATATATAACTAAGTTTTTAACTCTTTACAGAAATGGAATGAAAATGAAAAGATTTTCAGATGTTTGCTGTTCTAGTTTTGGAAGAGATGATGGCATAGAGGATGCGGGGGCGATGGGAATAGGCTTCCTCTGCTCTTTTCCTCTCCCACCACATACATTCTTTTCACATTTCCCTCTCTCAAATGCGTTATGCGGGGGTGGGAAAGCTGAACCTGAGGGGGAAGTGGCGGCCTCGCGATGTTCCCCTTGCACTTACCACAGTGAGCTCGTTGGGTGCCGCGCCGTGCTGGAGCAGGACGTTGATGATGTGTGTGTGTCCCTGCTGCGCAGCCTGGTGCAGTGGCGTGTACCCGTTCTGCAGGCACAGGGAAAGGGAAAGGCTGCAGCGGGCACGGCACAGAAGCCGCCTCCACTGAATGAGCGAGGCAGAGGCAGAAAACTCACCTTTGTTTTGGCATTAACTTTTGCAGAATGTTGCAGGAGGAAGTTAACAATTTTTATGTTTCCGTAGTGGCAGCCAACGTGCAAAGGAGTGTAACCCATCTAGAATGAATGTAAGCAATTAGTAAACGTGAACATCCCACGCGTCCCCTGACAAAAAAAAGACATGAAACAGCAAAAATCCTGTTAAGCTTTATTTCTTTGGCCTATGTGAAAATCCTCCAACCTTGGAAAAAAAGCCCACACCTCATGAATGTTGATTCAAGTCCTGTTCTTTGTGAACCTCTCTGAATGCCTTGTTTTTCTCTAATCTTCAACACACGCAGCGTTGATTAAAGATTTGCCTTCCTCTCCAGTGGTCAGACCGGGGTAGAGCCCACCTTTTAAAATAAATGTGTGTATAACGCCTTGCACAGTGAGCTTCACGTGCTTGGTGTTCCCACAGTGTGATAACAACCAAATAAATAAAAAAAAGTAAGTAATAACAACTTTCTAAAAACCAGGCGTGCTGAGGGCTGCCTCAGCTACGGCGCAATTTGCAGCTCATCCATTCTGACTGAAACACCCGGAAGGTAAATCTAAAACAATGCAACTGATTTGCCAGCTCTGCCAGAACAATATAGTCCTACAGAAACTGGAACACCAGCTGGTGAGTTGAGACTTTATGACAGAAAGGTCTAATTTTTCATGTGTCTGTCCTTGCGTTATACAAACTGGAAGAAACGGCTTTTTCTCAGTAACTGCAAATATGAGAAACTTGAACGTATCCTTTTTGTTCCTATTACTTGCTTTTCATAACTAGTGGACAGACTAAAACTGTTTGTCAACATTGAGACACCCCCCCCCAAATGTTCTAAACACAACTTTATATAGGAAAAAAACACAACTTTTTAAAGTATACACATTTTGGAAATTTTTCTAAAACCAGTTAGTACAAGAAGAATATCACTTAAAAACCTGACAGGATTTTTTAAAAGTTACTACTGCTTTTTAAAAACTACTCCTGGTAGCAAAGCAGGAGTCACTGCTTTGCCTCTGAATTCACTTGAAAACCCAAATATTTAAAATAAGTCAAACAGCATGTTGAAACCTGTTAATTGTAATACACGCTTTAATCAACAGTTAACATTTAACATACAGTGCAACAAAAAAGAAAAAAAAAAAGAGGACAAAAGCTTGCTCTTGCTGCTCTTTTCCTAATCTCTTAGTCCATGAGAACAGTGTTAGCAGTTTTGGAAAAGTTGGACTGACTTGAGATGCTTAACATATCGGGGAATGATTAGATTATCTTTTGTGAAGTAATTATCTTTTCCTGCCTTATCTTCCCTGCAAGACAACACTATCTCTTCTTTCTTAACAAACATAATCAATCTAGAGCTGTGCAAAGGATAGTCTGGGAGGTGGCTACCTCTAAATGGGACGCTTGCTATTTTTCTCCACGGCATGGACAGAAGCCACTTTTCCCCAAACCTCCCTCCAGTCACAGCTTGATGGCTTTCCAGCAGATGCTTTGCTTGGCTCACAGAGGTGGATTAATGGGCTTTCACCTCTTTTGAGGTGAGTCATCGGGATTCCTTTCTCCTTATAGGTCAGGTTTCATGGGCCCACTTGACGAGCTCTGAGATGCCAGAAGGGTCATCTTAGCCAGCGTTCACATGAGGCTTCACCATTTTGCAAGGAGGATGAAACTACACTGCCAGTGTAATATGTCCTTCTGCTAGCTACTCCGTGGGACTTCCAATGTGGTATTGGCTCCATGGTCCATTGACAGTTTTTATGGAAAAATCAATTGCTAGGCTGTAAAAGTCATATCTAAGGAACACAAATAAACTAAACGCATAATATACATTGCAAATGTGCAATACCGTTAATCTACAAGAATTCTGCTTTCAGAAAAAGGGTAAGAGGTGAGGCTGGCTGAGATCATTAATTCCAGCAGCAGAAAGGTCAGTTACAATATATATGGAGAAACGTGGCCATGGTGCATGGCTTGGCTGCTGGTAGAGTCCAAAGCAGCCACATGGCCAGGAGAAAAATACACTACTTGGGATTGAATGATCCTGAACCAGGTCCAAAAGCCAACCTTGTGGGCAGAAACACTGAAAGATGGGCTGGTCTTGTATTGACCAGGCTTCAGCTGCTCTCATCAGTGTTTAAAGGTGAAAAAGTGCCTTTGCTTTCCTGCTCTGAGAAGAAAAGCCGGTGCCCAAGAGATAGAGGCACACAGGAAGTTAAAAGCTGCAGCCTGTCATCCTTCAGTTGTACATCCATGTCAGTGAGGTGCGGCCAGGTTAGACAACCCAGTCAAAAGTACTGAGGTGGCAAGTCCAAGGTCTGTGGTTCAGTAGCCAGCACTACACACACATTCAAACCATCAGGTCAAAGCTACTCAGAAGGAAGAAAAATGGCAAATGTGAACTATTTCCACTAGAGGGACGTTTCAAATGTCCATGGGTTTAGACACACCATTTTTTTTCATGTTACTTTGCATCTGATACTACTTCATACAAGAATACCTAATTTCAGTTGTATTAACACATACTAGGAGATGTTAGCTGTGCCAGTTACTTTAAATAAGGGTGTGTATTTTTTCTTTAGTTAATTATATGCTCTTGGCCATCTAAATAAACTACTAGCTTTGGCAACCAGGATGAGTTAATCATTGCAAGAAACAGCGCCGGATCCAAATTCCGTTGGCATCAGCAGAATGAAAGTTTCCGTTCACTTAATAGGAACATTGGATCAGATGCCAAATGACTACAAAGAACTTTTCCTGCAGAGCTGTTGTGCACTGTGGTAAAAGCCTGAGCACGAGCTAAAATGTAATCATCATGAACTGCATGCTAAGACCTCATCTTATGGTTACTGTTAGTTCAGGGTTGTCCTAATAGCTTCCTACCAGTGCCCGGGATCGGAATCTTACAGGGCTCCCTAAGCTGGCCAGAATCTTGGGTCTTCAGCAGAACGCTGAGCATACTCACAGCCATGTACCTCAAACGCAGCTTCTGCGGCCCCTGCTCCTACATGTCCAAAGATAAATTCAGATTAAAACATGGCCAAACTATCAAAATATCAGTTAAAAAAAAAAATACTGTGAAACCTCCTCATTCAAGAACTTCATTCCCTTCTCCCCCTTCAAAATACAGGCCTCTTAATATGACATACAAGGTCAAGAAAAATCAGACATCATAAAAACAACTGGGGAGATGAAATCCAAAGTCAAGGGCCACCTGCTGGGAACTCCCTGCTAATAACCCTAAAACATTAAAATCTGGAGAGTATCGGAGAGCCAAGACCAGCTGATCTCAAATTTCCCGCTGAAGTGATCCGTAACGGCTCCTCTCTCCAGCCGGTAACAATGAATATTGAAGGAGGAGCTATCAAATCCCAGATATTTACTGCAGCACAACATTGATTTCCTTCTACAAATGGTATATACAAAGATTTACACGTGGTATCTTCATAAATGGCTAGAAGAGTAATTATTTATGCTCTTTGTCACTCCTGACCAGCCTGCTGTTTAAATCAGTGAAAACTTTTCCTCTTTCCTCTCCAAATGCATGGTAGTTATCATGACATTTCCATTGTGACATGGTCACAATTTTCCCCTGAAGCTGAGGAGACTCTCTGAAGCTCTTGGTGCCGCTGACTTGGTCAGGTACGGCAGCTGGGGGTGTGTGTATTGAAAGGCAGTTACTCTGCATCACGCAGAGAAAGGCTTCTCAGGCATCATGTATGTCCTCAGTAGCAATGTGGGCACCTGCTAGCCTGGTGGCAAAATACCAGTTTCCTGTCTGAACTCCCTGGAGGGGCCTGGGAGCTTTCTTTAAAGATTGCCATCCCCTGTGGTCATCTCACGTCATGTCCTGTTTGACAAGGCAGTGCCTAATGCAGCACACAGTCACTGACAGCAGAGTGACAGAGATCTGACACAGCGGGTCACATCTCACTGGGCATGTTAGACCTCGTCAGCCACCAGAGGACATCTTTCATGTCTGTAGTCATCAATGTCTGTAGTGAAGGCATTGGTCAAAATAAAACTAATTAGCAAAATGCCCTTTAATGCCTGAGACCCAGAAAGGATATCATTTGCTTCCCAGCTACAGTACAGATTCCTGTGTTCAACTGTTTCTAGCTCAGGAAGGTATAACATTTATATTTACACCCCGACATTGTCACAGAAAACAGGTATTCTGTTAACTTTTCTGAAACACTCCAACTGGCAGATTCTGCAATTACACAACCAAATTCACCGTAAAAGGAACAACTCTCATAGCTACTTGAGCTTGCTACTTTCATTCTCTATAATAATGTGTCCAGGAAGCTACAATATTTTGCTTCAAAAGCTATTAATAATTAAAAAAACCCCATCCAACAACCAAACAAACCCAGTCCTACAATATATACATTTCTGCACAGCAGTTTAGGTTCAGAGTTACATTTTCTGGCAAAGCACCACAGGACTTAGTAGGCATCCTAATATTAAAAAAGTTACTTCCAAGAAAATCAGGGCTTTTGTTTAATACAGGTCTAATGCACATCACCTTCTGGCAGTCAGCTGCCATGCGGCTTCTAGCTGTTGTAAAGAATGAGCAGCGATATGGGAGTTAGCAGCTGGGAAAGGCTTATCAAAAGCCACAAGAATAAGTGCCAAAAAAATAAATAAATCAGAAATACTAAGCTTTTCAATTCTAACGGAACACACAAACGCAAAGCAGCCCTTAGTCTCTTGCCCTTCGATTTTTTTTGAGGGAAATTTTCAGAAGCCCTGTGTATCATGTCAGTGAATTACTTTAATGTCCTCCACTGGTAATAACCATAAATCTTAACAGCTTGAATTACTGCATCTTTCTAGTCCTGCTGACTCTCAAGCTGCTCTGTTTTTGTTTTTCTGCTGTAAATGTCAGACAATGAAGCTACAATATTATTGTTGATGAGGCTAGAAAATGCTCTAGACCCAAAGATCACAAAGGCATCCAGCCTTGATTGAATGAAACGGGGAAACCTGTGTGTACATACACACTTCACTGCCTTGCTGATTCAGGGCCTAACATGTTGCAGTACCTTACAAGAGTTCATTATTACACATTATTAGTCTGGAAGTTTCCACACAAATGTCTTCATAACAACTGAGCACCTATTAAGAGCCAAGGAGAGAGAGATAATGTACCATGAAAATATACTGAAGATATCTGTATTTAAGTGTTCATTCTGTATAAATGTGATTCTTCTCGATAGCACTTCCCACCCTCCCTGCCTCCTTCTTATCTCTTTTTGCATCTGAAAATTAGATATTCCAATGGAAAAATTGGGTTGCTGTTATGAACCACTGTAGCACCCAGGCTGGTATGGGGCTCCTAACAGAACAAGGCAGGCACACCTGAATAAATTGCCCTGAATAAATCTGAAATAAGAGGCCCAACTCAACCGGCAAAAGAACATCATGACCTCTCAGTCACCATTATCTCCTACCAATACTACAGTTTTAGGAACACCAGACAGTTTAATACTGGCTTTATTTTCCAGGCAGTTGTCAACCAGGGACTGTGAGACCATCAATTCCCCCCGCAGAGGCCCAACACCAAATGCAGCATGGCAACAGTTTGACTAAAACGACCTGCACCAAGATCAAAGCTCCAAATCCTGCTCTTCATCCTTGACTGAACCGGCACTCTTCTCTCGGCAGTCTTCCTTTGCCAGTCTATCATGGCAATGCTGTATCCTACAATAACACTATTGAATGGAATAAACAGTTGAAAAATGACATGTGGAGACCTGCTGAGCCATGAAACAATATTTACTTGTGTCAATTCCCAGCACAAAAGCCCTACAACAAAAGCAACATCACGTGTACCAGTATAGAATTTACACATTCAACATGACCAACAGAGAAGGAATATCTGCTCGCAGCCATGGCTTCAGATTGATTTTTAACTCCCAATATTATGTGTAAAATGAGCATTCCTTGTGTTAAGCATGATATTGCATAACACAGAGTTTCAGCATCTAAAACTCTTTAAATTCAGACACACAAATGTAATGTCAGAACAGACAAAACCTGCTGCCATTGCAGCAGGACACTAACATGCCTTCGTGAACATTAATTTTGAAGCAGCTCTGAAGCTTCACCGTCCGAAGTGCATTTTAGTGTTGCTTCTTTTCCACCATTCTATTATTTGCTTCTTACGTATTAAGAGAAGGTGTTTTCTGTGGCTTATCAATTGGCGCTCAGTCTAACATGGCTGGCTTTAAAACCGCATAACAAAATGTCATCTTCAAGTGACAGGAGCAGCCTTGTGGCCTCTCAAGCACTAGTTCTGGCGCACTAAACCAGTGTTGTTTACTCTTCACCATTGACCGAGACAGACTCCTGCAGCTCTGGGATTAGAAGCTATTTAGTTAATTGATGTAGCAGAACCAGAAGGATCCCATAACACCATCAACGAACAGACTTCAAAACCAGCAGCTACTGTTCCTTTCACACCTTTTTCTACAACAAAGTTAAGGAAAAAATTTTCTTGGAAGGGAAACCACCCCAAGAGAGAACCACAGTTGCAATGGTTCAGGTCTGAGAGCAATTTTGAAAATGGTCACAAGTTTTACATTTAGATCTCAATCATACAGACTAATCTCCTGCACTGGAGATTTTCTGTAGTATGGATTTTTTTCTTCCCTGCTGTATGATCAAGATATAAAATGTGTGTCTGCCCAATCTTCTCCTCTAATCACCTGAAAGACCCTAATCGTGTGTGTGGGCCTCAGAACCTGAGCAGGAGTAAGAAGTCCCATGTGTCAGAATTGCAAACTCTAGATGTTTTCATAGGGAGTGGTAAGTTATATATAAATGACGATTAAAAAACACGTACCAGAGGTGGAAGATGATAGCTCATTGGTCCCTGCTCAAGAAGGTGAATGACCTGCTAAGATATTAAGTATTCTCCCTCTATTGACAGATACTGTGCTGGAAGTGACCTAACCGATGCTTACTTAGCCTGGGAAAATGAGAATTATGATAAGGAGAGAATCTAAACAAAGAAAGGAAAAAGACTACTGAACAGTCACCTAGACCACAATAATTGAAGTAAAAAAGCAAATGGATGTGAAATGGAGAGAAGAAAGCAGGTTAGTGGTAACACTGCTGGTAGCAGAGATCCCCAGTATAATGCTACTCTAAGCTGTGCAGCTACACTGACTTTTAAGGCACAGATGGTCACATCTCTGCCACTCTATGTCCAAAATAATGAATCTGAACTGGACATGCTGGACAGTATCGTGCAAACGTGCAAGTATAGTAACTCAGCTGTTGCTGTACCTTGCTCCCCAGTGCCTCTGATTTTAGAGGCAGCATGCACAGACCTTTTATTGCCATAGAACAGTTAATCCATCTAAACAAGAGAGCTTGTAACTACGGAGCGGCTATTTTACAAGCCAATCATCTAAACTTCACCTGCATAGAACATGAGGTCAAGGTATGGCAGTTCTTACAGCATAACACTTTTCCTTCGTTGTAGAAGTTCAGAGCTCGTCAGCTGTTTCCTTAGGAACTCAAGATGATCACCAGTTTAACCAGAAACTATTCCACGCTAAAATATATTGGCACTTCTCTTCTATCACAGGAGGTAGTGAGTGGGTATCTGGCAGATGACCTCCATCTGGCTGACTGTGTGGAGCCTGGAGGGCTCACTGCTGCACAAACCCAGCAGATGGGACTCTGCAGAAGCCGGTGAATAAGCATCAAGCTCACTCCTCTCCAACACAATCCTGCAAGGCACGTGGGCACTTTCTTCCTAAGGAGCAGACAGTCCCTTACAGCAGAGAGGACAAATGAGCATGGTAGGCAGGAGGACAAGCCATTGCGGGTGTTCTTCACCACAGAGGCCTACAGGATTGATAATGCACATTTACCCAAGCAGGTGATCTGTTACATCACAAAATAGTTATGCTTAAATACGCCGTGACCTTGCCTGACGTATGAGCCCCTGCCCCATTTCCTGACACCTACCGGGCAATCCCATTGAAGCAGATGTGTACGAGGAAAATACTCTTTACTTGCACTAGTTACATATATAACTGAAGAATGAAGGTGAACAACAAGGGACTTACTGTTGGCTTCTTTAGAATTATATGACTATTACTGATGACAGGATTCATGCTGCAGACAGTCAAATATGCCTGCATTTTTTTCATCTGTGCACGGTTTTTACCTAGTGACTAGTTCAATTTTCAGAGGTGCAATTAAGAAATTCAGCTCCACCCAGAGCAGATCTCTGAATGAGAAACTGAAGTCCCTTTTCTGAGTGTCTCTACAGAGTCACATGGCTGCTCCACCACATTGCCACCCTGCCAGGCTTAAAGTTCAGTACAGAGCTTGTGCAACGGTGCCAGGCTAGCCCTGAGACCCAACAAACATGCCCTGCCTCTCAGCTGTGACAGCATCTCAGATGTTTCCACCATGCTAATGCGACTAAAAGGCCACTAGTCCAGAACTGGATCCTATTTGGACATTGGAGAGCAGGCAAAGGGAACACGTGACTGCCTGCACCTGTCAATGTAAATGTCTCCTTTGACTACTTACTATTTGTCGGACAGAGAAGAGTGGGAGAAAGGCAGACACTCACAAACAAGTTGTACGGGCTAGGAGGCGATTCAGCTCTCATCAAGTTAAAAAAGCAGGTTCAGCAACGTCTTGCTACAGAAACCAAAACCAGGTAGGAACTATCTCCAGAAAGGCAACCACATACGTCTGAGGAAATTGTGCAAAGAATGAATCAGGGCAGATCTCATCTACCGGTGGATGATTTAGCATATGATAAGACTGATTCATCTGTAAAATAAAGGCTGAGGATTTGTTACAAAAGTATAAAGCTGGAGAAGCTCCTGGGACTTCAGCAGAACTATTTCAGTCTCATGTCAGAATAATGCCATTGAAATCAGTAGCTGATACAGTTGGAATTACACAGTAGAAAAATCACCTAACAATGACTTTCCCCTCTGCCATGGATTATAATCAGCTGAGATACAGCCAGAGATGATGATGGATTCAGCCCTATCTGAGATGTCAGTGTGATGACAGAATGATAATATTGCCGGACAGTTTGACACACCCGGACATTTCTGGGATGCAAGCACAGCACCTAAACTTGTGGCACACACCTAGCAGAGAGTTGTGAAAGCTGCTGTTTTGCACAAAGGGTGCAGGTCAGATTGTGAGACTTGGTTCGTTTAGCTGATTTGATCAGCTACAGTCCAAGTATTTGATCACAACTGGTTTCTTGCCCAGCTAAAGGAATGACTCCGAGATCTAGACAATGCAGGAAGAATGCAAGTGTAATCAACACTTAGATCATCATCGTTAATTCTGAGCACCGTATACACCATTAGTGAGCATAAAACCATTTGTACACAGGCTCTTGGAATTTACTCACAACATTGCTCTTAAAACCAATACGGTGAAGTGGGAGGTGTCATTGCTTGGGGTCCCCAAAAGCCATCCTTCAAGAACCTTGGGAAGCCAGGTCTCTTATTTAGGAGTCCAAATATTTACTTTAGGCAAAACTATTTTTAGGCAAGTATATTTGAAATGGACCACCATCGCATATATCTATCTCAGATAACAGTGATAAAGAATTTCAAATTTGTCCTCAAGAATTATATATGTCATCTCTAATATTATTTTTGAAGGTAGAGCAGAGCAATATTTAGTGACAACATGACAGGAGAACAATGTCCTAGTCTGAACTTGGGACAATAGAAAAAGTCAGTTCCCTAGAATGTACCCATACGATGAAACAGCTCGCTTCATGATGATGGCAAAACAAAGCGGCTTTGAAATTCAGAGGCATCCAGTCATGAAGGCTAAGTCAAGCTGTAGGGGTACGGGGTAATCTCTACAAAAGAACAATGGCTTTACTTGCAGAATCATGTCTACGGGTGGTGAGTATCAGCTCAGGGAAAGGACGCTACTTCATTCCATAAAGTCTCTTAAGTCATGGGAAAAAGTATTAACCACTTAACAGCAAGAATGCCTACACTGCATTTACATTGTTTCTCTAAGTAACTGTTCTCCTGTGTTTTGTTTCTACTGTCAGATGAATGGAAAGTACACAACGGAAAAAATACCAAAAGCAGATGAGAGTATAAAAGATTTTATGATTCTCTGCACAGAGCACTCAAGCTTTTCAGAAAATTTCTTTACATAAAAATCAGATCAATCTCACCTTCAGTGAAACACAATAGTAGGATACAATCTAAATCTATATTGATCTAAATATTTGGCAAGAAATAACCTTACTGCTCAGAGACTGAACATAACACTGAACATTCAAGTTTACATATCTTCAGTTTTCAGAATATATTCTATAATAATTTATTACAAGGAATGTTCCTCTGCTGTTGCTTCAGTTTCACCCTGAAATCGATTACTAGTCTGGTTTACAGGCTCATGCCTCCCTGAAAGGAAAGAATAAATGTTGACAGTGGTGTTCGTACCTTCGTCTGTGCATCAACAGCAGCTCCTTGGTTAACAAGAACCTCTGCTACGTTGACCCTATCCTCTTGAGCAGCCAGGTGGAGTGGTGTCAGTCCACTCTGCAAATTAAAAGCAACAAGTAACAATCTTCAGAGGAGGCACACAAATACTAAAATGCAATTTCAGGTATCAGTAAGATGCAAAACAGCCTATAGAATTTAAAGAAATTATAAATTCCACTTTCACTGTGCAATGTGCTTCCTAATCACGTTTGTTGATTTGCAAGAAAGTACAGTTTGAAAGCCAGGAAGAAAATGTTTCTTGTACACAAGGAGCATTTCCTCATGCAGGCTTAAATGTGGGATAGCAAATTATAGCATTTTAAGAAAAAGTTGCATAGTATTTTTTTACCTCCTAATTCACTTCCTTAGAATGAGTAAAATTTTAAAAGACATATTGAATTATTGTGTACACTTCTACAAGTTTTCTAGAAGTAACATCACTCAGATTTATCCTTACCTTTTACTCCTCTACTTGATCATTTTCAAACACAAACAGAAAAGATAAAAGTACATTTCTCGGAGATCAGGTCCATTTCTCTCCACCCAGGGAGTTACAGAGACTTGCTAGATGACATGTATTGACGCTCTTACTTTTTGTACAGCTCATTATTTTCCTTATCTGAAACTTGAGATCTAAAAATCCCTAAAACCTCAGAAAGCTATGCAACTTTCTGTCACATGAAAGACTTTGGGTAAAAGAGGTAGAAGAGAGAATCTGCTGATGGGATGTTGTTAGGAATGGGAAAGAATATCCTTTACTTGCAAATTACAGTTCTTTTTCTCGCCTCCTGTTCCTACTGCCTTTAGTACCGGTGACAGAAGAGCAGGTGGCAGCAGTTGCCACATCAGGCAGAAACACTGGCTAAGTTTCCTACCCTTGAACCCAAACTCATGTCCATGGTGCACTTGTTACCAAAGGCAGTTATCCTAAGAGCGTTTCACTGTACAGTACTCAAACATGCAATACTGATGACAATGCAGCTTCGGTGGGCCACATTACACAAATACATAAAAGTAACCAACTGTGAATTACCTAACAGAGCCTGGATATTATAGGCCAAACCTTCTAAAAAAGTTTAATAAGAGCTCTGAGGATTCAGCTCCAACCATTCTGTGGATCATGAAGAAAGCAAATGCTCTTTTTATTCCCATTACAAAAGTCAAAAGTTAGCGTGCTTTAAATACCTGCCTTCAAATGTAGGTGCTGAGGTCGAAGGAAATGTGCAACCCTAAGTGAGTACAGGGGAACCATTTTCAAAAGGTGGTTTTAGCAGTATAATGAGAAACCAGAGACTACAACTGAAAAGTAACAGTGAAGGATGTTGCAGGTAATTAACCTCTGGTGGGACTGAATCAAGATGCCAAGCAGCTGCAATCATGCTCTCTGTATTAGCCTCAGCAGCAAAACCATGATAGCCAATGTGATACAGAATGTGTACATGGCAAATTGCCCTGCGGGGATGCAAAGTACAGCCTGCACTGCATAAGTCCACACACTTGATTGAGACCGGGAGGTGGGGGCGGAAAATCAACATCTGCAAGACAAACTTCCTGAAGGAAGGCCCAAAAATAACCAAACTGTGAAGTCAGAAACAGGAAAACACAGCAGCCCTGCACAGCATCACCTACAGCCTCAGAGGACACAGAGTCTTTCTACCTGCTGAGAATCAGAAATATTTTCCATGAAAAATTTGTCTCTTGCCTTTCTACTTTAGACACATAAATCCATACTGAAACTGCAATTTACAACATCTCTGATGTCTAGTGGGACATTTAAAGAATTAAGGTTGCACATTTGCTAGAAACATTATTACAGAGCAGACGGAATAGCCTACGAATTCATACAAGTAGAAACTAAAATCTACCAACTTCCCTTTCCTGCCCCCAGAAAAAATTACACCAAAAGTCACTGTGCTTTAAGAAACACCGCCCGGGGAGGATGAATCACTTATAACAATGAATGAAATCTCACCCAACCTTGCTCGTTTTATCCCATAAAAAAAGAAATCAGCTTCCCCTAACAGGTTAGTTGCTACCATCATGTAAGGGGCAGGCATACATCTAGAGGCTCATAAATGACCTGTGCCAACCCCACAAACTGCTGAGGGGAGAAAGACATTTTCCTTCTGGGCTTGTTTTGGCAGACTAGCATAACATGGAAGGGAGGGAGATGGATTAATAAGTTCCTCTGCAGCATGTGCTATGATCAAAACTTGGGTACTACGACATACAGTCCATTCAATGTGACACGGCATGCTACATGCTGCTCTCTTTGCTAGAAGAAATTACGTATATTCAAACACCTGTGCCATTTTCAAAATGTGCAGAATGACAGTGGACAAAATTTAATGCAGGCCCCTATCCTTCTCATCAACATGTTTGTTTATTGCCTTAGCACCAAGCAGGGAGAACACTTACCTTGTTGCTGAGATTTACATTAGCATTTCTAGTAAGAAGCAATGACACCATGTCCACGTGGCCATCCTGAGAGGCAAGATGTACAGGGGCGATACCCTGTCTGGTTACAGCATTGGCATCAGCACCATATTCCAGCAGTGTAGTTGCTATGTCCATCTGGTTTTTCTTGGCAGCTATGTGCAGTGGCGTATAGCCGTTCTGTCAACAGAAAGCACTTCATTGCAAGCTACTCATTAAACATTGTGATAAATCACTTTTCTGTACCAACCTGACTCTATGAAAGTAAGCCATGAGTTCTAAAAATTCTGTCAAACATAGTCAAATACAACATTAACAAGTTGTACAAATGAATGTATCAGAGCTTTAAGCAATCTGGTTTTGGAAGTACTGCCACAAATAGGAGAATTCTGAAAGAAACTTTTGAGTTTGGGAAAACACGTATCTGTTCAGAAGAGCACAACCTATAGCAATAGGAATCTGAGTTTCATTTCACAGATGTTTGCTACTTCTCCTTAAATGTACATAAAATCTTCAACAAACAGCAGAGCAGGATGTGTGTTCATAACTCAGAACAGCTGTTATTGTTCGGTTTTTTCCCCATTTCCCAGTGTGAATGAAAGCATTATGTACATGAAATATGGCCTTTCTTGCAACATTTACCCTGAAATTACTGACAGGGTGGTTTTGTTCAGATCAAGGGAAAATTAAAGCATATAACTTTAGAGTCTTGCATTCTTTATTTTCCTTCGGATATGTGTACCTAGTGAGCCTACTACTAAAATTAAAAATGCAGTATCTACTGCATGATAAAATTTTATAATTGTGAAAATTGGATAGATTTGGCAGAAAATAGATATAAAGAATAAATGATTAGCATGCAAATACCAAAACACTAAGGTATGACCAGTTTTTGGTACAGATTGCAATGCCTCGTTAATCAAGAAATTTGTCTCTCAGAAACGTATTAGCCCTCCTTCTAAAGCAAATGGCAAATGTGCAGATGTATGCATGTGACTAAGGAGGAAGGCTGGAGGGGTGAGACCCTAGCTGCATTTTGTAAGGTATCATAAGTACCGTGTACATCTCAGATTACACAGCCCAGTAAAATCTATCTAAAGGCATAAAGCATTCATCTGGCTTGGCTCCTCCCTGTGCCCTGTGGGGCAGCAGGGCTGGACGATACGGGAAGGCAGGTCACAACAAATGCAGGGCGATGCAGGTAGGAGCAAAGAATAAACACACAGGGGCACAAAAATTATTACAAGAGAGCTTGCTTTAACAGTAATCTGGAAGCGAGAGAGACACACAGCACTAATTCCACATGGAAAAGGTTCTGTAACCTTCAAAATTTGATTCACATTCAGTTCAGATCTTAGATACTAAGGTATTGCAAAATGACACCCGGGAAAGACAGTGTCACAATTAATAATGGAAGTATAGGGCCACTGAATTTTCACTTTGAAGAGAAAATGCTTCAGGAAAAACAAACAGAATCCTCTCCCTTAGATTTCCTGCACGAGACTGACATGTAAAACACACATCAGCACGTAAGCGCCTACTAAATCCTAAACACTACATATTAAATCCTGTGCGTATGCTAAACTGTGTCATTTAAATGGAGCTCATGTATATTTTGTAAAATAACAAATGCAGTTTTCAAGTCTTTTCCTGAGAAATGGGCATATATTGCTTTCAGTGGAATGGAAAGCAGCAGGTTGCCAACAGAAGGCAAAAAGAGAGCTGAAAAATAAAAGCTGAAATTCAGCTCAGTCTCAGTCTGCATCTTCTCCTCATGGTAAGGGCTGTGCTCTGTCACTATGCATAGATGCAGAAGGATAGGGAGAAGTTCGGAATGAAGGGGATTGGGTTATTCTCGCTGCCAGGGAAAAGAGGTAAAAAAAGAAAAAGGTTAAAGATGAAGAGAGAGAGAAAAACTGAGGCTTTGGGGGTAGGGGGGAGAGGAAGAGAAGCATTGTAAGGTGGACGCCAAATTGAAATTAGGCACAAGCCTAGTTTTAGCCAATGAAAAAAGAATGGTTCATCAGAATAACTGTTCGCATCACAGCACTGTACTCTGACAGGGCCACCTTCCCAAACCCTTTCGCCAATCACTCTTCAAGGCAAATGTTGCCGGACCAGGCTAATGATCCAATCCTAAGATCAGTGTTAAAGACAGAAGCGTCACAGAAAACGCAACTGCTGATGAAACTGCGGAGCCAGTGATGAGATATGACATAACACATTTATTTATTAGACCACATTTACAAAAGAAATGGGAAATCATCTCCTGTTACCAACATCATCTTTCAGATGACTGCACAGTGGGTGCCTAAAGCAACAAACATGCTACCGTTAATTTCATTTAGTATTGATGCTCTACACAGTGCTGCTGTGGCTCACTTGCTGCAGAAGACTAACAAATGCTTTCCTTTAGGAAGACATAGCTGGTACTTGAAGGCCTGAAGTAGCAGCTGCAAAACTGTTCTGTTACAGATGGGGAAGCTAAGGTGACCTGCCACATGAGCTTGTGCAATATTATACCGTAGTCTTCAGTGCTTCCACCTTGGTTTGGACTTCCCAAGCTCTTGGCAGTGGCTGCTGCAATCCCTGCCCCTACAGGATGCACACCTTCCACTGGCAGTTTCTTTCAGTGAAAACTGGGTCAGTGTCTTCTCATCCCCTTCAGAAGGCCCTTTCTTCCCCACGTGGCATTTAAGAGTGCTGTGTTGCAGTAGTAAAAGATCAGAGATCACTCCAGTTCACCTCCTGGGGCACTGCTCTGGCAGATTGCCACTATTGACATTATTGATTTTAGACTGTGACGTTGCTGCTGGCTATCCGTGTTTATTTAACTTTTCTCTCTTTTGCACTATAAGCTCTGGGATCTACCATGTATGACGGACTCCATCCTCTTCTTTAGCCATGCAGAAGGCCTCTAGTGTTATGGCTGTATTCAGTCATGTGTGAGAGGAAGGCAATCAAGAAGAGCTGTCTATCTATGATACTGGCTTTTCCACTAGCTCTCCCTTTTCCGCAGAGTTTTTCTGCAGTGATTTTAGGAACGTATCTGGGTTGTTTCAGATGAGGCATTTACACTGCACTTACCCCATTGAGCCTACATACGATTCCACCCTGTTTTACTTATTGCTGCTGTCCAGCTATTGATTATTGATCCATACATAAAACTGCGATTCACAAAAGACAAAGACACTTTAAGCTTCTCTAAATTCTTTCTTCCACTCAGAATTAGAATACATTTAAATATTTATTCTTTCACATCCCCTGAAATCTTACACTATGTGTTGTCTTGCCTACAGTAAATTGCAATCAAAGCAGGGCTGGAACTAGTAGTATTATTTTCTCACCAGTCCATTTACACTGGAGTAGAAGTAGTGTGAAGCACATTAATAATTGTGTACATCATACTGAGAAACACATCACACCTCAGAAATCATCCTGTGGCACAACACAGGAGAACTACCCCTGTTTAGCAAGGCATTAACTCCAAGCTTGCCCTGCACAGAAGTTAAGATGCAACAACATAAATTTGGCTGGGTTGGAGAAGCTATTGAGGAGAGCAGGCAAGGGAAAGCAAGGCTCGGTATCTGCCAAGACTGGCCTTTATTAAAACTAGAGATTTTAAATGTTTCTACGTCTATATTTGCCTTTTTACTGCTATTTTAGTCCCCTGCAGAGTTATTCTAACAGCTTTATGTGGTTATGAGACATTAATAAACAAGGTCGCTGAGCCCCCTGTAATTGTAAGCATACACAGTCTAGAAAGAACAGAGGTAGACAGGGAATAAAGTGACACAAAAAGCCTAGGTATTGTTCCCCCAGAGTGACCAGTACTTGTACCTTGGCAGATGCGTGAGGTGAAGCTCCCTGGTCCAACAGTAGGAGTGCCACTTTTTGATTATCGTAATGTGCAGCTACATGCAGTGGAGTTAAACCGCTCTAAAAACACATGCAGAACAAACAAGTGCTGTTACAGACTCTCTCCAGGGAAAACTTAAGAGTTTGGAAAATTGGAGTAGATGAGGTGAAAAAACACATTTGTTATTCATTCATGTATCCAGAGTCTTTGATAACTTCAGAATCAAAAAATAAAACAGAGATTTGAAAATCCTTACTGATCTGTGAAAGTCCTTTTTACTTTTCCCAGGGAAGATGAACAGAGAAGCACATAATTTGTGCTAACCCCAGCACAGAGCAGGTAAGGAATTTTGACCCTGAGGTCACACCCTCGGCAATGTTTTTCTTTTACTGCAGTGGATAAGTAAACTGTCCCTTGGATCTCTAAAAATCCAAGCTGGGCTGGCTTAAAAAGCTTGAGGTCCTACTGGGCTTTGGCCCCTGTCATGAGACCTGGGGGAGCAGACCCAGCTGCCTGAATGCTCTGATAAGGACTGTAAATAATCCGGACAGGAAGGCAGGTAAATGGTTTGTCTCCATTCCCCTGGATGCATACAGAGAAAACACAATTTTGTTGTCAATTAATGACAATAAAAGTCACTTTTCACAAGAGTTTGCTGCCTCTTGGCAGCCCCAACAAGGACTGAAATATTACATGAAACCCATTCCAGTTAAACCCAGGCTGAGGATACGAGTGTGAAGGTAAGTAGATAGAAGGATACTATTAGAACATTATGTGCATTTAGATATTTGCTGTGCAAGTAGCAGTGGCTTCTTCTGTCCTACCTTTCCAGAAGCATCAGGAGATGCATTCTTCTGAAGCAGAAGGTTGGCTACCTCAATTTTTCCATATTTCGCAGCCACATGTAGAGGAGTAAATCCTTTCTGTAAGAGAAAGCAGTTCAGATAGCAGCCTTCGGCACTCTTTTTCAGGGCAAGGTTTGTTTCTGATTGACAAGGATACTCCAGTTTCTATCCATCCCCTTACATAGTCCGGAGTACAGGCTGCAAGTCTGCAGCTTCCCAACTGCCCTGGCAGGTCCGCAGGCCTTCCCTTGCAAGGCAAAGCCCTACGTATATTAAAACAACTGTAAAAAGCAAAGAGTCAGTTCTTTTCTTCACACCACCAATGACCCAAGGACAAAGCTGGGTAACAGCTTATCAACTTCCATCAGGAATTTCTGCCCTGCATTCCTTTCATTCCAAGAAAACACATGTCTGATCACTGGGATATGTTATACGTCAGGCTCTGAGGTAAAAGCACAAGGCTTTGTACCCTTTAACAAAATGTAGCTCATTCTTACATTATTTGTATGTGTATATGGCTCTTGCAGTATTTAATTCACAAGTAGCACTTGCTACAGGTATATTTTAATATTGAAGCTATCACTTTTGCAACTGCCTTACCTTGGTAATGATAGATAAAGATGCACCATGATCCAAAAGAACAGAAGCTACATCTTCATGTCCTTCTCGAGCAGAAAGATGCAGGGGCGTATAGCCAGACGTCGTAGCTGCATTTGGAGATGCTCCTTGCTGGAGCAGCTGCTGTACTATATCTGCTTTTCCCAGTCGAGCAGAAATGTGCAGTGGCGTTTGGTCATCCTAAATGTAAAGGAAACAACACAGTCCTACATCAGAAAACTACAGCTCATATTTTGACAGAAAAATATTTGCTCAGATCCTATCACTTTTCAAAATTGCAGACAAGCATTAATTCTACTGAGGTCTTACCTCATGAATATTGCATGCTGATTTTCTCTTTGTCATATAACAAAAATATATTGTGCTTTGTTGATGCATCACAAAATATTCCAGACAGGTACATAACCCATAACAGTAAATAAACTGATCAATTTTCTTAATCTGGATTTGCCTCACTTTGCTTTGCCATTGAAGTGCGTTTGAGTTTCCTGTTGAATTTGAGACCTTTCTTAAAACGCAGTGAATGCATAGCTATATTCCTCATATCTTGATCTCTTTTATGATTCCCAGCAACATTTAACAACTCAGTCAGCAACCTGAGATGCTTAGCATATTATTGCTGAGTAACTTGCATTAAGTATTATATTCTGTGCTTTTTTACTGGTGAACTATTTGTTTCGTATTTTGCTGATAGATTTGCAGTGGATGTAACTGAAGATAAAGCACGGTGCTGGAATTCACTGCCATTTTCACACTGATCATTCAGAACACAATAATCCTAATGGTTCTAAGTATAGGGGTTGCTCTGTCATGAGTCTTGCTGTCTATTTATTTTCCTCCAGTGAAAATATTGTGGTTGGTTGTGACCTCGTTCTGAGTGTCTAATAGATAATTTCTTCCTTATTCATTATTTGGGTTTGTATTTTTGTCCTCCCCATTCTCGGTACAATCTTTGGATTAAGCACACTATCGCAACAGTATGGCCAAGAAAGCCCATGACCTTATTTTTTCCTGTTCCTCATAAACCTATTCAAACATCTTTCTCTCTCCAATTTTCCCTGCTGAACTTCCTACCTTTTGAGCAGTGCTACCCCGCGTCCTGCAGCAGAAGAGTTCTGGGCTGTTCTCTGCTGGGGAGACTTCTGCCCATGCCCACCCTACAACACTTTGGGACTTAGGATGAGAGCGCATCAGGATGTGAATGTTGCTTCTCTACAGGGAAATTCTCTTCTGTCTGGTGGAGACCCTTTTGGCTCTTAAACCTTTCCAGTTTACGTCTCTTTCCCACAAATTTCTCATGGCCGATGTTGGCACTGGCGTATAATCTATTACTTGTATTTAGTTATTATTTGTGATAACAAATTGATCACAGACAATAGTTTGCACAAATTAATTCCTTGTGTGAAAATATTTAGAAAATATTAGCATGACTGTGGTTCTGAGCACGAACTGTTCACTTTCACGGCTGTCTCTGGAGATTTACAGACCACATGATTCAGTTCTATTGTCAGATTGCTTGCAGATATGAAATCTATCTGCTATAAATATTTAGTCAGAGCTCCTTATAAGTAGATACTCTTACTGGTAACTTCATTTGTGAGCCAATTCACAGTTGAAAATTTCACAGTGAAAAAAAGATTTCTTTAAAAATGGTATTAATTTAATTTAATTATTTAATTTAATTTAAGACTGCTATTTAGTGCACACATTTATCTCCTTCCCCTGTCTGTTTCCTGGAACTCTTTTATTTCCATAACTTTGTATGTTTCTCCAGTGGCTCTTGACCATTTATTTTCCCATCCGTCTTATCTTCCTCAATTGCAGTCGCTTCTATAGGATCTGTTTCTTCTTTTCAGCGCTATGCTACCTCCCCTTACTGTGTCTCCTTTCTTTAGGAGATGTTCTTTAGAAGTATAACTATTTTTGAATGCACACAGGCTGATGCTTTGGGGACATGACAGGAGACACCAGCAGCATAGGATTTGCAGTTTTGCAGAAATAAAAGCAGACTTCAGGCATTCCTCCCTCTCCTTCCTTCCCACCCCAAAACAAAACTCTTCAAATACAGAATAGTTTATATTAAAAGCTGACGAAAAAACAGGTATGGCATCAACATCTCCTGCCTTCTCTCTTACACACAGATCACTCATGGCTACAGTAAGAGAGTACATAACAAAATATCAGTTGTCATTATGCCAAGGCCCTTGGCTTCATCTCCCTTTGTCTTCTCAAAAGACATGTGGAAGATGAATGTGATTACTTGCTCGGTTAAATATAGATAATCTAGGGTTATCATACCTGGCCCATCACCTTACCTTAGCTTTAGCCTCCACCTGAGCTCCATTTTGTACCAGGTATCGAACAACCTCTGTTTGGCCAGCTCTGGCTGCCATGTGCAACGCCGTTTCTCCTCTCTAGCATGCAGCAGCAAAAACAAAATATCAAAAACATTAAATATTAAAAACACACTGCAGGAAAAACAAACCCCAACATACTTCATAAATGCACAAATACTAGCGACCCAGTTCAGAATAATCTCCACTAGAATATTTCGTATCAGTTGTCTGTGAGTAAGATAGGAGACAAAGTCAATGTTTGACCTCTTAGCTGTACGCTACAAAGCAATTTATTTTGGGGTCAGTTTCCCAATACAATAGTGCCTTTGTCACTTGTCTTTTGCTGAAAAGAGACAGTGCAATTTTTGTATTTACTAGACATTTATGAATAGTGTTAAAAATTACATCCTTTTAAATAAAGCCTAATTTAGTCAAACAAAAAAATAATTTCAAACTTTGTATATTCAGATACACGTATTTTTGGCATTCCTCCTGCTATGCCCTCTGCCCTCACTACCATTTGTTATCTGGCAAGCACTGAGATGAGTGGACAAGAGGAAAAAAAATCATTACCGAGTACTTAATGGAATACAAATCCAAGGAAACCAGAATAAATTCAGGAGGAGAAACTGCTTTCTACATTTTTGGACATCATTATGTCTTTAGGTACAAACACCTGCTATTTTACAAATGGTGTTGCATTTTTATATGATCTCATAGAATTAGCTGATGAAGACTTTAATAAAAGACTGTCTTTTAATTGCACCTGCATATGGAAGGTGAAAGGGAGATTTTGAATCCAAACTGCTAAAAAGAATCAACAAGCTTCTATTTTCCTCTCGTTTCCTCACTTTCAAATATCCATCTAACAATGATGTTTTTACATCATTGTTCAGTTTTTACACATGCCCTGGGAGCCTTAGGGCACACGGTGCACATCCAGTAGAAAAGCACACTTGTATGGCTGTATGGACACAGGCAATACGTCCCGACAATCTGCTGCAATCTCTTGATAACGGCAGAACTGCCCTTAAATGGTAGACCCCTGGGGTCCTGGGAAAACAGTGCTCAACAGTCAAGTACACATCTCAAAAATCATGTACGAGAAACTACAGTACGTTCTCATTCTTTACTTCAGAAAATAAAGAGAACAGAGTTGGCTTAAGGTCAGCTTCTTTTGAGGTTTCCTCAACCTGTCAAGTACCTCCAAGTAGGAGGCTGCACTTTCCCAAGACCCCAGTAGGAGCCACGACTGCTACGGAGGTGGATGGTGAACACCAAAATCAGGCATTTCACAACAGCACTGTTCCCAGATATTATGATGCATTCATAGTTCTGCCATGCTGAAAAGAAACCAGTTACTTACCACATTGGTAGTGTTGGGTGATGCTCCATGATGCATTAGCTGTGATACAATATTTACATGTCCCATGAAGGCAGCAACATGGATTGGAGTTAGGCCCGACTGAAAACCAAAGCAAAATCAAACTTAAACACCTACTTCCACATTCCTTTACAATAACGCCATGGGGGAAAAAGTAAGTTATTCTAAAGTAAGTAAACCCAAGGACTTGTTGTTCTGACAGGATCTTATCTTCTCAAAAACATATACACATGCTTAAACTAAAGGGCCCACAGAATTGGAAACATCTATGTGCATGATTCACGAGCAAACATAAAAACATTCTAGGAATTCAGCAATTTTTTATCAACTAAGATCAACTACAGCTAAGCAAGATTTCTTCCTTAAGTTTTTGCTAAACATCATTTTGTACCAGAAAAAAAAAAAATAAATTAAAATGGGTAGTAGTATTCCTGGTACAAAGATAAGAATTTCTGGAACATTCAGCTAATGCAAAAAAGATGCCGTGTCCATTGTCCCCACCAAACCCAGTTGCTTTTGGGTGAACAAAAAGGCCTATTGAACTCAGTGGTGAGCTCCATCCCCACTGTTTCTCCAGGAGAAAGGGAATTCAAAACTGTGTCATCCAGCCAGAGAGGCGCAGCCACAGATGACATGGGCTAAAGAGAACTCCCCCTTCCCTCAGGACCTTGTGGCACCATCACCATCACAAATCTGCACCACTGCCCCTATACAAAATATAAAAGACCAACTGGAAAGAAAGAGAGAGAAGGAGAAGGGGAGGGGAAAAAAAGGAGCAGTCATTTAGCAGGGCATGACCTCAAGGATTTTGCTTTAGAAATCCAATCAATAGTTAATATTTTTCCAAGTAGCATTACCCTAAAGCCTCTTCACAGCTGCTTCTGCACAGCTGTAGCAACAATCAGCCAGAGGCTGCAAAAGGAGTTCTGCTACCAGGAGAGGGAGAAACCCCCGTGGATCTCTGGAAATCCCCTGATTTAGGCAGCTTCCCCATAATATACACAAGTCCCAGGAGGCGGGGGAAAACACACTTTTGCTCCTTTCTCATGCAAACACGAGCAGGAAGGAATAATGACTGGTTGAGTATGTAATTTCTTTTCCCTGTTTCACATAATTTAGTAAATGCTTTTAAAATAATAGACTGCAGGAAATACAATGCACGTGTGTCATATTTGACCACAAACACTAACTCATGCCGCAGAGGTTCAACCTCGCAGCTGAAAAGGTGCAGTATCTACAAAAGGAAATATGGAATCTACCTGGAAAGCAGAATTTACCATAGAAAAGGAATAAGCATTACCTTTAATAAAGTTTATATGCAACGATGACTATTTGTGACATTTGGTACCGATTCCTCTTGTTGCATTTACACTGCTTATTCAGATCTCGCAACCCAACACTTGTTTGCTGTCAGATTGCTTTGGGGAGGAATACTGTGAAGCTTTCCAGCCAATTTATTTTGACAGCCAGATATAATCTATCTTTCTTACTAGAGAAATAGAAGCTCATGTGTGGATGCTAGGTTCCAGCTCATAATTCTGCCTGGAAAATTTGTTACCATATAGACAGCCAGTGAAAGAGGCAGGCAAGAAGGTAGAACCCTGCAGTGAAGTACCATGAGGAATCTCAATAAATATAGTCAAATGTGGTTTGAGATCATGTGAGATCATGGTGTGGTAACAACAGGAAACAAAGGATGAGCTCTTGCTTTTGGAAAGTTTTTGCTTGAAAAAGAAATTCAGAGGATACAGATCAGACTGTCAACGTGGCTTACTCACAAGGCAGTGTAGTTAAGTATTGCTGTTGCTTTCATTCTTTTAATTCTTTGTATTCAAAAGGGATAAAATTGAATAGATACTTTTTCTGCTTCACAGATGACTGATTAATATGGAGGACAGACATGGCACCTCTTCTGTTAAGGTTTTCTTTACACCTCTCATTTGCTAACATGACTTCAAACTAGACTCTCTGCAAGCTGCATCTACAAGCCCTATGGCTTTTAAAAACCAGCCTGGAGATGTGTGAACTGTAGCAAGGGCAGGCTCAGTTGAAAGCCAGCTAGGGAGCTGTATGATTTACTACTGGATAATTAGAACAAAAATCCATGCATCAAATGAAACTTCGTTTTGGCGACGTGAACTGCTCCCAGTTGTATCTTGTTTAATCAATGGAATTACCATTTTCAAACCTGGCTTCTTCATCTGCGGTCATACATTTATGTATGTGACCTTTCCTCCTAACTTAGTAGAGTATACACACACACAGATCAAATTTTCCATAGGTACTTAATTAATCTCTAAATTGTGCCAATAACTGGGTGTAGACCATCTCATGTTGATTAAAAGTAACAGCATATTGATTGCTGTCTAACTGATTTGTGATGACGCGTGATGGTGGGTGAATACCATTTCTGGGTGGAAAGCCAAAACAAGGTCTGTGAATTAAACCAAGTTTCCAAACAGGAGTTGAGCACAGTCTTCAGCTTCATCTCCTTAACAGGGCGAATTTCATCTTCTGTGCATTAAATTACAGATGAAAATTCACAGAAATTATAGATCTTTTTTAAAAATATGTTTTAAAAATTGTTTTAAAATCTGTTATGTTTCACTTGTTACCCCCACTGTATTCTCAACTATCAATTGTTTGTGTGTTGTGATTCATTAGGGCAACGGACTTTATTATTCATCTTTATTATTTGGTAATATCTAGTTGAAAATAATCGTTGACTTGAATGGTAGTACATGCTTTTTCAGAAATATATAAAAAAATAATCAATATAGTTATGATGAATTTTGCAGGAAAAACAAAGACAAATATGAAAAGACCACTTCTTACCTCAGTCACAGCCTGGATTGATGCACCATGCTTCAGAAGCAGTTCCATCACTTTTATTCTGTTCTTCTTGCAGGCAATGTGGAGAGGTGTGAAACCATTCTGTAAATGAGAAAGAATATACTTTTTGAGACCATGTATGTCATGAAAAAGTAGAATAGGGCATGGAGTTCACATACAACATTCCTGTATTTTAATAAAACACCTCCCAGACTGGTTTTAGCTTCCCTCAATTGTTCATATAAAAAACTTGTAAAAAGACATATTTCATATAGCCAGTTTTAGTTATGAAATATATCGCCCACTCCAATAGAGAAACTATTTTTCAAAATTCTTAGTTCACATAAAACTATCAAAAGCTTGTTTTTTGCTTAAGGATATTCACTGTTAACTGGGTGGGGTTTTTTGGTTGGAGGTTTTTTGGGGGGTTGTGTTTTTTTGGTTTGGTTTTCTTTTGACTTTTCAGAAGTGCAGATAAAAAGAGCACTTTACCTTCACAAGCTCTGGCATTTGGATCCTCTGCTAAACTAATTTTACTACCTTTTTTTTTTTTTTAAATTCATTATCTGCCAGTTTACTGTAATTACAATTATTTTGCCCTCTCCTTAAAAAAAATAATTGTATGTGCAGCAGAGCAAACATTTAAAACTACCATCTTATTTGGCATGAGACGGTATGACAGAAAACAAGTAAACCAGGAAAATAAGCTGTCCAGAGCATCCACAACTGGTACAATGACATTAGTGCACGGAATGCTGATGCTGCTCTGTATATTCATCAAATAAGCCTTTGCAGAACAATTCTGAAAACAGCTGACAGAACTGGTCCCTCGGATCTGATCAAAATTAGCTTTTTTACCTGCCATATAGGAAAGAACATCATATGCTTTTGTAATGTGAGATCTGTGCAATTGTCTGTTCCAGTTAAGTGTGAGCAGCTCCCAACTCCCTCCTTAGCAGTGGCCAATGTCCAGGGTAAGCTCAGATGTGTTTCAGGGAAAAGCAAGCTCAAGCTCCAGATACTGCACTCAGGCTCCTTCTACTTAATCATCCTGAGTGGGGGTCAGGACAGAATAAAAGGAAACATTAAAAGATTTCAGGGAAAATGTAATTTGTGGCTAGGTTACCAGACCGATGGGAGGCCACTGCCAGCAACCCCAACAAGCTAAACCTGATGATGTATTGATTATTTTGGAAGATGAAGATAAATATTACAGGCCTACAAGCCTCCCCGCTTGCTGGTTATAGTGAACAAACCCCATGTATCGTAATACCTCGCCCAAAGACACCTGATGACAGGTTGATCTGACACAAAAAAACCCCAGAGGGGCTAAGAGAAGGAATTCTATGGAGTCTATGCTGTTTTTTCAAGAGAGTCAGTCCCACCTGCCTGGTGAAGGTTTCAGGAGCTCACATAATATTTCAGGAACTGAATGAATTAGTAGCATCAGGCTTTGAAACCAACAGTCAACCCAATTAATGTCAGAATATAAATTTATTTGGAACAGTTATTGAAGAACAAATCAAAAAGACATTTTAAAAACAACGGATTGCAAGTATAATTTTGAGCAAAATGCATTAATGCATTCAGTTTGTATGCAGTTTAATTACACCAACAGATTTTGTTGCTGAAGTTGTTTTTAAAAGTAGAAAGGCATATGACTCCATTGACATTAATTATAAAATACCACAAATACTTCTTGTGTAACTCATTCCTACTTTTTACTGTTTCACATCTTTGAGAGCTAATAAAAACTCTTGCAGTTTTAAACATTGCGGATTATTTTACCTTTACAAACATTTAGAAAATGAAAATTCTCTCCATACCAAAAACTACAGCAGTTATGGCTGCAGCTGCTTCATGTATTCAGAATCATAACGAGCTACCAGGTGGCAAAAGTGCTCTAGTCATACTAGAAATTCATATATCACTGTTGACCGTCCATAAGCAAAGGTCTACTTTGATTGCATGGTACGTTATTAACACTTTGAACCTCGAGCATCCTCTCTTGGACTGCAGCAATACAACATATCCTCACTGTCAACCGTCAGCATGCAGAAAATAACTCTCAAATAAGTCTCACTGCAACATTGGAAGAATGTTTAGGTGTGAATAGCAACCCACTGTGTACTCACCAGTGCTTTGGCATTAGGATTAGCTTTCTTGTCCAAGAGAACCTTGGCAACTTTGTAGTGGCCACAGTGGGCGGCAACATGCAGCGCAGTCAGATAGTCATTAGTGACATCATCTACAGGCACGTTGTGCTGAATCAGAAGCTGAACACAGTTTAGATGATCTCCTTGTGTTGCCATGTGCAACGGAGACAAACCATTCTGTGAACAAAAAGACCCAACACTCATGGGTTATAGGAAACTCCTTCACGTTGTTCTTAGAGCATTTGTTGTATGAAGAATTTTACAAGCCCAGAGAGCACCCAAATTAAACTTAACATTTCAGTGTAACAACGAGGGTTCTTAATCTGGCAAAAGCCACGTGGAATTTGGAGCTTGTTGGTTAGAGTTTGTAGGTAGTTCTACCTTAAGAAAACACTCATACCACACCAGCAATGCTCTAAAGGTAGCTTATTTCAGCCAGCGTAGCTCAGATAAGTTGCTCGAGTTAAATGAGTTATGTGAAGAACAGCACTTTGTGACTTCTAATAGTTGCTGTTTCTAAAAGCTGCATTAAATTCACTGCTCTAATGTAGCCTGCATATAATAGGCATGAGAGAGCAGGTCAGAGCATCACTGCAACCTTCTCTCATCCCTCCACTAGTGTTTTCCTGCATTTGGGTTCACACCTTACACCATATTACCCACCTGTAGAGACCATTCTTCCCAGCCAACATTCATACAACCACAAATGTTTCGAGTGGAACTGGGCTAAAAAAAATCGGAACAAGACCACCATGGTGTGACCTACCAGCAGCAGTGGTAAAAAGTTCTGTTTCATGAGGGAAACACCTGAGAGAGAGTCTCGTTTAAGAACAAAACCTGTAAGAAGAATTGTTTCTTGCACTGCTTACAACAGGTATCAACAAGCTGACAATGTACATTACATTTCCAGAGTAAACACACCGGGGAAATAATTCTCAAAACTTTAAAAGACTGACCCTATTTTATGACAAAAGATTAAAAAATATGATAGAATGAAAGAAGTCTTGTTAGCAGAGGTGCATGAACTCCTTAGATAAATCTCAACACAACTTCTTCTGTTTGTATTCTGTTTGCTTTTTTTACTTAGTCCTTCTAATGGCAAAATTAGATTCAAGTGCAGGAGCTATTCTGGCAACAAATAATAGTATATAATCCATAAATGACTGACAGTACGCAGTGTTTGCCATCAGAAAGAAGCTGAAACTCTTGCTCACAGATGTAGTGCCCTCATGTGACTGCAGTTAGCAAAGGCAAAGTAGCAACATCAAACCAGCGGAGGTCTACAGCTTTCTAAAACAGATTATTTCTTTCTTCTCCCTTCCCATGGACATATCATAACAGTAATGACAAACATTCAAAATAAAGGTGGAAATACACAGTGAAATAATTTATAAAATTAACATAGAAGAGAGATGGTGAAAGCAAACAGGCTAATACTGTCAGAATTTGAAAGCCGTTTGCATTCAGAGCTGAGAAGCAGACATTCTTGGACACAGTTTTATCTTTCAAGTAAGATTATCTTATGGGCATCTCAACTGTGATTTATGTTGCCTTTGGATAAGCCTCTCTCCCATTCCCAAAGGCTACTACAGCAATTATCTGCACGGAAGCTTGATACTAGCAATGCATTTTAAATGTTTTCACTGTCTTCTACTAGGAGTAGACTACAGGAGAATAATAGAAAAAAAAAGATTAATTTCTCCCAGCCACCAAGTCCTCCTGATAACAGTTTATAACTGCTGATGGTTTTCAGGTGATAGTAAAAAAAAAATCATGAAACTTTATACACTGTTCTGTTCCATTTTTATAAGAAAGATCCTTCAGGTGAAAAGTGTCATTCTTCACAGTAAGAGACAATAAACCACACTGATTAATGGAGTAAGAAATTGAGAAGATGACATGGGACTCCCTTATAGGAGAGGTTTATACAAAAGAGGCTGACGTTGACGGAAAAGAAGGGAAGAAGCAGAGCAGCCACAAATCAATTTGGGAAAATCAGCAAGATGCTTGACAAAAATCTGTCATGGATGAGAAAAGTGCAGCAACTAGCCAGACTTTACACAAAAGAGCAAGTGACAAGGCTGGGTCCTAAAGAAGCTGATAAAGACAAAACATCATTGGAATACCGTCTTTTGTTATGACCTAAACCAGGCTTGCTCTTAATTCTGTTGTAGTAGAAGATACCCTGCAATCTTACACAAGTCAGCTAATATTTCAATGCCTTTATCTTCCCACTTTTAACATAAAAATATTACATATAACAACGTTCTCCTGTCCCATATCCATGTTGTGAGAGACACTCCACTAATGACCGAAAGAAGTGATTTAGTACTTCAAATGGAGACACTACGTAAACACTGTTATATTACTATTTTTATGAAGATTGCTTAGAAAACACTAAAAAGTGAAGTTCAGGATTAATCAATAATGACAACAGTCATACAATCATAGAATTGTCTAGGTTGGAAAAGACTTTTAAGACCACTGAGTCCAGCCATTAACCTAACACTGCCAAACCAACACTAAGCCATGTCCCTAAGCACTGTGTCTACCTGTCTTTTAAATACCTCCAGAGATGGTGATTCAACTACTTCCCTGGGCAGCCTGTTACACATATCTTACTGTTACCTGACACCTTAAAAAAAACAACAATCAAACCCCGAAAAACAGAAGAGGACCACAGAGATGAAATAGAATATCAAAGGCCTGACTAGGCAAACATAAAATTACCAGTGATACATAGCTTATTTTGTAGCTGTGTTAAAGGATTTTAATCAGGGAAAGTGCCATTAACTCGGGGGTGGGGGGGAAGAAAAAAGAGAAAAAGGAAAAGAGCCAAAAAAACCTAGAAGAAACAGTAATTAAAAAAAAGATGGACATCGATACACGGTCATTTCTCCCACAGAAAATCATTGGCATACTCAGGACTAGAATTCGGTTTTCCTTCTGCATGTAGAAAACCCCAGATAACCCATTAGACCACTGCCTCCCCTAAAAATAAATCTAAGGTTATTTCAGGGCAAAAAAGGGTTAGCGCTACACTAATCTCCAGCAGGAAATAGCGATCAAACTGCAGTCTGGTTATTCTTCTGAGTTTTATATAATATGAGAAACCGTTGTGAAATTCAAATTCTTTCAAAGATGTGCCCTATTTCCAATAATATATGACTTAATTTGAAGAAAACAGAGCCACATATTTTTGCAGAGGATAGTACAACAGTTTAATGCCAAATGAATGGATTCATTTATGTCATTCAGAGGTACCTAGTTTTTATCTCACCTTCTGAAAACAGTACAATTAACATATCAGAGGGAAACTCAGGAAGATCTGCACTTTCTTTTGTTCACTTTTTAACATATAACATAGTTTTCCCTCTTTCAGAGAGGAGGCTCCCATTTGGCCAAAGGTGTTTATATAAGCCTCTACAGGTCCCCAGCCAAAGTGTGTCTTTCAGCCTTGGGCTATTTCAAACCCACTCTCCCATGTTCTCCTTTGCCTGATTTTGGCTAGTGACCTCTGGGCCAGGCTGTGTGAATCTCCTCAGGAAGAACAACAAATTCAAAACCCACAGGCCTTGAACAGCCGGTTAAGTTTAGTTATAACACCTGACAACAGAAAATCTGTGCATCAAAGAAATATAGTTTCTTAAGAGAGGTTCTCATTTACGACAATGGAAACCAAAGCAATGGTGTTTACTGTTTGGGGTTTTTTTTCTTTAAGTATTTACTTGAGCTACCAAGAGAGTGTGGAATAGCCTTACTCCTTGGAGTATGAGCTCTAGGTTCTGAGAGTGGCAGTGGTGTGGATACACGCCCCATGGGGCTCCTAGACAGCCCCCTGCTGTCTCCCCCTGCTCGTGAAGTTTGCAAGTCGGGGCTGTGGGAGTCCCTGGAAACCCCACATGCAGAGGATGGGTGGATCCCGTCTGTCAGATTACCCATGACAGCACTTGCCAGTGACTCACCAGGCAGAGGAAAGCTGGTGCCAACCTCCCNGGGAGGGGACCAAAGAAGAGGGAGGAGAAAAGCAGAATATAGAAGGGCACTGAGACAGAATAGGACAGGATGACAGAAGAGAGAAAAGAAATAACAGAAGGAAACAAGAAATGTGGAAATATACTGCTTGCAGACTGCGAGAAAAAATATAGTGGAAGGTTATCTTGGGAAAGTACCTCAACAAACTGCACAACCTAAATGTCAGCCCTGAATGAGAAAGTCATGGATTGTAGTGGTGTTACAAAACAGACTGCTGCACTGAGATTTAAAATTAGCAGTAACAGCACAGCAGAGACCACCACCCACCAGAAGAGTTCTGGCAAGTGCGTGCTTTAATGCCAGCCCTTGGGTCTAAAGCAATCTGCATGCTCTGGCGCAGGTGATTTGAAATTCCCATGAAGAATTTTGCATGATAAACTGCAGAGAGATAGAAAGTGGAGAAACTGGTAATCAGCCCAAGTCCTAAGAAAACATGAGCTGTCTCTGCAAAGAGACATTGCTCTATTTTTATCTCTTATCTCTAGTCTAGCCTTAGGGCAACTTGGTGCAAGCTGAAGATATATTGTAATCACCATGTATTTATTCGAGGATAGATACAGAGATTTTCAACTACTGAAATTCTGAGGGAGAGGGTTACCATCCATGCCTTTTTGCTTGGCGCAGAAACCTTTTCTTGTATACCTCAATTTAACACATTTTACATAGGCAGACGTGCACTACATACGGCATTCACTTTGGAGATCTCCCACACAGTTACTTTAAATAGCTATGAAATAGGAAAGTTATTGTCAAACCCTTAAATATATGAGACGTACAGAATTACATAAAAAAGAAAAATGTACAAGGATTATCCCAGCAGAAAACAGTACCAGTTACCTTGGTTTTGGAAAGAATAGGGGCACCACGATCCAGCAGCATTTCTACAACCTGCTCGTGGCCGCTTCTTGCTCCACAGTGGAGGGGGGTCAACCCATCCTGTGGGACACAAGCATTATAATCAATTAGTTTCAGACACAGTAAAATCTTTTGCACTTTCATAAAGACCTATGATGTCCTAAGAAACTGATTAATTCCTTCAGGATGTTGCTCCTACACAACTGGACAGCTGAACCTGTTTATTCAAATGGACAGAGTACATTTTGGCTCTGATTTTCTAAACATGTAAACAGTCATGTTGAATTGGTGCTCATGCAGTGAGCTGCTTCCAGGCCCTCACGGTAAATGCATAAAGCGGTAAGTACACACACAAGAAAAAGATGAGAGGGCTCTTCAGGTACTTTTTGTCTGCATGCCTTTGAGAAAACAGGGTCTTTCATTTATCAGTATGCATTAAAGTTAATGAATAGTCCTTTTGTCTGAGAGAAAAAAAGTTAAAATTTTTACTACTTTTTTTATTACACAGATTTTGACAGGTGTACAGCAGATGAGAAAACTATCTTAATCCCAGGTGATAAAATTATGTTGGATTAACTTCTGTCTCTTATGGAGACCGTACTTGTGTGATTTCCAGCTGAATTACTGGTCTAGAGTCAAGGCATACTGTCAACACCTCTTTTAGAATAGTTTGCTTAGTAATAGCTATCATCATATCAGAAATACATTCCTTAAATAAGGGGAAGACTCTTTTTAACATTAACAGAGTTAGTCCAAAGTGATTTGATTATTCTTTGACTTGTACCGTGTTTACAATGCTCAAATAACCTGCTGCACACAAGTGCTGCGATGCAAGAGAGCACATATGCCTTGAGTAATTGCTAGTAAAGTCCCATGGAGTTTTCCAATGCCATGACATATTGCTTGTTACAAAGAGTAATGTCATAGTTTCAAGAAAAATAAGGAAGAAAAAATAATGTTTTCAGAATTAGGAAGAGCAAACGTTGAATTTGTTACAAGCAAAACAAATATGCGGGAGATACTGTCACACAGAAACAGTATTGTATTTTCACTAAATATGTCAAAAGAGAAGCCTTTATAAGAAAGGATGAAACTAATAAAAAAGAAAGATAAATATTTATTAGTTTTCCAAATACAAGTCATAAAGGAAGGGGCTTTTCCCAGTGTCTTCCAGCACTCTGATAACACATATGTTGTATTGTCTAAAATATGCATGTCACATCATTTTTATAAAAAGGATTATCTAAAATTCCCTCTCGCACATCCTGTGCTTGCTAATTCATGCACGTGTACTTCCCCTCTGTCTGTCTCTGTATGGTAGCAAGTACTATTAAGATACCTCCTTAGACATATTTTCCATGCCTAATTATAGTATTCTTTTCTCGATACTTCCTAAACCATTACACTCTAGTAGAACATCAGCTTAAGGCCTGCAAGGTGTAGAGGGCAGCCAGGGAGAGGGAGGCAGTGATTCAAAGAGCCTTACACTCTTCTGCGTCTACTTTTTTTCCCTCTCCTAATGAGCCTATAAAAGACAGCAGACTGAAATTGTTGTGAGTAACTTTTTTTGCTAGTCTCATTTAAAACTTGTATGGTTCTCATTGGGCGTGTTCTTCCACTTAAAGGCATATGTTTTTGATGTAGACGAAGAAAAGGTTTTGGTTCAGACTGAACTTGGTCAGGACTCAGGGAGTCATTTGTTCATGCAAGATGAACACAGTTTGGCCCGCTATGTTCCTACTGGCATCTCTGGAGCTGATGCTACTGTCTTTTCTGCTTCCTTCTGTTATTTCAGCCCAGGAAGTACAGGGAGGGGTATGTTGTTAAAATGATACTACACAAAATAAAGATGTATTGCTCAAAACATATAAGTAAAGATAAAGAGAAAAAAATATCAAAACCCATGAATAGTACGTTTATCAGCTGAGTTGCAAATGTTTTGCTGTAGCTTCATAAGTGTTTAAAAAACACAACATGTATTTCCCATACCAGTAGTTTCCACGGGCAAGGGCATATCAAGTACTGAGCAGAATGCAAACAACTAATATAAAGATATCGCACACACTGAAAAACACGTATGGGAAAGACAATAAAAACAAGCAAGGCGAGGTAGCTAGAGACCTGTAGGGCAGGAACTGAAGATCATGTACATTAGTTTGTTCATTCTTTTTACTTCCGATAATTATCCTCTTCTCCAGGCACATCAAAGAAAGATACTTAGGAAGATCAGGCACAAAACTGTAAATTAGGGAACATTTTCCAGATTTCATTCCCCCCCAGCTCATTTCACTGGTGTACCATAGATAGTACATACCAAGCTTACAGAGAATGAGACACATTTGAGCTTATTCATGCACTAGGCCAGACCCTTAAAAACTACTCCAGTGCTCCCCAGAGCACAGTGCCTCAACCTTCTCCAGTGCCTGCCTCCCCGAGCTTGTGCCTACAGCTGACAATGTTCCCATGGCGCAGGAGGTGGCAGGCAGTCATGCTTGGCCAGCCAGAGATAGTTCTAGTCCACACAGCAGTCACTACCACCAGATGCATCGTGTGGTGTGACACAACATTACAATGCAATGTAGGTGCTTGTTGGGACAGACGCTCTAGAGCTATTATTAAGATGATGTCAGGACTCCCACTGTAAAGAGCAAATACACTTGAAGACAGTTCATTTAGCTGCAGAGATGTTTTTTTGGTATTCTGAAAAGGTATCGTCTATTCACCTGACTTGGTTAATTGCTATATGGCATTAAAAGTACATAAAAGATCTGTAACACAGATCACAAAGATTCTGTCTAAAAATAAAAAAAAAAAAAAAAGAGAGAATCTAAGATTAAAAGAGACTGCTCTGAACTCAGCAAGACTTCACTGATTTTGTCAGGAGATTTTCTAGTTGCTTATTTACTGTTCATATAGACTATACTATGTGAAGCATAAAATACATTACGTGTATTAGGAAACAAACTTGCCTTAATATGATAGTCTGCAATGATTCAGAAAAGCCATTACAAACAATTATGACAATAATCTGCAGATTAAGGACTCTCTAAATATGCGCTGACATGATAAATCATATCATGTGTATTATCTATCCCTCCAGAGAGCCTGAGAGCAGCTTCAGCAAAGCCAGGAAGACAACAGGAGGAGTTCTGCTTAGGCACGAGCTTCCCATAAGCATTGCTCACCCACATCTGGGGCTGCTGCTCTTTCTTTAGCATTTATTCTAAAAACACACAGACACGCCACAAACAAATGAGATCTCAGCATTGTTTCTGGTCCCTGTTGAGACTTGGATACCTTTGTAGCTCCCTAATCTTGTGACAGTGGGGTTACAACTGGCTTGAGGTTAGCAGATGACAGTGCAGGCACCTGAGCCTCCCTGCTGCAGTGTGTTTCCCTGCCACCACACGTGGCGCTAAGGGACCTCTGAGCGGCATGGGTAAGCACAGACTAGCGTCCCTGTGCTCCCCAGCTACCCCTTCCCTGTTATGCTCACCCAGGATTTCCCTCACATAATGGGAACCTCCAGGGCCGTACGCCAAATCCACGGTAGCCACAGTACCACAACGCTCACATCAGTGAGCGTCAGCTTCAACCCAGTCTATGAACAATGAAATTAAGCACAGCACCCGGTAAAAACTTTTCTGTGATGCAAATATTCACCAAGAGCTCGTCAGAATTTGAGCCAAATCCCAGAACCTGTCCATGGGCTTAGCAGGAGTGTGACAGGCACTCCACCCCCCTGAGCCAGAGGTAGAAGACGTGCTTCCCCAGGGGAGCAATTACTGCTGCTTCCAGGGTTTATCATCCCCATCACTGCTTAGGGAGCCTCCCTGCATGTGCTTCAGCCTAGCAGGGCTCTGTATCTCATAGTCCCTCCATGCTCAAAGTCTCCTGTATTCTTCACTTCACTGGCACTATTGCAATCTGCCCCTTCTGTACAATAGGGCAACAAAGAAGGTTTGTTCTTTCTACACACGAAAAATGCGCTGAGAGTGCTAAATCAGTGTTATTCTTGTAGTTATTTTCTATCTTAATACACATGGCCTTTCTGGAGCAGCTTACGTATGATCTGATGCATCTTAAAAGAACGTATCCCACATGTTTTCATGCAGATATGAGTGCTGGCCTGTTATTTAGCTGCAAAATCAGTAGAACAAAGATTATAAACACTTACCATTAATCCAAGCTAAAACTTGCTTGCTGCCTGCTTCAGACAAATTCACTTTGGCATATACAGTGTTAGACAGCCAAAGCAAATCAAGCTAATTTAATCAACCTCTCTAATTAAACTTTTTTTTTTTTTTTTTTAAAAGTCTTTTCTGGAAGACAGAGAAAAAATAATTAGGGCAACATTCAGTAAACATGTTAAGTGAGGCATTAATAGGTCTTTGCTTGGAATGTTAGTTAAAAACCTTAACGATAAAAGCTGCCCCGGATGGACAAAAGCAGAACATCGCTCTTGAGGAGCAGCCTTAACAATTCAGAACAAAGCCCCAAGTACCAGCTGCTAGACAACTCGCACAAAAAAAGGACAGAGAGAACATACACAGCCGGCTAAAATAAACAACCCAACATAAGCGTGAACTGAAACGAAAAAAAACAGAGATGGCTGAGCCTCAAATTAGTTGTAAGATCATTTCTGGAAATAACCTCATACGCTCACACGTCATCTCCGCTCCTAACTACAGTTTGCAGGTATGCAACAATATTTACACTGTCAGAAAATCCTAGTCCTGATGAACAGAAAGAAACTGTGTGTCTATGCATGACTTTTACAATAATTCCATCAGGATAAGGATTTAGCCCTTCACGTTAACCTTTTGTGCAGTTCTTCAGTGCTGCAGTTTCCAGGACCATCTGCCAGCAGCAAACGAAAACGCTCATGGAAATGACTAAGGAAAAGAAATCATTACCCCAACGTATTTAATATGCAGGAAAGGCTTTATGTGAATTTATCTATAAAATGAGCATGTTTGTTAAAAGTAAAAATAGACATTATGTGGAGCATATTCCTAATACCCCATACAGAGAATGGACTGCAGAAACAGATCACAAAATGCCAGCTGAAGAGCTAAATCTGTCCCAACTAAGAGTCAGCATAGCAAATCCTGTCCCTGTAAGGGTTTGGTCAACAACACAAAACACTATCTTCTGCATGGTGAATTATAGACCTGATACAGGAGAAACAAATACCTAGGAATTTCTGCCTTTGAGCAAAAGAAACAAGCAATTTTCAAGAATTTTTGTCATTTCATATGGGTACAGAACCTTTGCCATTCACCTTTAAGGAGGTATTTTGTGTTCCATAATCAACGTTTGCATTAAATAACATCATGGTGTCCAAGACAAAAACTATTTTAATTGAACAAAAAAAAATTTTGCTCATCTCTTTAAAACCTAAAAAAAAAAAAAAAAAAAAAAAAAAAAAAAAAAAANAAAAAAAAAAAAAAAGTACTTTCAGTACATCCAGTAGTGGTGATGCTGTTGCAAAAGGATATGACTGAAGTTTTTGTCATCCTGTATTTTTGTAAGGCCGTTCTATGCCTGGGACGTTAGAAAAAGAATGGTGCTTAAAAAAAATTAAATGACGGCAAAGTTGACATGGCACAATTGTTCTGACTTGGAAAACAACATTGGGTTAGGTAGGAATAACAAGAGAGTTTTAGCACAAACATGCATTGCAACAGTTCGCAACAATTAATCTTTGCTATTGAGTATGAGAACTAGGCAGACAGTCCTGAAACAATGTTCTTTCTTGATCTAGCACCATATTACCCCCAGCATTCTATTGCTTCTCCTATTGATTTCTAAATCCTTCCCGATCTATTCCAGCGATGCTCTTCCCTTCTCTCAACCATGCAGCTGTCTGGTCGGTTCTGTGAGCCTCCTCGGCAGATGCACACGCCGCCCAGACCACAGGCTGGTAAAGCCTTGCCAGGATGAGTCAGTGCTGCCGGGAGCAAAACTTCCACTTAGTCACTAACTGCCAGAAAATGATGCCTCTGGCAATGCCAGAGAAGTACAACGATGAGTGACACACGTACAGCACAAGCAGAAGTTATGCAGAAGTTATGCAAATCCCTTCTGATTGAAGGAGAGGATGGGTGTTTGGGGAAACAGGCAGTCTCTGGGGGAAGCCAGAAAAAACAAACCACCACTTTGTGAACCACACTTATCCTTTGCCTTTTGCCTCACTGGGAAGCTCTGCCAGATTCAGGAGCTGTTAATGCTTCTGCCCTCTTCCTGGATCCTGTTTCCGTCCCAGCCCGTATTTTTAGTTACATAAATTATCCTAATGTCTGACCCTGGAGCCTGTGATACAGAAAATGAAGAAGCAGATCACGAATTTTCAGAACTAAAAGAAAAGAACAAGCTGGACTCAAACTATTTACAGCAGTGGTCCCCAACGTTTTGGCTGCGGTGGGCCATATAAATGCTTGCAGAGAGGAAACAAACAGTCACTTGTCACGTCCCTTTCTCCCTGCTCTGACCAAATGCGCATCTGTCACACCACCAAAATGTGGCCCTCCCCACCACATGGTAGACCTACACCCCTCAGCCTGGCAGCCCCCATGTAGCACGTAGGAGGCTGATATTTTAGTCCAGAAGTTATACCCACTGTTCACGTTATCCATAAAAAGTCATCTCTTCAGTCTTCCCCAATTAGAAAAACCAGAAACATTTTACAAAGAAACCATGAGTGACTTCTAAAGGTAAAATAGAAGAACTAAAGAAAAACATGTGGAGAGAATGAAGAGATAGACAAAATAAGCTGACCTAGTTTCTGAATTTGCCACAGAAATACAAAATACGAATGCCTCAACAAGCACTGTAGGAAATCTGAGAGACTGCTGAAACGCTGGAAAACCAAACAGAAACCTGCAGATACATTAATAACTGTAGGAAATAATATTCTTAGGTTATATTTTTGTTTTGTTTAGAATGATTCTGGTGGAAATTATACAGAATAATTAAAAATGGAAGATGGATAGGTGACAAGATAATATTTCAAGAAAACGACAATTGTCAAAAAGTTACAGGCACAGCTCCTGAAGTTTCCCTCACGTGCACAGAAGCATGCTGCAAAGACTGCCATGACAGCCCGCAGCTCCGCTAGTTCCAGGTTTACTTCCAAACATTTGAACTTTTTCCTTCTCTTTTTACTGCTGTGTAAGGATAACCATAGGCATCGAGCTTCTAAGTCACTCAGCGGGTAGGGTTAGGCATCAATCTGACGGAAACCGTCACTACGCCCAGCACGTTTGCTGACAAATCCAGGCCAGCAGCAAAGCAGCTGGTCAGAGTCTGAGCTACGCGAGACTCAGCAGCAGCACCCTGCTCTGTGACACTGGGTAACGAAAGGCAAACACACGCTGCAGTTTAAAGTCACTCTTTTAGTGTTCAAATCCTGAAATATCTAAATTGAATTCTCACCTTTTGATATTTTCCTGTACATTCACCCTTACCCCGAAGTAGTTAGAAGCAGTTCCTAATTAAATGAAAATTGGTGGTTCTGAGCTTTGCCACACACCATATTTCACACATTGCTTTAAGAGTTGTAAATTGTTAGCATCCTACTGCAACCATTTTATAAAAAAGAAATGCAGTGCAGCTATAGTAGCCTGCCAGGAAGATGAATGATTTAAGCTGTACAGCAACTAACAGGTCAGAGGCAAGAATTCCACACAGTCACTCACAGCACTCACACTTAAGCTTACCCTTGTTTTGGCATCAATTTTAGCTCCTCGATCAAGTAGGAGTTTGACCATATTTGCATTTCCCCTCTTCGATGCAACATGTAACGGCGTGATATCATTCTGTGGAAGAAAAAAACCCATAAAAATAAATATCCATGTATCTTTCTTTCTTGGACTCTGTGATCAATTTGCTCACAGAACGAATTATGCCTGATTTGCTAGAGCATAACACAGTTTTGTTTCCCCGAGAGCATGAAAGCAAAGGGAAGCTGTGTTCATTCACACATGTGAGTTACTGAGCTGATACCTTGACATATAATGTTATGAAGACAAACAATCAAGTTGTGGTTGGAGTTATAAGAAGCCATGATCGTGCCTCAAATTCTCAGCTTTTGTATAGGAGTTAAAATGACGCAATTTTACTGACTAAACTCTAGCAATTTAATTCAGCTATGGTTGCTTCTGAGCACGTAATGGTAAGGATTCATATTGCACAACTTCACTGGCCTCATAGGAGCCATGGAAAATAAATAAAACCATTACCTCTGTAGGTCTAGTTTAAAAGCAACAAGATGCTGGTGCCATTTATTTCTGAACGTTATCAACAAACTCCAAAAGCCTCGTAAGCACATCCATTTCAGTGACATCACTAATTTCACCTCCCGAATTTGTTCCTCTAATGGATGTGGTACCATACTTCGAGGTGCAACTGTGAATAGGTGTATCTGCATCCCCCCCTGCATGGCGTCGGGCAGGCCAGCAGCGTGTGGCAATGTCACACACCGGGGACAGTTACATAAGCAATGCCTGCGCACATGAACACACTCCTTTAATGAGATGGAGTGGGGATGTTTCTTCACACTCCGATGAATCCTTTATCTTGCAGTATACGGAGGCCACATCCTGTATATATTTGATCATATGGAATGAAGTAAAAATAAAATGATTTAAATAGAGCATATACGGCTACAGTATGAAGACAAATAGAATTGTAAAGAACATGTTTCTGTGCATTCAGGGTCAGCATAAACAGCCGGCTGCGTAAAACCAGCTTCCCTGCGACCGAGCAGAAAGTGATAAATTTTAGTGAGCATGTGTCCTATGGCTGAGTGAATGAGAAAGGCGCCCTTCGCCTTGCATAGCTGGAGAGCCGCAAGAGTGTCTTGCCTGGCCGACCGAGCGTTTAATAGTGCTTCCTCAAAACTGCAGGTGAGCGCAGTGAGAGAAAAGCAGCGCTGAAAACAGATCCCCTCTCAGATGTGACACGCTGACTCACAGCTTAGTAATAATGCTGAGTCCCTAATCCGGGATGCCACATTTTCATTTACGTGAAATTTCACTCTGAAGCTAACTCACAGCTACCAGAAAGCACTAATTAATCTTATCACAGAGGTAAAATACATTTAGCCAGCTGAAATGAGACAGCTTCTTTCTTTGCTATCGATGATCGTTAGAGCCTCAAAGCAACTATTACTCCAGGGTAGCTTCTAATTTCTTTAATAAAAAACAAAGTAAACCAAAAAATTCATAGCACATTAAACAAATGCCTAGTCATTCTAGGGATGTAAAACTGTGTGATTGCTTACCTTGTGATTTGCGAGTTCGTTTTGAAAAAAAAGGAATTAATTCTATTCAACTAAGAGTTGACATTGAACATGATATGGCATCAATATATTAATTTATCATCCACAAAGAGGACAGAAAAAGAGAGTAGAAAAACAATCATGATGAGATATTTTCTGCTTTTCCTCCCTTCCTAGGAGGAAAGATGTTACTAAGGTCAGAGCGAGAGAGATGAATTCTACTTTCCTGAGAAAAAAACAGTAAAGGAAATAACTTTCGTGTCTTCAAGTAAAGGGTACTGCAGGTAATTTAGACTGAAGAGCCACCTTTTTCCATTTGCTGGGGTGATGGGCAAAGGGGTTAACTCAGTCTAATAGACCTTAGTGCCCTGTTAATATGTCAAAATAATTTAGTACTAATAACTTAGTAACTAATAATACTAAATAATACTAAAAAAGAGGGGTCATCTCCAAGGGGGATCTTACAGTAGGCATCTGTCCAAAACAAGATGATAAGGCAAATGAAGCTGTATTTGGGTCACTTAAGGAGGCTTCGGGTCAACAGAATCTGGTTCTTATGAGTGACTTCGAGTACCCAGACATTTGTTGGAAGAACAATACAGCAGCTCACGTGTCATCCATCAAGTTCCTGGAATGCATTGAGGACTGCTCCCTCATACAGACATTAGATGTGCCAACCAGGAACGGGGCACTGCTGGACTTGCTACCCACAAACCAAGAAAACTTGCTTTGTAATATCTCAGTTAGTGACAGCCTTATCTGCAGTCATCACAATGTTGTGGAGTTTGGGATCCTGCTGAGCATGCTAAAGATTAGTACTAAGACAAAGGTTTTAGATTTTAGAAGAGGAAACTTCAGCTTGCTCAGAGCTCAGCTGGGAGGGATTCCACGGGAAGCTTCCATGGACGATAAAGAGCTAGCGAGTGTTGGGAGTTTTGCAAGAATGCTATCCTGGAAGCACAAAAACAGTTCATCCCCCTTAAAGGTAAGGTAAGTAGGTGGAGCAAGAGACTCCTCTGGCTTAACCGCAAGCTTCTGAGCCTGCTCAAAAGCAAGAGAGAAGCGTACCAGAGATGGAAAACTGGACGAATACTCATTGAAACCTACAAAGGCATTGCCAGGGCATGCAGAGATTCAGTTAGGAAAGCAAAAGCTCACCTTTTTTTTTTTTTTTTTAGGAAACTAGCTAGGTATGTCAAAAACTACAAGAAAGGGTTCTTCAGGTATGTAAACAACAAGCAGAAACAGAATGAAAATATTGGCTCGCTGTTAAACCAGAGCGGTGAATTAGTCACCAACAACACCGAAAAGGTAGAGGTTCTCAACACTTTCTTCATCTCTGTCTTTGCCAGCTCTGTTGGGCCTCAGGCCTTGGGAATAACAATCCAGGTTGATGGAAACACAGACCCACTGTCAGTGAAGGAAGAGTTGGTACATGAACTGTTACAGGAGCTTGACCCCTACAAATCGATGGGGCTTGATGTTACCCGCTCAAGGGTGTTAAAAGAGCTGGCTGATGTTGTTGCAAGGCTGCTCTCCATAATCTTTGAGAAGTCATGGAGATCAGGGGATGTTCCAGGAGTCTGGAAAGCATCTAATGTCACCCCCATCTACAAGAAGGGCTTAAAGGAGCATCCAGGAAATTATAGGCCAATCAGCCTTATTATTTCAGGCCCTAGGAAAGTTATGGAACTAATCCTCCTGGGGGCTATCACAAGTCAAATGAAGCACATAATAGGGAAAAGCCAGCACAGATTCCCCAAGGACAAACTGTGCTTGATGAACCTGATCACTTTCTATGATAAAGTAACCTGCTCGGTTGATGTGGGGCGAGTGGTGGACATTGTCTACTTGGATTTCTCCAAGGCTTTCGATACCATTCCCCACAGTCTCCTCCCAGAGAAACTGATGCATTGTGGTCTAGACAAGTGGTCTGTGTGGTGGGTGGGGAACTGGTTGGCAGGCTGCACCCAGAGGGTGATGGTAAATAGCTCCTTTTCAAACTGGCAACCTGTCACAAGTGGGGTCCACCAGAGTTCCATATTGGGCCCAACGCTGTTCAATATCTTCATAAGTGATCTGGACGATGAGAACAAGCGTACCCTGAGGAAGCTTGCTGATGACACCAAACTGAGTGGGGAAGTGGACACTGCGGAAGGGACAGCCACCCTGCAGGAAGACCTGGATGGGCTGGAAGACTGGGCTAATAAGAACCGTATGAAGTTCAACAGGGACAAGTGTAAGGTCTTGCTCCTGGGAAAACATCACCCAGGAGTGCAGCACAGACTGGGATCTACTTGGCTGGGGAGCAGCTCTGTGGAAAAGGACCTGGGGGTCCTGGTGGACAAGCTCGATATGGGTGAACAGTGCGCTGCTGCAGCAAAGAAAGCCAACAGGACGCTGGGTTGCATCAACAAGGGCATCACCAGCAGAGATAAAGAAGTCATTATCCCACTCTACTCGGCACTTGCCAGGCCACAGCTGAAATACCGTGTCCAGTTTTGGTCCCCACTATCCAAAACAGATGTGGACAGGCTGAGGAGGGTCCAGAGAAAGGCCAGCAAGATGATCAAAGAACTGAGAAGCCTGCCATATGAGGAAAGGCTGAAAGAATTGGGCTTTTTCAGCCTTGAGAACAGAAGGCTTAGGGAGGACCTTATCACCATGCTCCAATATTTAAAGGGTGGCTACACAGAAGATGGAGACTCCCTTTTTACAAGGAGTCACACGGAAAAGACAAGGCATAATGGGTACAAGTTACTCCTGGGGAGATTCCGACTGGACACAAAAAGAAAATTTTTCACAATGAGACCAATCAGCCACTGGAATAATCCCCCCAGGGAAGTGGTGGATTCCTCAACATTGGACAGTTTTAAGACAAGGTGCTGGGCCATCTTGTCTAGACCATGCTTTTGCCAAGAAAGGTTGGACCAGATGATCCTTGAGGTCCCTTCCAACCTGCTACTCTACGATTCTCTGAATTTACTCTATCATACACAGACCAGAAGAAATGCCTTTTCTAAGCATCAATAAAGAAATGGAAGAGGAGGAAGGACCAGCATTACAAAAGCTAGGACAAATACGTATTAGAAGTCTGGTTCTCATTCATCTTGACACTAAGCTAAATCAATCTAGTGCAGCACAGGGGAGAGCATAACCACATAAAAATATGCAATTTGGATCTAATTGTTTGCCAGTCCAATTGTTCAAAGCTCTTGTTGCCTTAGATAAAGGAGAGTTGATTCTGGAGTAGGTGGATGAGTGCTGGCAGACAAGCACCTCAACTCCAGAAGGCATGACTTCCACTTAGGAGTTAAGGTTTAGGTCACACTGTTTCCTTGCAACAGGTCGGGGGGGGGGATAAATCCACTTTCATGTTCAAAAAGGAGTCCTGTTTGAATGGCCTTCATATTTACGGGTAGTACTGAAACTATCACAACCATGCAGCTCTCTTTTGGCTTCCAACAGAGGCGAGCACCCTAGCTGGGAACGTGGGGAAATTCTCCAGCACTGAATAAGGACTGAGCTCGCTTCTGTGAGCTGGAGAGCTAGCAATCCATCTTTCCTCCATTTGATCACTTGTCTTTATGAAAACCATAAATCTAATGTCTCTAGGATCTTGAAACCTTGAGTTACATTTGGTTGCATAGGCAGAAAGTTCAGGAAGAGATGGATGGATAAAAGATGTGATCACTTTAGACACAATTTGTTAAGAAAACCAACTACACACAACTACCCTGAAATAACGAATCGAGCAGGAGAAATCAAGCAAATGAATCCCTATATGGCCAGTGAAATATCTGTCCTTATGGATGATCAAACTCAGCTCCTCTTTCCTGGGAAAAGAGCGCTGCAGCACTCTAGGAAGGAGGATGCAGTTTTTGTCATACTCTAGTCAGACAGTTCATATAAAGAATTAAGAGACAAAGAAGAAAAAGCATGTTTAGCCTTTTTCAGCCCTAACAGCTCAGGAAAACACTGTGGGGAAATGAACGGGGAAAAAAGGAGCAGGTCTCTATCCAGAATTTAATTTTGCCTTTTAGCTATTTGAGCTTTTACTGGTAATAATTCTGCTGGCTGAGAGTTCTGACTCCATCTAGATGAAGAGATGCATTATGTGAATGCTTGAATAGTTGCACACTGAAGTTCAGGGCAAGCTACTTGTCTTTGGTCAATACCGTGTTGTGCCAAGGCTTAAAGAATTATATCTAGACATATCATGCATATGGCCCCTTCCCATCTCTCATCTGACAATTAAGAACATGAACTGAAAAGTTAATAAACCTCAGACAACATCATCATTAATGTTTCTGATGACAAAACGTAAAGCAAGCAACTCAAAATTGAGTTGTTTGTACTTGTCACAAGAAACTAGAGATAAAAAAAGATTCATAATATGTGCAGCTTGGGTGTATGTTATTAAGACTAAAACTGTGGTATCAGCAAACAATATAGCCACCAAATGTAAGGCTCTGAATTCTTCAGTAAATCAACAACATCTGCTGTCTTTTCAGTCTATTTTTATCTGTTTGATCTTCTATAAATTTCTCCCTTTGTTCTTAAGATAGAATAGTAAATCAGGAAACTTTTGAAGATGTTTTCCTGCAGTAATAAACCTGAAATGCCTTCAAAACGTTGCCATTAAAAGATGTGTTTCAGATCTAGAATGTCTGTTGGAGTGCTTCTTGCCCTCGCTGTTGAAATATCAAATGCTGGATAACGTCTCACGTAGACCCCTTGGCACTGAGATCCAACTGGCCGTTCAACTTGAGGGAGTTAACAAATTCTACAGGGAATGTGAAACATAACTTGGGAGAATAGCAACCTAAAACTATGCAATAAATGCTTATGGTATTATCAACTAGCACATAGCCTTTCCTCTCCCCTTTGGCAGATTTCCTAGGGTATATGACTTGAAGTACTCTGAAACTGTATATAGCTCAAAGCGTGGACAGATTAGATGCATGCAATTTTTTTTTCTCTACCTCACAACATTGTGGATGGCCAGTTTCCCTTTATCTCTATCCATTGCCTGCTGCAGCCACTACCCTCTCGCACAGGGCCTCTGCCTTCCTTCAGAGTCTCACAACATCCAGAAATATGATGGGTGAAGAGTGACCTGCTTTTACATTCACTGGCTCTTGCTTGTGCCTGATCAAAGGAAACACTAAGACCCTTTCAGCTGCATCTGAAATTTTCACAAGGAAATTCAAAGAAACCTTTGAGTTATCCTGTGCTGAGGAATAAGCCACCTACATTTCCCCATCTGAAATGAGATCAGCTCCCCTCTGACATGTGGTGTTATCCATCACAGTTCACTACAGTAGTCAGAATTACTCCTTGCTATTACAAATTAGTAACATGAATGGTTAGGACGTCAGAAAAAAATAGGGTGAAAAATTGAGAGTGCAAACACAGTACATGTTAGAAGTTTTATTTTAATCCATTTAGAAGATGTGGAATTCCCCCTGGTTTCTGGTATGCTATCCTGTCCTATGGGATTGCCTCTCTTTCCCATCAGACAGTCTGAGTTTACAAGCATAAGGATGCTAATAATAAATAAGAAAAGTAAATGTTTGCACTTGCAGTATCGTATTGGCCTCTGAAGTGTACCTTTCAAAAAAAGCACGTACAAAAAGGGGTAAACCTTTCCTAGTCATGTGCTGCATTGTTCTAAATGCTGACTGACTGGCAGATCATGTGGGGACTGTGAAGACTCATTGCCAGCATCATGGGGATTTGGTATTTCTCCTCGCTACCAGTGAGAGAGCTTAACCTCCACCTCTGAGCTCTCCTCCCAGACCCTCACTGGAGTGTAGTTTTAAACAGAAAAATTTAAATTCTTTATCTTTGATTTTTTTAAAAGAACAGTTTATTACCAAAATGTTCAAATTGACTTGGAATTTAGTAAGATAGTCCGTCTCAGTTCTCAACTGAGAGCTTAATGTTGACAAAAAATGCATGAATAAAACAGAAGGTGAAACTAGTCAGATTGCTAAAGCTGAAATTTCCTATACGGTCTGGAAAATCCTTCCATCATTAGGGTTTCTTCAGGAAAAAGCGTAATGTTGATTGCTGTATACTGGGATTGTCATCAACAACACTGAGTGGATATTACTGCTATTACCGGTTCCTGGAGGTATGAGAAGATTGTGCCATGCATGTGAAGACTGTCATATGCAACTAAGCAGCTACATCAACATGTTCTATAAGATAATATTCAATATTCTCTCCTTCTATATTTTTCTGCAATTCAGAATTGGAGCTACAACACAGCAGAACCCCTGCAGACAGAAAAAGTCTTATATTCTGGTAGAAGTTACTGGGATTGCTGAGACTTGTATAGGACTTTCAGAAATTAAAGAAATTACAGCTACAATCAGAGCTTTCCAGGAAACCTTACAACTGTGCATAATTTTTCAGGTTTTTTTCTCCTCTACTTAATGTTAATAAGTCTTACATTGCACTAATTTAGTTCTTGTAGGCTTATATGCTTATCTTTTTTCAGGCTTGAGATGTATAAAATGAATCCTGGAAGAAAAGAAGGAAGAGTATAGCAAGGAGTTATGGCAAACTACCATTAGGGAAATAAAAAGATGTTTTTCGCTTCTGTTACTGTCACTTACATATTGCCTTCTCTTTTTGATGGGCTAATGGTGTTCTGCTTCTCAGCCTGAGGGTCATCATTAATGCATGTTGTCCTCACACCACCCTCTCAAAATTACCAAATCCTTTCTCAACCTTCCAGTAAGCAAACTTTCTGCAGGCAAAGCCCAGTCCCAGTGGAACTGAGATCTCCTCTAGAATAAGGAGTGCTGTGTATCAGGAAGGCTGTTCACAGGGTTGGATGCAGTTTTATGGCACAGTAAAAAAAAAAACCTGTTTGTTTTGGCAAGAAAGTTATGGGCAGAGGTCATCTTCACGGAGAGGATTCCTGTGCTACCTGAATCTTCTGACTTGCTCAAGTACGAAGTGGATGTGAGGGTCACAGAGGTTTCTTTCAGCTGTTGCTCTGGAAGCTACAGAGAACAATTTCTTTCTTTCTTCCTTTCAAACCACTGCGCTCTTTGGAGACTGGTGGAGCTTCAAAGGCATTTCCTCACCTGGGCTAGACAGATCTTCCCGCTAGAAGATAATCTCAGACAGAAGAATGATTTCTGAAGAGACTGTGAACCCCCAAAAGATAACTTTTTCCTAACTGTAATTCCCAGAAAATACAGTTTATTTATAGCACCTTCCTCACCTCCCTGGTCTGCATAGCAGCCTTGGGGAAACACTAATTTGCACTTTATTGTTGCTGAATTAGCACAGTGTAGTCTGGACACACATTCCCATTGTAGCTGGCTGGGAACGGCAGCAGAGAAAATTGCCTGCCCTCCCTGGGCACTGCTCCTGGGGCTGCCCAAGCAAGGCCTGAAGCGGAAAGGGCAGGCACTCTGCGGGGGTCTGACTGATAGCAAAAGAGCTTGCTTGCACAGGATAACATAGGTATAATCAGACTGCTAAGGAAACTGGTTTCTCATTCCTTCCAATGGCTGTGACTTGCTCTAGCATGCATCTGGAGCACGCTTTAGCAAGCATCTGGAGACACCCTTCCAAATCCTAGATATCAAAGCGCAAGGCAGTCCAGAGCAAATTTGAAGGGAGCAGTAGAGGTGAAGAAGAAGAAATCCTTCTGCGTGACCTGTCCTTTTTCTCCAGCACCCACCCATCCTCAGGCTGAAGATGACCTGATTCTGGTAAAAAAAGTCAAGCCCGTGGCATGAAGCCCCTGCAATAGCGTCCAGCTCCAGAAACAGCGGCCAGGATGGGAGCACAGCAGTTTTCACTATCCATATGGTCACTGTATGCCAACAACAGATCTCCTGAATTGAAAGCCCGGAACAGGAGAGCCCACTTGGTGAATTTCACTTCTCCATGCTAATCACTAGGTTGGTAGTTCCAGAAGACAGGAAGCAGATACCAAAATTATTAAAACTCTAGGTAACACAGCAGATGCAGTTTAATTCAAAGGCAAAAGTGTCCAATGAAAAATATTTTTCTTGAAATAACAGTAATTGCTTTTTCCTGTTGAAAAAAATTGATGAACTAAATTGACTTAAAGGTCTTTGGCCTTCTTTCCATTTGTAACTAGAATTTATCTGCACCTCTCTAACACCAGGTGCCATTGCCAGCTAAGAGAATGATGCCTGGAATTGCAATTCTTCAAAGCCCAGGTAGCAACTACACTTATGTGTTAATCTGGCTATGAATGGAGACTGACTTCACCCTCATTACCATTAATTCTCTTCCTCCACTTCTTTATCCCATGTGCAGCTACCTCCCAGTTAAGTAAGGGGGAAATATGGTGATGCAATAAAGGGATTCCTTTAGCTTTGAAGGGTTTCAGAGAAGCATAGCCACACACGTGAAAACGTACTACAGAAAAAGGATGATGAGTAGACATAAAATGCCTGCTACATCTACAGTGCAGACCCTGCCAGTAATTGTGACAGGTTTATTGCTGAGTTTGAGCCCAAGAAGTCAAGCAATTTGGAATTAGCATTTTTCCTTGATTACAAAATAGCAAACATCCAGCCCAATAATGAGATCTTGTTTCACTTGGATTGAGGTTATGAAGGTCATCAGAGCCGCTTCCCTGTAAATAGGTAGAATCAGGGCCATCACAAGCTGATTTACTGAAATGATCTCCCTCCATCCCACAGGGAACTTTCCATGCTGTGCCATCTTCCCTGCACTTGCAGCAAGGCTAGAGACAAAAGCACAGACACAGAAGTGCTAATGCAGTTCAACGGAAGAGCTGACATGAAATCAGTAGCTGGGCTGGAAAGTGCAAACCGCAGGTCCCCTTCCAACCTGCCCAGCCTCTACCGTCAGCAGGTACACAGGCTGACGAGCACTGTAACACCTGTAAGAGCTCCTGGAGCTATGCCTATTTTTCTTCGATGCAGTGCAAGAAGGGAACAAGGGAGTACATGACAGCTGAGAGGCAGGCAGGTGTATACCGGCAGGGGTGAGGGGAGCAGCTGCTACTGCATATCACTGGGGACATTATTTACTTACAGTACAGCACACCACTGCTCACCTCCTGCACACTGGTAGCCGTCATCAAGCTCATGTCTTTCCCTGCCTTTATTGCTGGAACCTCTTTCTTCCCTCAGGCCTCTCAGAAACCCACTGAAAACACAGCAGGTGAAGAGATCTCCTTTGCCACAGGTCTGCCCTCCTTTTTCTTACATCCTTTCACCGGATCCTGTTTTCACCACACTTGCCCTTTTCCTTAAGGCTCAGAGCTCTGCCTTCATCCTATGTGTCCATTCACATTTTCTCCACCCTTCCCCACCTTCGCTACACTGATGGTGGGAGCTGGCTATTTATCCTGCCCTCACACATTTGTCTTCATGTTGTCCAGTCCACACAAGCATCTTCTGTTACCGTAATTCTCTGCTCTTGTTCAAATCCCTCCCCAGAATTGATACTTGCCTAAACAGTTTAAACATAAATTGAAATATATACAAGTAGTTTTGATTCATATTTATTTAACAAGAACAAAGAAAAAATGGTTGATGGTTCGCAAAATCACAAACTGCATTTGACACCCCCATCCTACAGTTTGCTCTTTGCACTTCTGAAAGCTACGATACATATACCCAGTATGATTTCAGTTGGGTTACAGCCCTTCCATACCTTTGCTCCGTTGCTTGTCTTAGACTATTAACAACTCACATAAGGGCCCTTCCTCCAGAAGGGAGACAGAATACTGTGTTTATTGTTTACAGAAATTAAAACAACAAGAGGCAATGAGGTGGCAGTGGGCAGGCTGTACCTATGGGTCACTTTTAGTACCTGTTTTAGGAGTACCTCTACCTGGTTTGGAATTTGGGTAAACAAGGATCAAGCAAGGGGTCTGTTACTTGGTGCTGATAATTGTACTTTACACTCAACTTAGATGGGTGCTTTGTTTGCCTACAAATTCACTGCTCTGCCAGAATCTAACTCATCTTGCCGTGAAGTGCTTTCATTATCTGCAGTCTGATAAGCACTAAAGAACAAAATTCAATTCCATATTACTGTTATTTATGCTACGATTACTTCTGTCACAACCACTTTATCTACATTTGCAACCACCATCCAGTAGAGATGTGCTCTGCGGATGCCCCCACCCAGCTATCACAAGCACAAACAAGCCGTTGGGTGCTCTGAGTCACAGGGACAACCCACTGCTCTTTCAGGCTGATGTCATTGCGCCTGCACTTCCCTGGCTGTCTGAGCAGTCTGCCTCTCTGCGACAATAACAACTAATGGAGGGAGAACCTGGAACTTCCAGGTCTTGAAGAGGAGGGGAGGATGGCCTTATTACTCTGGATGCGCTCTCCATCAGTGCCCCTAATCCAGAACAGAGCTGCTAAAGACTAAGATTTATTATTTTATTAAAACAAGCACAAGCAGATGATATTTAGTGGTACTGGTACTAAATGCTGCTAATTGCTCAAGTAGCAGCATTGCTAATCTTTATCTCGTTTCTGAGCAGGAAAGAGTTGACCCAAGACCCCATTCTTCTTACTTGCTGCTGCGATTAGAGCCTACCAAATACTGAATATCAAAGCTTAGTACCATTTGAAATGCCTTAATGCACTAATTTGGTCAGTTTAAGGACTCGAGAATAAGAGGTCAACGTTAGCAGCAAAAGCAAAGCACGCATAGTTAGAAGCTTCCCAGAAACCCTTAACCCCCACATCTACTCTTAGCTTGTGAACTTCATGTGGATCTAACCTGGGACCCCTCTCTCGCCAATAACATGAAATACATTTATTGATGAACGTGATTTGGAAAACATCATTTGTGGGGTATATAAGAGAGTTAATCCTTAGCTTTGACACTCAGCTATCAGCTTAACCCAATATCTGCTAGTACTCTTCTCACCAGCATTAGTAGGTAGTGGCTCATGCCTTTTAACAGTGTCTTTTATCTTTGGTGATTTATCTTCATTAATAAACTGCTGAATGATGCTATGTTGAATAAATAGTGGGCAGGGCCAACACTTTTCACCTGCACTCCTACTTACAGTTTAAGGAAAACATTCTCGGTCTGTCTTTCCTCAAAATTTCTAGTCCTCCACCAACTCCCCTTATCAATCACAGACAAACCCTAAAAAAGAACAGTTCAGGTTTTTTTGGGGGGGTTTAAACATGAGAAGTCCTATAAGGAAAATAGTAGGTTCTATGCTAAATAATTGCGATAATATTTTATTGTTTTCATGGGTTTGCAATGCTTATTATAAACACTTTGCTACATGTAAATATGTTCCTTTACTATAGAAGCATTCAAATTTTTAGCTATACAAAACTATCAAAAGTAAAAGAAAATACTACAGTTTGCTTTTGCTATGCGGCAAATGCTCTAAGCAGTAAGTAATAAACACAACTCATGAACAAAATCTCTGCAAAGGAGCTGCTGAGATATCCATGCCACATAATTCCCCCCATAAATATCATCTCGAACACACACGTTGGGGTTTTTTTGTTTTTTCTACCTTAATTGAAAGGTTGCTCCAGAATTTCATTACTTATATTTAACACTAATTAGGCATTATTAATTAAATAATATTAATTACTAATACTTAGTATGAAATATCTATATCTCTAAATTCCTAGACAATGTTTATTCATGGCCAATTTATACCTATTTACTCTTACGATAGCATTTGGCTTCAATTTGAATGCCTCTTGCTCCCTTGAGTTTCACTCCCTGTTGTCCTAGGGACCACTACCATATCTCCTCCCTGGCTTTGTTTTGGTAAGGTTTGGTGAGTCAAATTCTTGCACAGCCTCAGTTTGGTTTTGTGGGTTTTTGGTTTTTTTTGGTTGGGTTTTTTTTTGTTTATTTAGCTGGTTAGGGTTTTTTTTTTCAGTCTGTATCAGAAATACTTTGGAATAACTTGAAATCACCTTTGCATTTTTTGGGGTTGTTTTTTTGGTTTGGTTTTTTTGTTTGTTTGTTTGTTTTTGTTGTTTTGTTTTTAAACCCTATCACACACACCACCCAGTGAAAAACTAATATAGACACATCCTATTCTTGGTTGGTAGATTGTTGAAGCCAACAGGAGAAATACATGTATTCTTTAGCCAAGAGTTTGATCTGTTTTCCACTGCGAATTTCACCACGTGTTCTGTTGCACACTTTCTTTACTGACAACCATTCCTGGCTGTGTCTCAGCAGAAATTCCATGGGTATCTTCTTATTCATACATCCCAAACCATTACTGAAGAAGCTAATTATCAAACAAATTTTTAAGAACTTCAGTAGGATGTTCTATCTCCAGCATTTCCTAGTACTAACCTATTTTAAATGTTAGCCCCTTTTCTATTTAGCTGTATGTACCTAAACAAGTCTCCCTGCTTTTCCCTTCTTAAAGCCTTGCATACTCTTGTGGCACCCACTCAGCTTTCCGCCAACATCCTCTCTACCCTACCATTCTCTAGCCGTCCATCCTTGCTTGTTAAATTTTGGGATACCTCTGCATTTGCCTTTCTTTCATCTCTGGTCTCATGCCTGTCACAATCTCTTCCATGCCCTTCATATTGCTGTATCTCTGTCCATACACACTTCTTTATTTTCCCGGTCTTCCAACTATATATAGCTTCCCTCTGTCATTTTCTGTCCTTTACACTGCTCCTGCTTACCTTTTGTTGTTCCCACATCCTCCCTACCTTGATCACACTCCTTCACTCTAACATTCCTCTTTGGCCTTCCAACAGACCCAATCCTTGGCAGCAGATATGGTCAAACCTTGGCCCCAGGCTTGGAGATGAGACCCTGCTGGTACCAGGCTCACAGAGCCATGCAGCTGCCTGGGGGAGGATGGACCCGCTGCCCAAGCAAGAAGGTGCAGCTGAAGCCACCAGTCAGCTGCTCCCGAGCCAGCCCAGAGGTAACCAAAGGGACACAATTAAAGCCCATACCATTTCCCTCCTGGCTCTCAATCCTTTTTCATACATCTGAGAAAGTACCCTGTCATCCCCCCTGCTGTGCCATGACTTTGGTGCACAGCTTACAGGGGCAGGAGGGTTAGTTCCCCCACTCTACCATAGCTTCTGCCATACAGCTCCCATTATCAACTCCAGTCCATTTCTATACCTCATTTCATTTCATTTTCTACCCCTACAGTTTCTCAAATCTCCTTTACGCATCATCTGACTCACACACATGCAATGAAGGCACAGCTGCTTTATTTACCACTAACACCTGCACTTCACATTCACTGGAAACGACTGCATATCGAGGAACAATTCAACAGGGACAGCACTCCTGCCATATGCTAAAGCTAGGGGTGGAAGCATTCATTTCACTGAACCCCAGCACGCCTGCCTTATTTTTTTCTTTTAGCCAGCCTGAATATCTATTAGATCAATTAGAATATTCACAAGTCCATGGGCCCCGATGGAATGCACCCGAGAGT
>VXBH01000318.1:530748-607886 GCA_013400035.1 Rynchops niger | reverse complement strand
CTACTCTGCCTTGGTGAGGCCGCACCTGGAGTACTGTGTCCAGTTCTGGGCTCCCTGGTATCTCCAAGGACAGGGAGCTGCTGGAGGGGGTGCAGCAGAGGGCTACCAAGATGATTAGGGGATTGGAAAACCTCTCTTATGAAGAAAGACTGAGGGATTTGGGTCTCTTCAGTCTGGAAAAAAAGACGACTGAGGGGGGACCTTATCAACACTTATAAATAGTTAAAGGGTGGGTGTCAGGAGGATGGGGCCAGGCTCTTTTCAGTGGTGCCTGGGGACAGGACAAGAGGTAACGGGCACAAACTTGAGCATAGGAAGTTCCACCTAAACACGAGGAGGAACTTCTTTACTTTGAGGGTGGCAGAGCACTGGAACAGGCTGCCGAGAGAGGTGGTGGAGTCTCCAACTCTGGAGACATTCCAAACCCGCCTGGACACGTTCCTGTGCAACCTGCTCTGGGTGACCCTGCTCTGTCAGGGTGGTTGGACTAGATGATCTCCAGAGGTCCCTTCCAACCCTGTGATTCTGTGATTTTACAACACCGGAAATATGAAAATAGCAGAAGTTTCAAAGGTGAGGACCGGACCTCAGTTCAGCAGCTTGTGGAACTCCCCCTTTACACCGTGTGGTAACAGAACAAGAGCAGACGGGCCGGGCCCCTCAGCTGGCAAGAGCAATGTACCTTTCCACACCTTTGTGGAAAAGGTGTTTCAAACTGATGATTAAGCAGACTAAGTGTAAGTAAAATTTCACACTTACCCTTGCAGTGAAGTCCACAGCAGCACCCCGATTTAACAGCAGTGTAGCTACATTGATATTTCCATAGTGAGCAGCTATGTGGAGGGGAGTGAACCCACTCTGGAAAAAAAACAAAACAAAACCAATAGACACTTACTTTTTTTATATCTCATTGGTATTCCAAAATTTGTATCACATCACTAACATAAGCTAGTAATAGGAGTCTGCTGCAAGTAACCATTCCAATTCTGTACTAGTTTTCACTCACTGACATTTATTTATAGACTCTCTGAGAGTCTAAATAAAATCATATTGCTATACAGGAGGGAAAAAAAATTAACATAATTACTCTAGAAGACCAGAGCTAGGATAAAACTTTCAGTTATTCCAGAAAAACAACAGCAAAACATTTGAGTGTTAATGCAATGAACTTTCTTTTACAATAAATTAATTTCTAATGAGAAATATCTATCTGTTATCGGTATTATGTCCGTCTTGCAAGTTAAATCTCTTAGAGATTTTTTGCAGAAGTTCAGATACAAGTCATTTAATGATACTTGCTAACTGTTTTTTATGAATTCAAAGTAGATGCAAATGAAAACAACATCAAAGACAATTTTAAATGATTAATATGGATATTTTTTTTCCGAGGGTTAGTACCATAAAGATCAGACTCCCACTGTGGGCAATCACACTGGGTTATGTTGAGACACCACAAGTTACCACCCTAATTAGAAGATGCCTTACTAATAAAATTACTTCAGCAACTTATTTTCATATTTAAGTAGTTTTACTTCCTTTTAAAATAATGCTAAAACATGCAGCAATTCCATCAGTCCTGCAAAGTATGAAACCTTATGGGAACTAGATGCATTTCTAAATTGTTAGCAAGCCATGCTAGCTGCTACTGCCTTGCTTTGGGAGTTTCGCAGATATAAAACCACTCTCAGATCATTCTATTTGCTGACACCGTCAAGGTAAGTGTCATGCAGAAGCCTAAAAATCAGACCTGGATGCGCAACATGACAGGGTTGTCTGCAGCTCTTAACACATCTGATAAACATGTATTATGTGAGAATCCCTGAAAACTCCATCTTACATAATACGGCTCTTTTATTATGGCAATTAGTTCCCAAGAATGCTTGCTCTTACTTTTAAACCCTAGTTTCAGCTGCAGAAAGCCCTGATATCTAAACTACAGTCTTCTCTAGCACATGCTACTTCGTTTCATCTAAAGCAGGTATCTATCCTATAAAAGGCGATGCAAAAAGGAAGAGGAAGAAATGATGCAGCAGCACTAAGTCATGGAGGAGTGATGATGCATATATATATTTATATATACCTCTGTTGTTCTATTCACCATCATCTAGGTTAACACATTTGGAAGCAAAGAAGGGGAAAAAATGAACGGTTAGTTCACCACTGGTGATATGGATGCAAAAAGCTTCATGATCGCTACGTGGCATGGCAGCTCAGATGACAGCACAATCGGCACACAAAGGAAGCTCGAATGAATGGAAGCTGAATGATCGAGGGTTTTTGAAGCTCATTGTTACATGTTTACCAAAGTTCTTAAAGTAGCAATTACACAAACAACTAATCAAATTACTTAATTGTACAATACCTATAGCATACCACCGCAGGAGTGGCTTTCATTCCCAAGAGAATAATTCTAATAACATTTTGCTTATTATTTTCCATTTTCAAAGTTTCTACAGGAGAAATTAACCCTAATTTAAAGAAAAAGAGAATGGGGAAGGAAAGAGGCAAAGGAAGCAAATGAAATGTTATTCTTAATCACACACTATAGAAGAAAGTTACGTGTAACTCTGCAGCAAAATACTTCACACTAAGGGAGACCTTCACTGCATGTAATACATGTGGTCAGCACTTAATAGCATCAAACCTTTTTTCTTTTTACAACTGACCTTGGACTCCACATCAGCATTGTGGTCGTTTTGCAGGAGCAGAGCCGCTGCCTTTGTATCATCCTTGCGAGCAGCGATGTGAAGGGCAGGAAGACGGACTTTTCCCTTTGTATCATTTTCAAGCAGCAGTGAAACCACCTGGTCATGCCCTTGCTGCAAAGCTACTGCCAAAGGCGTGAAACCATCCTGCAACATACAATGGGGACTCTCAACACAGGTTCCCAGCTTTCCAGGGCGTGGGAAGGGGAAGAGAAGCGATCTCAGCATTAGTAACGGTACTGGCTCAAATTGAAACGGAAAGTGTAACAGGGTGCAAATTAAAAGTACCCTGCAGTGACACTGAAATTGGAGTCAAGTGTTGGTGATCTAGGTCCCAAATGCTCAAAACACCTTTCTGGCACTCCAGACTTAAACATAAGATACAAGCAGACAAAAATGACTGAGACTTGAGAAAAAAAGTGTGAAATTACTCACGAATTAACAGTTACATAAATAAGTATGTGTATAATTATATAAAAAGGTATAGAATTCTGAAATATTAAAATTATAATAGTTAATGATGTCTCCATAGCAAATCATCATCCATTCCCCCACAGCTATAGTTTATAATGTATGGTTTTTAAGGAAAAAAAATCCCACCAACACTTCAGCTTTATCCTTTGATATATTTTATGTGTCTATTTAAAAATCTAATAATATTTGAGCAGGAATACCAATTCTCCCAATATACCAATTATTTTACTACAACTTCCATTTATGAAAATTTATATAGATGTGATATACAATCCCCTTACAAACAAAAATTATTTCCTTTCAGACTAGCAAATAGCCAAAGTAGTGCAGAATAAGAAACCTAAAAAGAAAAAAAAAAAAGGTTTTTGTTCAACAGATTTTAGAGTGAATTCCTCCAACACATGGAAAAGTACAGTCTGAGATGTTTTCATAGTTTTATTTTTATGAATTCTTAGAAAACTTAAGAATGAAAGAGTTGTCACTTATATTCTGCTCCTTCCCAAACATTTAAGTAGCATTCCAATACAGGAATACATTCAGCTTTGCCCAAGAAAATACCCATAAATCTCTCAAAAAAATCACAAATGCAAATTACTCTATTTGGGATATTTATTTATTACATTTGACTCTTCATCAATATATCCAAAGCTTATACTACCAAACTTCATTACAGTTTAGGAGGGAAACACCTTCTTTCACTTTTCAACTACTTCTGTCATGATGAAACTGAAAGTGTGAAATAAAAGTGCAGCAATGACACAGAAGAATGTAGATATCACAGTATGTCATAAGTGCAGAGTTCAAGTGTTAACTTTTGGAACTAAAAGTAATGTTTTCAATAAAGAATTTTTCCCTCTGGCTTACCAAACAAACAGCGCCTCAATTTAGGAGGAGAAACAGGAGGAGCTATGAAAAAAAGTATTTTTTCAACACTTTGGAGGAATAAAAAGAAAAAGAAATATCACTGAAATTCCTTGGGTCCTAACAAGCTTTTTCTTTTTTCCCCCGTTAAATTTTTTAAATACATTTAAGCACAGCCTTCCCCTTTGCCTCACGCAGCAGGGCAAAGCTCTGGGCTGTGGTGCCCGGTCACGCATGGCACCTGGGGTGAAACAACGGCACAGCCTCAGACTGCGGGTAGAGCACAGCCCAGGGTGTGAAAAATGCTGTGTAGCTCTGAAGGCCAAAGAACTCCATGAGCATGCCCACAAGAGGGCTCTGGCAATATAGCTACGCTGTACCTGCAGAAATGAAGGCTCTTGCCCAGAGAAACCCAGAGTGCGACAACCCGTGCCTTAGTGACCCGCAGACGTTGGCTTCTGTTCTATTGGAACAGCCGACAGCAGTGGCAGAATGAGTGCTTCACAAATAAAAGTGGTTTAGCTGTCTAAAGTGTCTTTTCTCATTGGGATTTCTCTTCTAGTAAAAATGCTGGTAACAATAATATAAAAAAAAATAATATCCTAGGAACACATTTTCTCCTTTCCTTAGGGAAAAGGGAGTGGACAAATGGGAGGAAGCACTTAATTTCAACCTCGGAACAGCTGCCATCCCCTATATCCCCAGTTTCCTAACTCTGATGAGAGTTGCCCATCATTTCAGTGTGTGCAGAGATCATTGTACCAAGGCCAAGCAAACTGCGACCAAGAATATTAGCACCGGCAAGAATGCATTTCCACCACATGCTCTCTGAACATGACAACTCACCAAAAGTGATTGTAAGCAAGTTATCATGTCAGTGCTATAATTAGCAACTGCACTTTAAAACATAAGGCAAAGCCCACTCCAGAAAAAAGAAAAAATACGAACTAGAACAAAATCAAGCACAAAAAACCAAAAATGATGTAAAAATATTTGGTTCTAATTTTTTTATTTAGATTAAAACACCTTTGTTAAAGAGTTTTATTTTTAATGAATATTTAATTAAGTGGCAATCAGTTAATAACAAAGGGTTTTGCACTTACAAAGATAAAGATATATTAGATTTATATGAAAACTTGGACCAAGAAAAAATTAGAAAGCACTCAGAAGCAACTATCACAAACAAATAAGGCAGGCAATAAAGGCAACATTGTTTTGTAGCCTGGTATCTTCAAAGGAATTCTCCACGGATAAAATTAGATTGCACCTTATCATCAGTCTGAGTTGGAAAAAAGCTCAACCTAAGCCAACGTGCGAATGCTTAAGGGAAAAACAATACCAAAGAAAAAGAACCAAGTGCCCATACACAATTTTAAAAATTTCTCTTTTCAGAAAATGGTACGGTGACAAGATTGTTTTCAAAAGTCTGAATCTATTGTACATCCCGGGGGGTCTCATGACTTCTTTGTTTCCCAGTTTTTACAAAGAAATAGAAATTGGTGTTCTGAAAACCACAATTTTCAATTAATTTTCCAAATTTAAAATATTTCATTTTGGCATTATCATATCTTTGAACATTTTCAGAAAGTAGTTTCTGATGCCCACTTCTAGTTATAACTTACTTTTAGTGATTTTGAAAAGATAATTTTGATCCATTATTGATTCATTTATTACAGAGCTGACTTCAGAAGAGAAGAAATAGGTTCCACATCTATGTACATCATTATACAGTGATATTATGAGGTATAGTGATGCAATAAACTAATTTTGCATTTCATATTTTGCAAAATGTAGGACTTTTTCAAATAAGTATTTCCTTAATGGAATCAGTTCAGATAGTGCAATCATAATTTAATAAATATTAGAGAGAGCACATACTGAAATACCGGGGGTTTTTTGCTAGCAAAATCTTAGAATTAAGACAACTGAAAATTCATCAGATTAAAAACCTATCTCAATGCAATACATTTATGACTATTAATGTATCTGCCTTTTTTTTTTTTTTTTTAAACCTTCCAGGTTGCCTTATTTGAGTTAGAATTACTTTTTAAAGCAAGAAATAGAAAGTGTTCTTCTGAAAAAATCACAGACCGCCTTCAAGGATGGACGTTGTATCTTTCTGTCAGCTTGAAATGATCACTGCAGGACCAGATGGGATAACTAGGTGCTACAGAGAGGGTATCAAGATGGCAATAAACGCAGTTCAGGAAATGCTCCAAGCACTAAGTAACCATGAGTTTTTCCTGATATCCCAGGACTGACTCCAAAGTGTAGGTAAACAGTTTTTCTTGCTTTATGGTTGCCCTCCACATTGCCCACTATTTATAATGAAAGTACAGAGAACGTTTATATTATGCACACAGCTTCCTTGTTTGAACAGTTAACCTGAAAGATTACCAGTTATGACTAAGAACACGTCTATTTTTAGAACTGTTTCTAGTTAAAGACATTTTTTAGTTTAGAAACGGCAAGCGATGGTTTAAATTGCTGAAAAGTCAATAACGCTATTCATTAGCACACTTCACATAGAGAACTTTTTATTGGTCTTTAATTTTGCATTTAAAAGACTAGCTTGATATAAGCTGGCAAGAATCACTGCTGAAGCAGATTTTACATGTTTACATTGTGCATAAAGTGTGAAATTCAAACTTTTACCTCTGTGGCAAGGCTTTGACTGGCACCATTGTCAAGAAGAAACTTAACAACCTCCAGGTGGTTCTCTTGGGCTGCCATATACAATGGAGTGAAACCATTCTGAAATAAGAAAACAAGAGGGTAAACACTCCAGAAACATTTCATTCACACCATAGATCGACCAAACCGAGGTAAATTAGGAGGAAAGCAAATAAACTGTGTGCTCACATGTCAGTTAATGGCATGAACACCCTTGATTTAAGTTAAGATAGGAGAAGGTAATATTACTTAAAAGGACACAGTGGAATCTTTCAGCTGACCAGATACAATTCCCACAGCTAAGTAAGAATACATCATTTTACATCTGTTGTGAAGTCAAACCAAAAGTCAATACGGACAGACCATTTGGTAGAGTTGTGATGCCCGCTAGATGCAGTCACAGCAATGGAAATGCAAAACAGGACAGGCAAATACAATACAAGTCCATAGCAAAAGCAAGAGCAATGATTTTTCACAATATTTTCCCATTTTTTCTCTTTTTTCCATTAGCTTTGACTTTCACTTGTGCCAGCTACTTATGCCTTTTACCTCCTCAAAGAGCTGCCTTTTGAGCATAGCCTGCTTGTGGTCACTGAACTACTTTGTATTTCAGGCACCAGGAGATCGGAGGATCTTTAGTTCTCAGTAGTTTTAGACAGAAAACCTCAATGTTTCCGACCACATCAGAGCATTTCTCAAATTATGCTTAAGTGAGTGATTTCAATCAGTGCAATACAAGTATAGAGGCTGCAGAGCTTAACTCATTCTTTGGCAAGAAGAATGGCAACTTTACTCTTACCGTCGATGCTTTTGTCTTTGCCTTAACTGTATACGGGTCACAGCCTTTCAGGAACTGGATTTTTGGAGACTAACATTAAGGCAATATATTTTTCCCTATTGTTCTATGCATTTCTGAAATTCACAGCTTTTAAGTCACTCACAAAACCAAAAGAGCAAAATGAAGTCATGAAACACGTCCTGGGACCAAGATACTTCTAAAGGAACTTACAGAAGTTGCGGATTTGCACCTGAAATTGCTTGGCTTTTGTGTAGCACTGCATGTGCCTCAGTCCAACAGAATCATGAGCTAGTGGTAAATACATTTTATAGTAACAACTTAAAATGTCCTTATACTATACCAAACTGAGCAGTTTGGTTGCTGAAGCAACCAAGGAAGCATTAGCAATAAGAACAGCAATCCTTTTCTCCTCTGATCTTATCATGATACGTATTTTTACTCTTTGTACTCCAGCATTACTCTGTCAGACATACCGCTACTAGATTTTGCCTGATCCCTTTCCTTACAGTACTGGCATGGGTGATGACACCATTAAATGTTTTCGTCAGGAGATCAGTGAGGCTTCGGTGGGCTCTGTTAGGGCCCTGTCTTTCCTCTCACTATCTTCCAGATCTCATGCCATTGGGATTTCTGTGAACCTCAGACTTTCCTTAAGTAAACTTCCCACAGAGTCAGCTGCAATGGGGGCAGCACCTTACCTCTTCAGCTGCTCCCCACTAAGACCCTCCCAGACCTCTCGGTCTACCACATGCCACTTCTGGCAATAACTCTAAAGCGTGAAAATAGGAGGTAAGGGCTAGTTAAAAATAACAGGTAAAACAGAAGAAAGATTTCATCTGGCTTAAATACCAGAAAAGTTCAGGAAGTGCTTCCATATGCCTGGGTTTGGCTGAGTCAGTATCAGCACTCTCATGTCTGTGCATGGCCAGGGCAGACATTTCAGCAAGGTGGAAGGCGCAGAGGGGTAGCAGCTCAGCAATTGAGCTAGAACAGTTAAAAAGGACACTGACCTAGATTTTGCAGGACACCAATGGAGCCAAACACAGATGAGCTGAGAAGAGTTTGGCCATATATTTGAATCAAAGAAAAAACACCAACATTCCAGGCTCTGGAGAGATGAAGGGAAACCCTAGCCTAAGACCTATAGCGGTAAATTTCGGCTGAGTTATAGTAGCCGTGCTGAAAACAGCTGAGAGACTTCTGACTGTCACAGCAACAGGGCAGAGTTGCAGGGCACACATCCAACACAGAGCACGCAGGAGAGCGCAGGTGACCTGAGGCCGAGCATGCAGGCTTCCGTGGCAGCAGAGACAAATAGGAGTTCAGGAGAAAGGACAGGTGGAGAGGAAATGGCCTGAACTGGATGTTTGATTCAAGAGGAACTTTACCAACAACAAGACACCGCGCAGCTGTGAAGCCACATGTTTACAAGGCCTGCACAGGCTACAAGGTCTGTTGCTGTTCCAGTATTTTGATAATTTGGTCTCTATTCAGGAAAGCATTGCTAAAAGCATAAAGCAGGCGCTGAAGCCCTACCGGAGCCAAAGCCTAAAGTCAGCAATGTGTTAACGCATTCTCCAGAACCAAGGCCTAACAGTTTAGTTACGACACAGTCAAAATTCTGCTTAATGAAAACCAAAGAAGCCAGAAAGCACTTGCTAAGGTACCTAATATGTCACATTACAGGTTATTATTATATAGTGAATAGCAGAGTCTGGCATTTTTCCCTATCATTTCATGGCATACTCAATATATATTTATTAACTCAGCTGGAAACAAAGATTAATTTTTTTGGTTTCAAACATTTGCATTTAGAAAGGAAGCAGGAAAGACTTCCTAATTATTAGTTTCAGAAAATAATTAATAGGAAAAAATTCTCAGAACCAAGTATTATTCCCATTTGGAGGCAGAGCAGAACCTTTTCTCCTGTGTTAAATTATTGCTGGGTTTTCAACATCTTTCCCCCCATACTTTGCTTTTTCTTCTGTCTTGAAAAAGGGGCTGAAATTACCAGAGAGCCACAAGCCTAAGGAAAACATTTTGTCTTCAATAGTAATAAACAGCCCTCAGAAGACATACAAAATTCAAACTCAGTAAAAAATAAACATTTTTTTTTTAAAGGACAGGAAGATTTGGTTAGAGAAGGCCTTACACCCCTAACACTGGCACTATTGGCAAGGTTACATTCAAGGGAAGTGGAGGTAAAGCCAAACTCACAGAAAACAGGGTAAGCATCAAAAAGAAAAACAAACCAAAAAGATCTTTGGCTAGCCTCTCTGCGGGTACGCCAAACTCAGCAGAACTTTCTTCTAAGCTAGGAAGGGTAGAGTGATGCTCACTACCACGGAGAAAGCTGGTCCAGGGGCAGTTTGGTAACAGGTATTGTTGTGCAATGGCCAATATATCTCTCTCAAGCAAAGATATCAAAGGCATCCATATGGGGGAAAACAAAATAATTATCTTTAATTCTCATATGTTAGCAAAATAAGGGTAACATGTGGCAAAACCTTAGGGTGTATGGACAACGCAGTTATATAAGATGTTTACAATCTCAGATTATTTTTAGTTTCAGGGCTGAATACACAAGTTCTCAAACACAAGCAGAAGAGATCCTTTCAAAGCCATCTTAATTTCTTTAACAGGAAAACCACTGGAAATATTTCTGCTTTGTTTTACTTCTTAACAATTCATGGAAGATTTTACTTAAAACTACTTCTTGTTGCTGTTCTCTTTAAATTCAAATTATATGGTGCCTGGAATCAAATATTGCTGTATCTAACTAATATAAAAGAGTAAGAAAGGAGAACTGAGCCACCTATTTCCTTTATCCAGGTGAAGGAACCATGAAAGACAGATCCCGAATAACTAACATTCTTGAAATAGATTCTATTAAACATTTTGTTCATATTATTTGAGAAATCAATAAAAACCCCAACGTTTCTTTAAAATGTAAATTTTTTCATTTCCCATTTTAACAAACAATTTCTATCCTACCCACATCTTTATAATACAGAAGAATAGCAATATTCTTCTGTATATTGGGCCAGATGAGAAGACCATCTCTTAATCTGATCCCTTCTCTGACACTGCCTGCCAGCCAGCTCCTGAGCAGGAAGAATAGGAATGGGGCAGGCAGCAGGGACACCTCCTATGGCACAGCCACTTGGCTTTCAACAATCTGTGGTTTACGCATTTTTTGAGCCAGAGTTTTTCTCTGTTTCATTTTACTGCTTTGCTCTTAACATCAGCACTGTCTTCCTTTATTTCAAATTTTCTATAATTGACTTAAATATTCATTCGAAGGACTTGACCAAACTTAAAAGCTCTGCCTATACTTGCAGTACCTCCCTGTACAAGGAAAGGGGATGAGCTTGATTAAGCCAGAGACACTGAATTATGTGAAAGAGGATCCCTTTCATTTGAACAAGTTATCTCCCGCTCTCCTGTTCTATCAGTGTCTCTTCTGACTCTGTAACAATTAGCAGCTCGTAAGATACTGGAGAGCAGACCGAAGGCCGAAGGGTACATGCTTTGCTGTGCTCCCTGTTATACAACCACCTCCAGTATCCTGCAAACACCCTTGGATGTGCCTCCACTTTCTTCATCTTCAGGGGTGTACATCTGTGTGGCTTCTGGACAACTTAAAACAGAGATGTTATTTTTATGCTTTCTCTGTTGATGAATAAGGTGGGCAACTCAGAGTTAATCCCAATGGCTGGTTGACATCCCATGTGGGAAAAGACCTGAACGCAACCTGGCATTTCACTGCACTGTCGTGCCTATGGGGGACGACAAGACTTGATGTGTCCCTGGTACACTCTGACCACCTGGCGAGAGGCAGAACAGAAGGGTTAGACCTGGAAGCATTTAAAGTTTTAATTGTATGTTGAATTACAAGGTGGGAATGAACTCAGCACTATACTCACTAAAATGCCCGCTTCACTAATAAAATGGCAGCTGTGTGTTTGAACTTTGTTCTTGCACCTGTTGTTGGTTACCTATGCATGTGGAACAGCCAAAAGAGAATGCTGGGTTTTTTTAATGTTAGCAGGATTACATTCATCTTACTGAGTCTATCAAACCCTATTTTCAGGAGCCAGCATTAATACAATGAGGTCTACCAAATATACTGTTATTACAGTTTATAAGGGGAGAAGGATTTTAACGTCAGCAAAGTTTTTGATAGTACCAAATGGAGAAATCTTACTTTACCTGAGACTGTGCATTAACATTGGCCCGATTTGTAACCAACACTTTGACTACTTCTGCTTGTCCAGCGAGGGATGCTATGTGCAATGCTGTGTTTCCTTTCTGAAATGAGACAGTAGTATTTGAAAAGAGTACAAAACTTGAGCTTGAATACATAACAGTACTATCAAGAGCATGTTCCACCTTAAAATATAGTATTTCTTACAATAAAAGTACTTTTACTGAGTACTTCTAATGGATAAGTTATTCTAGAAGGCATAGACAGAAACCCAGACGGGAAACTACAATTTGTTCAGTAAATCTCATCCCTAGTAACCCGTGACATTTACTATAATCTAAAAGATTTCTATTAAACAATTATTGAGAGTACTTCACCAGTGGAAAATGGGCAATTACTGCAGCAGTAATGTCTGTAATCAGTTGGCCGACACTTTGTGCCCATGCCATCAGTGTGAACAAGAGAACAATTAGATAGGCCTGACTAACCTTTGTCGCTGCATCCACACTGGCACCTCGCTGTATCAGTTCAGAGACAACTTCTACGTGTCCTTCTTTGGAAGCGAGATGGAGAGCATTCAACCCATTCTGATTTAAAAAAAAAAAAAAAAAAAAAAGAGCAAGAGAGAGAAAAAAAGAAAAGCAATGGAAAGGATTGGCAAAGCTTTTCCAGCATAGCAAACAACAGATCAGAAGACAAATTATTGTATCCCAGTGAGAAGACTGCTTCCAAAAACTGTTATTATATAAACCTTACAAGAACTAGATTGTAAGAAGAGAGTATGAACTAAGTCAGGATATACTAGCTCAGGGGGTCTTAAGTTCTGTGTGCTGTATCACGATCTAAGGTAGTACAAATGGAATGAAAGATAACGTTAAATAACACAACCTTGTCCAAATGGAAGTGAAATGATATCTTGGCAAGGGGTAAAAAATAAAAGTTTTAACTGGATAAAATATGTAAACATGACTTATCAAAAAACCATGTAAGTTATCACTGACACAAAATAAAAATATAAAGACAGATTTGAGAAATAGTGAGAAAGGTATTTATCCAGCAAATTTGATCAAAATATTCTTCAACCTGATTTGAAATGTTGATGTCCACTCCACTTTTTAAGTAGTCAAGAGCCTTTTCCAAGTTGCCAGCTCGAGCAGCTCTCAGGTAACTTGCATTTGTGTCAGACTACAAGACAAAAAGGAAAAGTCCCGTTAGAAATTACAGCACATTATAAAAATATATTCCCTTGGCAAACAAATTACTACTGATACAACATATTGTACACACATTTAACTAGTCACGAAAGGATCCCAAACTGCCTTATCAAATATGGGTCAAATCCTGCTGTCCCTGATTATGCATACTCCCTCTGGTGTAAATAGGCTGTCCGCCTGACTAAGCAGAACAAGATTTGCCTTTATATATAAACGTGAATTATGCAGCACTGCCTAACATGCAAGGGTAGCAGCCAGGGACACATCTGGTACGCAGCATGGAAGATAAACATGGTAAGGCTCAGGACAGGGCTCCATGGAAACCACTCTGCTCTTTCCAAAACTGTCACAGCACCTTCAACGTCCAAGCTAAACAGACCAGACCAGTGCTATGAGATCTCACATGCCAGATTTTAAAAAAAATCCAAAATACTCAACACTGAAGGGATGGACTATCCAAATGAAAAAGCGTCATTCTACAAATTAAAGCATTTTATAATCTAATGTCTGATTATGTTTTGTTTTGTTTTTCCCATTCTCCCTCATTTTATGGCACGTTTTATTTACAATATCTGTCCACATTCGGTGATGAAGCCAAAAATCCGTAAGTACGGTGCCATTATCTAAACCGCATTTTACTTTTTTCAGCATCTTGCTTTAAAGATAGCTGTGCAAATTTGTTTTATGATGACTTCAGCATGAATATAAGGATGGCAGAAAGGATAGTTAAGCCATGAAAGAGATCACTGAAAGTAATTCCCATCCCCGGAGGGTTTTAACAACAAGTTATGCAAATACCCACCAAGGCCGGTTTAGATAATGCTGATCCTGCCTGGGAGCAAGTGGAATGAACTGGGTTAGCTTTCAAGAGGGACACATCATATAATCTTTGATTTTATTTGTGCCATGGCTTCCCCTGGCATCTTGGGCAGTCAACACACTTTTTTTGTGTCCTCTTCTCCATTGGTGTAACAGGAACTGTCTTTTTTTTATTTTTCCTCAGTAGCATTTCATAGGCTTACATCACTACAACTTTAAGTGCTTTATGATCCTTTTAGGGTCTAAAAGAGTACAACAATTACCTTCAGAGAAAAAAATTAAAGGCAGTAACTGCTGAGAGAAATATAAAACATCCTGGCACCAAAGCTCAGTTACTTATCCAGTGCTCAAATATTTTTTTTTTTCATTCCTCATTTTCTGAATTTGCTATAGACATTCCTCCTCTCCTGTCAATGCAGCCACTGCAAAGTGGATGTCCTGTTCAAGCATTGCTTCCAGCCCATTTGAAGTCACCTTCATGTGCAGGATGAAGCAATCTCGGGCATAATGACAGCAAAATCAGAAGTGGGTATCAAAGTCTGCTTTCTTCTTCCTACCAGTACAAGCTACAAGACTATTTTACTAGTACTTTCAATACAACAAGCTCTCTATTCCAAGGAGAGAACCATTACTTATTGAATCTTCATTTTCTCCCTAGTTTTGCACACATTGCATTCCACCTTGCCATGGCAAGTTACTATCTTACAACCTTCCATGCTCTTAAATTGTTATTTTCCAAACACATCACACTGATCATTACAAATCAACTTCTGTGATGTGCTTCCAACAAAACAGCCCCCAAATTCCAACATTTAATTAGGCACTACGAAAAACAAGGTGCTGCTACAAACTACATGGTCAGAACTGTAAAGGCTAGGGGGGAAAAATAGCTGCCTTGAAAGGTGCGGTGAAACACTTTCCTTTGGAAGATCATCAGATCTGTGCAATGCAGATTATTACAGGAGACAGGTCATTTTCTCGGTGCTTAGCAACAGCAGCCACTGGGGTAAAAACAGGTCAGCATTTTATCAGCATTAGCAAAGGTATGAGGGAGGACTTAATAGACCGGGAGCCTTTTTTTGTCACAGTGCAATGGCATGTCTGTTTGGCACAGTCAGCAGGTGGATGATAATTAACATCAGCTGTTTACAGCTGCTTCTGGGTGGAGAAGGGATGCACCAGAGAGGCTTGCTATGGAAAATCAGTACCTGCCAGTCACGTTAATGCACGCCAGGCAAGAAACTCTGCTCGCACTCAGTAACGTTTAAACCTTTCTATTTGTTCAAACAAAATGGAGGCGGGGGGAGGCAGAAGGTGTGATAAATAGCTAATATTCACATTAAGAGCTAACTGCTGTTTCGCTGTAGAGGGAGAGCAAAGCCTATGTCTTTTAATGACTCCCCTTGGAAGCACTTGCTTGCGAGCGGAGAGGAAGGACAAAGGTTAGGTCACACTTCCAGCCTAGGGACGTATAAAAACGTTTCCAATCAAGCTAGCTCAGGTGCTGCTACGTGATGCACAAATCTGTTCCTGAAATCTCCCAAGCAAACCGCATGCCCTCCTTTGCCAGTCACCTCTCAAAACTCACTCTTTCCGCTCAAACTGTCCAGAAACACACACCACTGACACCGGCAGCCAGGTTGCCACCCGAGCAGCGGGGCTGGTGGGGTGCTGGGTGCAGCCACTCGCCCCTCAACTGGGTCTCTTGCCACTCAGAGACAGGCTTTCCCTGCACGAGGGGCACTGCACAGAAAAAGCGGTGCCGACACATGCGGGCACGACGACAACAACAACTAGGAAGCACCCAGAGAGGCTGCCATTTAACAGCACGCCGGGGATAACACAAACTCTGCCACACTTCAGCTGATCTGAGTTGGCACTTCCAGTTTCCACCTTACTGGTTTCCAGTTACTTGAACATGATGCGAGCTAGTGTGTGACACTGCATGAGCTGCCTTCGCAGCCAGCGTGTATAACGCATCCCTGTGCACCGAGAAGGGGGAAAACCTTTTTTTTCTTTTTTCTGACCTTGGCTAAAGCTCCCAAGCCCTCAGGCTGGGTTAACTCACCTCAGGCTGGTTAACTCACCCTTTCTGTGCCACCAGGCACAGAAATGTTGAGATTTGCACAGAGACTAAGGTTGTACCATTGTGCAAAAAATTCAACAGGGCTTCTGGGATTCTCTCCATCCGCTAGTCTCTGCCATCAGCAGAAACAAGCAATAACATTAGAGAGAAAGGAGAGCCAACATCTTTGAAAACCAAAAGCAATTGCAGCCCCTCTAAAAGCAGCATTGCCAGCTTCCGTTTTCCCTATGGCTAAGGCATTACTTCAGACCTGCTCAGATAGAGAAGAGAGTATCAAGCTTTTTCTACCTTGAAAGATGCCTTGAATACCCTTGTTTTTAAATCATTCCAATTCCAAAACCCAGAACCAATGAACACTATCCAATTTTTACAAAAGCTAAACATAGGGGTGAGTAAAAACGGATCAAAAATATCAAACCAAAACTTTCACGTTTCTGAACCTAAATTTTTTCTCAACTTTATATTTTTATTTTAAGCCTAAATTCAATCTTTTTAAAAAATACCACAACAGAATAGAAAAACGTAATTTCCAATTAGCAATGTTTTATTTAAAACAAAGCCTTTGGGAGTCCCTGATAGAGCCTGCAGTTGTCCCTGTATTGCAGACAGGAGCAGCATCAGAGCCTAGGCTCAAATCACTGAAGGATTTAAAAGATCAAACAAGCATAACAATGGTGTTAATAATTATTTAGCTGGATTGCCATCGTGCCTGGAAGCCCATGTCAAAGACTGATAAAGGACCTGTTATATTAAATGCATTTAAAAACACAGCGGGGGGGGGGTGGGGGGAGGTTTTTAGGTTTCCAGCCATGGTTCAGGACACCTGCGCAGGTACGTGCTCCCTCTGTGGTAGCTATTCTCAATATACCCATTTCCACTTTCCATGCTAGTTGGCAGCCAAAAAGACAAACCCCACACAGACAGCATGTCTACAGGACATTCCCTTAACAGACCTAATAAAAATTTTCTCCAATGCTAATTACTTAAGCCTCAATATTCCCGAGAGGCATTCTATATGCCAGCAATCTATTCAGATCCCTTTGTTTCTTTCCTTTTTTTTGGTAATCAATCCCAACATGAAATGAAGATGAAAACTGGCTTTTGATTCTCCATGGCCTTGACAAATATCAAGAGAACAACAAGCATGGGACATACATCAAAGCACCCTAAATCTTAGATGTTCTTGCAGCCAGACACAAAGATTGCAGCCCTTCTTGTTTGCAGAGGATCCCTGTTGTCAGGCTGTGTCCCCGAAACCTTTCCCTGCACCCTCTTGTGCTCCCTGTGGATGGTACCTTTTCAATCTCTATATCCAGACTCAAATTAAAAATCTATATTCTTACAAGTGTTTTAATACTTGGAGAGACAGACCTCAGGTCCTGTACACAGCATTTAGTTCTGGAATAGCTATTCAGACACTATTTTAACAGTGGCTTTATGAGTACTGATGTGTTCATAATATCTAGCTTTTTCTTCACAGATGGCATGACTTCTCCCCTCACCCCCTGTACTTTCTTGGTAGCAAAAGAGACTGTTTCTAGTTTTAAGAGATGTGTAAACGTAGATGATTGGCTAATGAATGCAGTTTTTATGCAATGTATATTTCTTTAAAATTTGTGTATTTCCCTTTAAAGTATACTATGCTATAAAAGGTCAATTCTCTAATGTACAGCAGGCTGCTTGCTGCCCACAACAGGTTTTCCAGTCTGGAGCTCATTTCAACAGCCTTCATCCCAGAGACATGTCTGGGAAGGGCTGAGGCTGAATAAGCTGTGCTGGCAGCAGTACTCCATTCCCAATGCTTCTTTACCCTAAGGTCCTCTAGTCCTGCCACAGGACAGATGGCAGAGCCTGTGATGGGCAGGGGTAAGACTTGAGAACTATTTCCCCCTTTTGAGGAAAAGCTATGTGAGTTTAAAATCTTTCTATTACAGGAAAGACTAACTCCTAAATCACTTGGATATTACCTTAAGCCTCCATTTTAAAACAGAAAATGCTGATGCTGACTCACGCTAGCAAATACACATTCACTATTTTTTGCTCTAAGTGCTCCCAGAGAAGTAAGAGACTATTTAGCATGAGTAAAGACAAAAACTATTAGGAAATTTGCTCTGTCAACCCAGGGTCTGGCCTAGTTTTTCCATGGAACTAGAGAGGGCCCTCTCAGAAAAAAGAGATATGTATTATTTAGTGAACCCTCAAAAGTGCAAAGCCATTATTTTCAACATGCACAGCCCCCCTCCCATCCTGATGGTATTTTTATTACGCTCATCTCTCTTTCCTTTGTGTTCTGCTTACAGTGGCTTCTTTTTCAGATTAAAAATCCCATCTTTTTTTCACATTGGGAGCAGGGTTTTGTTTTTCACTCCATCTTTAACAGTAGCTGTTGTGAAGGGAAACCCCCAGCAGGTTCCCATTGTGCAGGAACAGGATGCGTTCTGGCTTGAGTCCCAACAAAAAGATGCTAACCATGCCTAACATTTGTTGTGGGGGGAAGCAATGACCTCATTTTAAGGGATGAACTTATGTTACTTTCATTTGGGAACGTGCTCAACAAAACTATTCTTGCAGCAGAGATGATCTGAGGAAAGAGATTATAACATTTTTGCCTATTTTGATAAGGGTGGGCTTACTGCTACTGATGGCATTTTTTTTTGCAATAAGGCTCAACTCTGATGGGCACTAAGCACTACACCGGAAATTGGAGGTCCCTGGCATTTCTTAGAATTTGCTCCTATGTCAATTTAGAATTTTCCTCCAAGCAAATACGTTACACTCACTTGGGAAGGTATGAAATTTTATTTAAAATGAACGATACCGGCCAGTTAACAGCAATGTCTGAACCATGTGAAACCATGTGAAATAAACCAGTCATATCATTTTCTTGGGGAGACTCCATCCTACAAGCAGGTGTATCCTTCGTATCTCCCCACTACCTCATAACTAGATCTGTATTAAAAAAACTGCACTTTTATCTTCTATATTAGAAAGGGGGCTGGTTGCACTGGATGAGATCATCTTTTTGCAAACAACTACAGCTGTACTCATGCTTTACATACCATACTACCATACGTGTTTTCTTCTGATAAGAATGTGACAGCCTGGGGCCAACTTCTATCTGCAGTTCTGCTGTTAATTATCCTTCAGAGAGATGCTTTTGGGATCACAGCCCTAAACACAACCACAGGGTAACAGGAAAAGCTCCATTCCTACTGCCTGACAATTCAAAGGAAACATTTTTCAGCTAGGGAAGGCCAGCTATTTTGAATATAATTGCAGAATGAGAAAACGATTTAATTATTGGTCGGAAAACCAAACAAATCCCTCTAATTGTTTGCCTTATCACGCAACTTAATCATCAACTTCCTTTGATCGTATTATTGTATTGTACATTATAAAGTAGCCAAAAATACGACACTATTTGGAATGTCCCCATAACTGGCCCTATTCCAACTATGTAACTACAATATGTTTTCCACAAGTTAAAAACCACACTGTTTTCAAGGCTGCGTGAAACCCCTCTTCTTGGTCACACCAGTGGAGGCTAAAACACCTCCTGTTTCTGCAAAAATTGCATGTGAATCTATAATCAACTGCACGTGCAACAACTGAGGCTCTATCCCTGTACAGCAGTCAATCTTAACATGCTTGTAGAGAAAATATTTCCTGAAAATCACACATTTAAGCAGTTCAAAACAGACTGGAAAATGCATTCTAGATTCAGCTCCTCCTTTCTAGAAATCCTTGACCAAACCAGGAAAACATCCAAGCAAACAAATAAGCCTGTTTGCTTGCTAGACCACAAGACAAGGAAAGTCTCTGACATGCAGGTTTAGTGTGTACTGTTTTCAGGATCACTTGCACCATTTTAACTGTTAAGATTCTGTCTTGGCAAAATGCTGAATCTGTGCTTACTGTTACCACTGAAAATGAACCACCTCTAGTGCAGTGGAAGATGCTTGAAAAGGACTCAGAGCCTGAGATGTTAAGGCTGGTACATACAAGAACATTTCACAGCTTCCAGTACAAGAGGTGTTTATTACTGCCTTTAACAGCATCGAAAGGTCTAGAGCAAGTTGTCTGCTTCCAAAGACAAACATCACCAGAAAAGCTACAATGTAGTTTTCCTACTGTATAAATTGCTTTCACTTTACGCATGCAGTCTTCTTGAGCAGACTATAGATCTAGTCGATCCTGTGAGTTATGATGCAACTAACCCAGCCCTGGGTGTCTTTAAATGCCCAAACAACTGCTTCCTAAGGAAGTTCAAGCACAAAATCGAAATGAGAAGTAGCTGTTATTCTCTTGGTTTTCTACGAAGAGCGGAGGGAGTTGTGATTTCCAAGGCACAAAAACCACATACAGAGTTAGATGGGAAACCTTTGCCTAACATCCACATGTAACGTGTAACACAAACATAACATTCAAATTGAAAGTGCCCCTAAATCTGTCACTTCCATATTATTTACTTTTCACCACAGATATTCAACAAGTACAGAACAATTTAGCTGCAATTTTAACAAAATTAACAGTGGACAACCGAACAGAAACCAACAGAGATCAAGCCTGTCCCACAGGGACAATGTTCAAACGGGAGACAAGGGTCTATGCAACTTCCCATACTCTTTCCCAGTTTGTGCAGATGAGATTTTGAGATTTTGAAACACAAGTTTGATGTGTCAGTTTCACCTGAAGAACAATTACTGGTGTGAATGTGTTAAATTAGTAACAACAAAAGCAAGATCCTAATTTTCCAGGACTACCAAAATCAACATAGTGTCATCTGCATGACACTCACAATCTAAGTATGCGTGAACAACAAAATACGAGAATTATTTCCTTTTAACAGGAAATTAAGATTCCTTTAATACTGACTTTTCAGTTACCAGACTACCCTGTACGATGAGACAAACTTGAATGACAGAGTAAATTGTCTCACGCTCTGTTCAAGATCCTAAAACCAGTAAAATCACTGGTTTCACCAGTGAACCACTGTGCTCCATTAGAGGTGCGCAATCAGGCAAAGGATCAGGCTCTTTGTGACCAACTCACATGTATAACCAATAGACAGGATCTGGTACAATTGAAGGCAAAAGATTTGAGCATCTAAAATTCAAGATTCGTTTTCCAGGCTTACACCCTCAACTTCTAGAATTTTATTTCAAACTCTGAGAAGGAACTCCTGAGCCTGTAATGACTCACCTCTCACTCTCTGAAGTTTTCCTCTCATCCACTTACAAGTGAAAAATAAGTCACTGGCTTTCATAACTGCTACCACAGCCACAAAGAGCTAGAGAAGGGCTGGATGTGCTTCGAGGCTTTCTTCTTATGTTTATATTCACCTGAAGATAATAACTCTCTTATATGTCAAGCCAGATGAGATGCCATTGATCTCAGCACTGCTGTTTTTCTCTCAGAAACTGACTACCCAATGAGCACGGAGATAATTTAGGTACAGCTCAGGCTCAAATTTAAAGCCATTTCAATGCTAAAGTCACATTCTTCATATCACTGCATGAATTATGTCAGTCAGTCCACCTCCTGTTCTCTGTGTGCATCTGATTTTAGAATCAGGATCCAGAAAGGAGAGGGGAAAAAAATTCATCAGCCTTCTTCAAAACATTTTTAAAGTCTATTTATTTGTCTGTAATTTCAGACAGGAAAAAAATTAGTATAAACCTAAATCAGACAACAATAATGCTGATTTTAGGGAGAGAGATTTTACTCACTCAAAACAAGATCACTACAAAAATATATAAATATGCTTCAATCAGATGTGGTGAAGTGGAAGTTGCTGGTAATAAAGTGGAGCAAACGGCATGTCAGTGGAAACGTAACGCACATAAATATTCCCTAAAACTACAGTCGTTAACAAGCTACAGGAACTATAGACAAGGTACATAACCTCTTCTGTAGCTGGACAACTTATTAAGAGCTTTCAGTACAGTGAAGTCAGAAGTTTCCCACTCTCTTTCTGCCTTTCCCCCTTATGCCTGTTTTTGAACGCCTCTCTCATTCAAAACCAAAATAATTCGGCCTTGGAAGTTTGAACAATATTTAATTGAAAGATTGTTGTAGGTAAACGGGTCAAGCCGTTTCTGAAGTGGTAAAAACATAGGCAGAAGCACACCAATTTACACTGCAAATCCCACATGTAATTAAAGTTTACGCTTTTGTAGGCTTAAGGGCATTTGAATAGCTAGTTTCAAAGCTACCTACTGGAGTTTAAAATTTTTTGACACGTTGTTCAGGATTCTTACAGGAATTACAAACCTTTATCAGTTTATAAGTGCCAAAGTATGGGTTTCCTAGCAGGGATTACAACCTCTCTCAGAAGCTAAGAACCTCTTCCAATTTACACACCTGAACACCTTGTTGAAGAGAGCCTTGGCTGGAAAAGCCCAAGGAGCTCATGTGGCAGATATAGAATCTGAAGGGTCAGTGGAAATTATCTAAAGAGTTTCCAGGTACTAAGAGGACTCCTGGGTCAAGATTTGCAACACAGCCATAAACCTGGGAGCAGTCAGTTCTACAGGGCTGGTTAGAGGCATCACATGAACTTTGTCATAGCAGATTACCTTAGGAGAGCTTGTAACAGTTACAGAACGATCTGTTCTGACACATCTTTGTAGAAATGCTGTGAAATATATATGCCCTGGTACAATGAGAAAGAATCAATGTAACCAATAAACTGAAGGATTCAAACATCTCCCTAGAGCGAGAGACTGGCTCAGGTAGTTTTGGTTGTTCGGGAGAAAAACCTAGCTAGCACTTCCCAAACTCATGAGGGCAATTGTACCTGGGAGAGTTAATGGTTCTCAAATGCAGGAACTGAGCAACCTGCCAGAAGACAATTTTAAGTGCAATCTGGAGATGTACAAGACCTATTGGAGAATACCATCAGCGAATGCTCTGGGCTGTGTTGGTTTGGTCATGTCCTTCTACAGGAGCTGTTATCTCCCTGCTTGACCATAACCTGCTGTATCTTGTTTTCCATTTGATTCTGCTGTCATGGATATGACCCAGAAACTCCAGATCCATTCTGTAATTCACTGCGTTACTATAAACCACAAAGGCAAGGCAGAGCAAACAGGAGCAGGTGTTACGCATGCTGATGTTTGTTACTGTTAAAAACATTAAGGAAGACTTGTCGTCTTTCTCCCGGGCGTGATGCCATATGACGCAAGCAACAGCGCCCTGTGGCCCGCCCAGGGCAGTGGGTCTGGACACAGCAGAGCCACCAGCCTCCACATTTCCCAGCACTCCCTTTCTCCTCCTCCTCTGTCACTAAACATTGACAGTCACTGTTGTAGATTTATGAAGTGGCATGGAAAATTCTGTGATAGCGTTTGTTGGGGCTGTCTAGATGAAATGTATTCAATGGTGTATGCAGCAAATGTAAACTAGTTTATACAAAATGTTTTGTTCCTTACTCCACATATTCCAGATTTGAGAATTTGCTCAGATTCCCGTGGAAAAATTGCTTTTCCCAGCCCAAGCACCAAAATCTGTGAGCAAAAACTACAAATCAAAGCCCTATAATTGTTATCAGGAGTTTTAAAGTAGACTCAAGTACAACTTTAAATACACAATTCTGTTTTGAAACAGGAGTCGTCGTGTAAACCACCATGGGGGCAAGGCTAGGATCAGGATTTACAGGTACGAACAGGATGAAAACAATATCAGTGAGAACAGTCTTAGCTGTATGGGGTCTTTGAGACAACAACACAGCTCTGTTTTATTCTTAAAGTAAGAAGAAATTACCAAATATAAAGATATATCACTGCAAATTAGGTGGTGCCATTTTTGCACAATCACTGTGCAGGTACAGAACTTAACTAGTATTTTTCTGGCTTTCAAAGCCACAGTGCACTAGAGTTGGAATTCTGTAGAAAAGCCCTGATGATCTGAACATCACAGGAGGGGCTGCTAATTTTTTGACAAAAATAAAAACAACAGAACTATTTGAACATTTTAATTGACCTGAACCAGACTTCATCGTTTATTTTTTAATCTGAATATTACCAGTTTCCTAGCATCAGAATAAAGTATGTTTGGAAAACACATATTGTTTAACTGAATTAATGATATTTCATTAATAAATTAATGCTTTTCAAACTGGGCTAAAAGACTTTACCTTTATTATTTTAATAAACACAGATTTAGAATTAGTTTTTAATTTGACCACGAGAGTGAAGATCAGTTTATTATACGCTTATAGAAATAAGTTATGACAAACAATACTGCCTACCAGCCCTATACAGTAGCGTCCCCTAGATCTGATGATAGAATAAGCCATTACTGTACAATGTTAATTAAAGTATCACTTCTGAACAGCAAATCTACAGGATAAACACGCAGTGGTTTGTTTCTCACCTTACACCTAAAACATACATGGCAACCTATAGGACACTTAGTAAGTATGGAGTAAGAATCAAAATCTGCCATTAACATCAAGAAAAACCTTACAAAACAAATATACACTGTACCCCTTCTCCATCGCTCAACTCCATTTCAAGTAGCTACTACACCTTCAGTAAACAATGTATATACTAACAGGAAGATCAGTTTCTATGCAACTTCTAACAAACCCCTGTAAATGAAGAGTAAATACCATTCTGTTGCAACACAGAGGGGCAGAGCATACCACAGACCAGCACATCGCCAACGCCGCAGCTCACCGCAGCGGGATTTTCAGTCTGCTCTCCTCTCCAAACTGTTGCAAGCAGAAACTAGCAGGACCGCATCAAGTTCTGTGCTACTGGCACTCATATAAAGCATCAGCCAAGATGTTTATCACCCTAAAGACTGATATTACTGTGTGAAAAAACAGGAGAGAGTAAACAACATTCTCATAACTGGAAAAAAAAAAAAAAAAAAAAGAGTTTAATCAAGTACCATAAAGCATCTGAATCTAACAAAACTTTCGCCTGCAAAAAACTGCTTCACAAAGAAAATCCCCCAAATAAATGTCTTCATAACTTTGAAATTCCTTGCGGAAATGAATTTACGAACAAGAATGGCATCACCAGAAAACAACCAGAATTTCAAAGACGTTTTTTAACAGAGAGCAACAACCCAGTCCTGTGTTGACAACAAGTAAACAACAATGTACACGTTTCAGAGAACTCACCACAGTATTTTTTCAGAGCACAAAGCTATTGCTGACACAGAAATTAGCTAGTAAACTGCTGGATACTACCATCAGTAATATCTCTAACTAAAAAAAAATAAATATTGCCATTAATTGATGCTTCCACAAAGCTTGGAACTCATCAATAATACTGACACAATACCACATTTTCCTGGAAACCCGGTACTTTAATTCTGCAGTAAAGCAGCTTGGAGAACAATTGTTTTAACTTTGTGGTTTTTTAACTGATGTGAAAAACTCGAGCTATGAAGAACCTCAGAGCCTAGTATGCAGAGTATAGGGAAGTCATTCCACAGCAGCTTACTCACTCGTGGAATTTTTAAACCACACAGGGAGCACCTTGGAGGTCACTGGGACTATCCCTGAGAGTAAGAGTGAGACAGGTGCCTCCTTACAGGTCACTACTAGCATAGTAGCAGCAGGCTCCTTTTGAAGTTTAATTGACCTATGGATTGTCAGTAGAAGAGGCGTGATATTTGATAAATACACCTCAAAGGCATAGATTTCAGTAAACTTTTTTAAAAACATACAAGATTTGCTAAAACACTTCAGTGAACAAAATTGCTACGTATATCTAGGTTACTTAGGGCACCGATCACAGAATAAAACAGTACAAAATGTTTCTGCAATTTTAATAAGTGTCTTATACACTGTCCTGAACAGAAGGTAGCCATTAGTAAGGAGGGAGAAAACAAATAATTCCATATACCATTTGACTGCCGCCTCAGCCTATACCGCAATACAACCGTCACAACACTAAATACACCAAACAAGCCGAAACGTACCTCTTCCTACATCCAGCTTTGTCTCATACAATCAAAGACTTAAAACACTAATACAAGAAACTCGATACGCAGACTTCACTCTTATTTCAGAATCCACAAATGCTTACTTGTTCTGGAAAGCATTCTCCCTCTTCCACTGCCATTTTCTGTGGCCAGATATGAAACCTGATGACTCAATAAGTTAACACTTTGGACACTGCTCCATTGCTAAAAATAGCAGCCTCAGGAAGTGGTTTCCTTTTTTTTGATTTGGAAAAAAAAAAAAAAAGAAAAAAAGAACTAAGCACAGTCACTTGTTAGACTTCCCTTGGCTATTGAAATGGCAAAGGACAAGTGATTGTAAGACTATTAAGTTAGTAACGGAGCGTGTCCCAGGATTCCTGGCTCACTTACCATATTTGCTGCCTCCAATCATTCCCCGTGTATGTAATCATGATCTGTGGAATACCCAAAATAGCTGCAGCATCAGCTGATCAGAAAACCACCGCTGCTTGGAATCACTCATGAAACAAGCTTTTGTCATTCTGCTTATCAGCTCTTTCTAATACAGACTACTTTGAACTATTTCTAAAGGCAACAATAACATCATTTTACACTCTGTGTGTTTTGAATACCACATATGCCTGCCTCCTACTCCATGGTAATTTTATATTTATTCAGATTTTCTGATGACTAATTATGATAGATTTGTGTCGTTGGTTCTAGAGGCTATTTTCCTGAACTAACAGGCTGCTTTCTATATACTTCAAGTTCCTAAACTAGAGAGATTAAAAGCAGTACCAAATCCAAAATCATTTTCCTTCAGAGGGAAATGCAGGTTCACCATTTCAGTGAAGCAAATCTCTTGCCAGCAGAAGGAATTTTCTGCATACTTCCCTACAGTTTCTTACATTAGGAGTGGCTTTAAAGAATGCCCACCTTCTGAGCACGGGAATATTGAGATCTCTTCCATTCACCACAAGCACCTACACAGCCTGCACTACACATGCCTGTTCCACACCTCACCTCACACACGCAAGCTGTGCATGGATATTCGCTGGTACAGAAGAACGAGAAAGGGTAAGAAGAGGGGAAAAAAATAATCAAGGTCTAATATTTTTGTGCCCAATACGCCCAGTGTCTCATTTGTCTAGGAAAGGAAATAGTCTATTTGTAAAACATTATAAGGATAATTTCAAAATTTCAAGAAACATTTCTCCATGTTTGCACCAAGCAGAGCCCAGCCACCAGGTAGCAGCTTCATACTCTTGGGTTATAATGCAGAACTTGTTGTTTACTATCCATGTAAATCTTTCAGAAGGTGCAAAATTTGAGGCCCAAATATATCACTACATAAATATTGCAGGCCATGCATTCAGGTGATTTAGGCTGAAATGACTTAATTAACGTCACTGACGATACACTCTATTAACAACTACTTTCTGCTTCTGCACATTTTTGCTTATGGTATTACAGTATCTATGACTAAGACCCACTTCTGCCCCTGACTAAATAGAGAGAAGCTAGCAGCTGTCTACAGGGGTGGAGGAGCCCTCCACCTCCATTTAAATACAAGATGATGACCAAGTCAGTTTAAATGAATTTACCTCACTGACATATCTGTGCAGAGCTCCCTATAGCAGAGGATTTCAATCATCTGTACTACAGTTACCGCGGCAATATCATTATTGCAAGCTGCCACAACAACACAGTTGTCATATCCTTAATTTCTGAAGCTGAATTTTGACTTAGCATTACTATTTGTTTTGAGGACTGAGAACTATCAGTTCAAAGCAACAAAAGGAAACATCCCAGCTCTAGAAACCCAAGAGCACGGGGTTACTATCCAGTGATTGAATTTTTGTTTCTAACTGAAGAGGAGTTGGCTCTGAATAAGAACCAGGTGCCTAAATACCCCTTTTCTGCCTTGAAAATGCGCCTGAGCACAAGGAGAAAGGAAATATGATGATTTCTGTAACAGGATTCAAGGAAATCACATGAAATTTAAAACTTGCAGAATTGTTCTTTTTGTAGATAAAAAGGATTAAATTGGGCGGTTTTATGGAAACTCACAAGACTCTCCATCTGGACGACCAAGACCATTGTGGGGTGGTGTCCCCACACCACTGGGTACCACTGAGCTGCAACCTCCTGGCAGGGGGTGGAGGCTGGTGACACAGAACTGGCAATCCGACAGCTCTCCTAAAGCAGAACCACTGCTTGTTTGGAAATGAGGAAAAAAAAAAGGTTTTAGAGAAAAGGATTCAACACCATCTCTGCATGTGTCTGTCTTACCAGTGGGTTGTGCCCCTTGTTCTCCATGTTCCGTAGACAGTGGCAGCAGGGTCTGGGTGACAGGCTGCTCCCTCCAAGAGCTCCTCTGAGACCACTCTCCCCTACCCATTGCCTGCTCATTTGTTCTGCCAGAGCTACTTTGCTTTTCCAGTCGCTGGCTCTTGGCTTTTTGAGTTCGCATTAGTATGATGAGACCAGTGGATGATTGACCCAGACTGTTGCCTATTAACCTCCACAAAATTGTCCTGGTTTAGGTTGTGACGTTCTCATAAGAGAAGTTACCCAATTCTCTCTCCATTAATTTTAAAAGAGCAATGATCAGAATTACAAAAGAAAACCACAAAGAAAAAATAAAATCTGCCAGCACAAACAAGTCATCTCAGCACATTCACATCCATCAATTCAGCTCTGATTACTGAAAGCTCATGTCATAAATCATAGTGAAACTATTTTTTTTTTTAACCTTGTAGATCAGTTTTCAGGATGATTTCTCACATGCATGCTGTTAACAAAGGGTAATAAAGGAAAGGCTCAACACTAATGGCAAAATCAATTTGGTATAGATTTTGGGTAAAATTTTCAGGATCCTTTTGTTACTTTACGTGACCTGCAAATTCCTACAGCCATTCTCAGTTTAGGAAAGGGAAAGGGCCTTGGATACAATCATGTAATGAGTACATATGCAAGGAAAAAAAATATCTCAACGATCAATCTCCTCCCCTCTTTGAAAAGAAAAAAAAAAAACAAAACCACACAACAAAACCCCTTTACAGTCTCATTAAAGTGGCAGATTTGGTACAGATGGAGGACTCTTTTAAACAGAATAGTGGAAACGTCCTTTACATTATCACTACCCTGCTCCCCAACCAGATGGAGTGCTTATGATTACTGGCTTGGAAGTGACTTGCAAACAAAGCAACACATGGCAGAATTCAGGAGAAAGAAAAACATGATTTGACATGAGATACAAACAATATAAATATCTTCCCAAGAATTGGAAAGGCGAGCTGAAATAGTTTAAACCATAATCTGGAGTTACTGATCCAGATTTTGCAAGAAGAAATAGAAATGATTTTTTTTTTCTGAAGCTGCAGTGGATTTCAGATATTTCAGAAGAGTCAGCTAAAGCCCACCAGAGCAGGGGATTTATAGCTTGGTGGTATTTCAGGCATCCTTTCTGAGAGCAAACTGTTGACAAATAGCATCAGTACAGATGTGTGCTTATGCAACTTACACCTAAGGGTGCTCAGTTTTAGAAACTTCTCATGTTAGAGAAATCAGTGGTAGTATCTAAGATATTGTAAATATCTAAAATTCTGCTCTAGTCATTAAAATAACAGCTAACATGTACCCCAGCTGAGACTTTAAAACAGCAGTTCAAGCACAGACACTGTAGTCTACATGCAGCAACCAGATGTGCACGAGACAGTTCCGTGGGACTCGCAGGCGGTAGGTTCACATGCGAAGCCAGGAAAGATGCACATTACATACAGCGAGAGAGGCAGAGTGAAGCTCATCAGACAGACTGTCCCTTCTTTCCATCTAAGAGAGCCCACCTCAAACACTTACACTCCTAACCTCTGTGGATAGCTATGAGGCTTTTACAAAGCTACTACCAAGAGAAAAATGCACGTTTATTCATTTATACTTTAACTGTTGAAATTGTGGACACTGAGAATATACAGCCATGAGAAAAATCTCTTTTCCTAGTTATAAAGTGCCAAAACAATCAGCATAATTTGCATATGACTTTTTTTCTAATCCACCTATTCAACCACCATCCATCATGAAAATATTGTTTGCTATACTATGATTCAAATGCTGCCAGCTCAGATCTCAGTCTCTGCTGAAACATCCACAGAATTAGAAATCCATAATCAGAAGCACACACTCTCTTTCAACAATACAAAAAAATTAAATATCCTTATAAAAGAAGGATAGGAAAAGTATACTCTGAACATTAATTGAGTTGAGGTCCCACAGCTAGATGAAATGCATACAATATTTCTCCCCCCCCAAATCTGCTTTATGCTCCCCTGTAATCTCTTGAGTAAAAAGTACCTACAAAATCTGTCAGTTTTTTTTCTTCTTAACTTTGACAAGGATATTCATCTGCCATCACGCCAAATAATCTAAAACTCTGCAGAACTAAAAAAAGGAAATCCTGTAACTTCTGCTACAAGATACTTAAAATTTCGCTTCAAAGGCTTTCCAAATGAGGGAACAGGAAGCCTGTGGTCTCATCCTCTTCCTCAGCAGTAGCTAGGATCAAACCTCAAAGACTGAAATGCAATCGCTTTTAAAGGATAGCCTGCAGTAATTTTTCAGAGGTCTCCCAAACACTTCGAAACAGTATGCCTCGAAGCCAACCCTGCTGTGACCTGTGAAATTCAGCACGTTATAGATATTCAAAATGCCCATGAAAGACACACACCGAAGCGCTGCAGTGTTTACTCTGTCAAGATCCGTAACGGCTCCTGTTACCTCACCATCAGCACTTCGCCTCCCCTGTATACGTTGCTTTCAATAGCAGGGCATGGGGCGCTTGGGATTACAGACTAAAATAAGTGGCACATGTGTGGTATGAGCAGTATGCCCAAAGCATCTTAACCACTATCTACAAAACCACTTTAAATTCCATTTGTTAACCCTGTATTGTTCCCTTAAGCTTTCAGAGAAAGTTACATATTTCCAGTCTGTCCTGCTAATCACCTCAAGCTTTCTGAAAGAGCACTTTTTGTTTCATTTTCATCCACTAGCTGTAGTTTTCATGCCCAACTTCTAAAGCTCCTTTAACTTCCAGCTACCCTGGAAAACATCAGCAAACTCTCCCCCAGAATAACCCCATCCCCTCAGAACAGGAACAACCACAACCAAGTGGAATACAGACTGTTAGATTAGCCCAAACTTTCTGTCCAAGATGGACCATGCGTCACTCAAGGCTTCCACCACTGAGACTTCGGCAATTTCTCCTCCTCCTTCAATACATTGCCTCTGCATGGCAAAAGGTGCATCTTCCACCTGTATGCTAGGGAAAGATAATTTTGCAAAACCACTGCCACGGTATCGCAGAAATCCCATAATCAGCTGCTGTGTGAAAATGGAGCTTAAGAAAATACTTATCAAGGCAAATTCTTGCTGTCAAGACCACTCTGCACTCTTCAAATCATAAAGAACTAAAGAGACCAGCAGTGTTTCATTATACCATCCTATAAGCACCAAGAAAAGCAGCCTCAGTTAAACCAGTAAAAGACCTTGGCTTTATTAAGATATCTTTCTCTCCCCCTGATGACCTAGAAGACACCCATGTCATTGATTTGCGATGGACAGTACCTCAATAAGCCATTGGAAAAAAATGGGCTAATAAAGCTGCAAGCTGGAAGAAGCGTTTACATAAGCATCATGATGAAAATCACATGATCGACTCCTGAGCAAATTGACTTGACACCATCATGCTTGAAAAACAACTAGTAAAAGCCAATTAGGAATGGAAAAACCAAAAGCCAGAGACTCCAGGCAGCCCTATGTTTAGTCAAACCGCAGACCTCACATGAACTCTCATGGAGATGAGGGAAAGAGCAAGGGCAAAGAACTATATATGGAAAGCACAAGGAGACATGAAACCAGATCTTCCTATATCATCTTGAAGCATTGCTGATGTTTGCAAATTCTCTGCTGATTAATCAGATGGCTTGTTGCATGCCATGCATCTTGTTCCAAGTCATGCTGAAAATTGGGATTTTGTAAAAATTGAAAGTAGCAACTGCCTTACTTCTTCTTTGACGTAGTTCACTGGAGCAGAGGATTCCAGAAAGCAGATATTCCTTGGATCTGAACAGTTGAGCTCAGCATTTTCAGTAAATACAGAACTCCTATTTCTTAACAGAAAATAATACTAGCAGGATAGTGAAATCAGCGGCTGTTGGTGGTCTCCATAGGTATGTAGGTATGTAAACATAGATAGGGAAATAAAAATCACATGCTAACCTTGTTATTGCACCAAAGCACAGGAAAATAACAAACAGTTCAGAAATAACTTTTTCAGTTTTTTTAAGAACATACCAAAAACCTAGTTGAAATTACCAGAGGAATGTTACATAAAGTATACTGTCCATTTATATATGGTATCCATGTGACAAAAAGTTGGCTCTCACTTAGTCTGAATCCTATTTCTAGTAATATTCGATATTGCTAGATATTCCAGGATTGCCAGGAGCAAAGAATTAATCATTAAGATTCATGGTGACAACAGCAAAGTATTTCATCCTAAAGTTGAGTTAAGCACCAGAAATGTTACCGCTGGCAAATAAGCCGTTCCAAACACTCCCGCTCTCTATTGTCTATCTTTTAGGCTTATTCTGAACATAACTGCGATATGAGGCCACAGAGCTGCCAGATGGTTTCAAAGCGCTCAGACATGGTTTCTGCACAGAAGAAATTTCTATCATTCCAAGAGCAATACCGCAAAAGCAGTAGTTGTCCAGGATACCCAAGAATTGACTGTCTCCGCAAGACCTGAGCCAACAAAACACTATGAACAAAATATCCAACTTTACATCTTAACTTTGCTCATTCCTCAAGACTACCTAAAGGAACAATTCACATGAAAACAGCAGTAGACTTAACTTAAATACCAAGAGCAATATGCAAGTATGTCCATATACCATGGGAAGTAGGGCACACGAGGTGTCTGATGCCCTGTGAAATAAACGCAACCCAACACAGCTCTCATTTCAGTATAGTGGCTACTAACCTTTGTTTAGAGATGGTGCAGGGCATTATGCAATAGATGAGAAACAGAACCGCTGAACTAACTATAACGAACCCTTTGAATCTGTTCCCAAATGCAGTGGAGACAATTCGATAGAGCAGTATTATGACCAAGGCTACTGAACACCAGTTAGCCTGTTACTCACTCCAGTGTATAGACTATGGGCAAATTATTCCACTGTAAAAACATGTGCAGACACAAGGTAGAACTTTCACAAGAAAACTAACAGGAAAACAGGTTGCCTATGAAGTGATGGGATTTCTAACATATGCAGAGTTTAAGAATACCGGACAAAAAATAGACCAAAAATAAGAAATTGGCAGGAAGAGATTAGCAAAGACAGCAGACAAAGGGAGCTCTTGAAATCACACCCTACCGTACTTCTACCAATTCTGTGAGATACAGGAGCATTAGAGCTCCCCTGCAGGCAAACCGCACTCCGCATCAGAGCCAGTGGGAAGCTAAAACAAGAAGCCATTGAGCACAAGCCCCTGGCCACGTAAAATCAATCTGTGCCCTGCCCACAGATGCTGTATGGGAGAACATGCTGCTCACACAGGGCCACAGCCTGCTGTTCTCCAAGGCACTTCCAGGACTACTGGACGTTTTATCCTTCAAGAGTTAGCATTTCAAAGTACTCTAAAATGTCTTTAAATTACACTTTAGAAAGACTTTCAAGGAAAACTGCAAGTTTAAAATCTCTCATAATCGTTACAATGATGTAAAAATAAGATGTTACAATGCAATGAACCCAACCAAAGAAAAATGAGTGACTGTAACTGTGGCTGATTTCAGCATCACTCAAAAGTGATCCCCAGTCTCAGTATTAACATAGTCTGATTGTTAGGACACAAACTAGTCAGCAATAATCAAAAGACTACTAGATAGTAACCATTTACGCTTGCAGGGTGCTGTTCCCAGTTAAAATATTAACATGTATTTGTTGTGGAAAATGACTAAAGTCTAGCTTCAACCTCCAGTGTCTGTTCAGTAGGTTCCTCATGATCAACTTCCTTTGTAGGCACTTTTATTTTCAAATAAAAACGTGCATCAAGGAGAGAGCACCATGAGCTACACAATCTTAAGTGCACTGTCCCTTTTCAACATAGTCACAGCAAAATCTCAAGCAATTTCTCTTACTTAACTTTTACTCATTTATGCAATTTCAAATTTAATTTATGCAATAGCACAAAATCGAGGCATGGACAAATTATAAAATAATACATATAATTCACTGAATTTCCAGCTTCATAGAGGTCAGTGCTCTAATCAGGTACAAAACTGTGTCGCAGATTTAACTCCACATTGAAATGTCTGGATAGCAAATACAAGAAAATTCCATGACCTTTTCCTCCTCAAATTTTAGGTAGGGCAGTAACACTAGATTCATATTGCCTCAACTTCATTACAGCAACAGCGCTGAGGCCGTGAATAGTGCTTTCCGAGAACACGGAGAGCATGCAGATGTTAGGTGTAATAACCTGAAGATGTATTACACCAGGAAGGGGTAAACATTCTTCTGCATTAGGGTTATGCAGGAATTTCCCCAAAACAGAGGAAAATGAATAAAATCAATTAAAAAATGACCTCATAAAGATAATTTCTGACATGCTGCTGGGGGATGAGGACAGCTGTGCAAACTGCATTCCAATCAGGGCTTACATTTGTCAGCACAGATGTATAAAAATGTCTCTCAGTTCTCACTGTAGTGCTGGCAGCTTGGCTAAATATTAGTGCTGTCCCTGAAGCGCTGCTGCTGATTTTGTGTCCCTTTATGTGTATTACACACGTGAGATGCTGGCCACATTTAAGACGGATGCTTTCTGAAGCTGCATTAGAATTATGAAGGAAAAGGGCACCTTCAGAAACTGCATCAACACTCTTATGGCTCCCTAGGAATTGCAGACAGGAGAGCAGGAAGAAACTGTAAGATGCATAATTCCAAAAGATAGAGATGAGCTTTCAAACATATAGCAATTTGATAGTGGATTATACTGGGTTGTAGTGCAATATTTTCCAGCTATACTGCAAGTATTTTAAGATACAAGGGTACTTTTATTGTATGTTAAACCGTCTTTTCTAAAACTTGTTCAAAAATTTAAGGTGCCTTTTCCTATCTTTATAGGCAAAATACAAGTCACAACTATTAAAGGTCTTTATGAAGGAGCTATATACCTCTCTGCATCGCCTTAACTCATATGCATCACACTTTGTGTCTGGTAGTCATGGTATGCTAAAAGAAAAAAAATTCAAACTATATGAGGTTAGACTATTACTAGGTTTTGCCCTGGCTTGCATAGCTGTAATCTCTGCTACATCAGTGAAACAGATTCATGAAACTTCTGATATCTGATTGCAAACCAAACATTTTGAGCAGATGCAAAAATACACCTTGGAATGACTGAATGAATAATGCAGTCATCAGAACAGCACACATGGCCATATTCTGTTTTTTGATAACCTGCTTAGTTAGCATTGCATTTCTTTTCCTTGGGAGAACCTTGAAGTCTGTAGCTACTACTGTAGCTAGCTCTCGCATTCCCTTTCTCTTGGTGAACTGTTTTGTCTTATCTGATGTTAAATAGCTTTTACAGAGCTTCTAAAATTACTGTACAGCAGTAGTATTTCTTATATCTGTATTACCTATGTGATGCTTCATGAAAAAGCAGTCCCTTGGCAAGACAAACTAGCTAGTAGTCACACTGCATTATGGAGGAGGCAGCAGCTGCTACATTTAGGGTACTGAAATATCTTCTTCCAATATAAATCTATTCATTTTACAGTTCTCAAAACTCACTGATACAGACATGCTTTTTCTGATTTGAAAAACCTATTTTAACTTTAATTGACAGCACAATCATTAAATATGTTATTTTCCCTTAGTTATCTATTTCCTTAGCGAAATAAAAACGATATACAAAATTACCCAAAGGAGGTGAGGCCCCACTGAAGCAGCATCACTCGCTCGCTGTGCTGGGGATTCAAGAGGAGCCATCACAGAGAAGGCTGGTGCCTTCTGCATAACCCCTGCAAAACCCAAGGAGGTGGGGGCCCTCCCGAGCACTGTCCCAACATCAGGGCAGGAACCCTGTGGGGCATGCAACCTGGCTGCAGACACTGGTAAGAGCAGGAACGTGCACTCTGGTTTTGAGGGTTCAAGTTTTGGTGACAAGGCATGGCTAAAATCACATAAAACAGAACACTCTTATCATTCTCCTTGGAATAAAAACCCCCTAGAATTGAAAAAATTGAAATGCTACAAGAAGATAAAATCAAGCACTTGAGTTGCTGTCCCAGCAACCTCAATTAAATTTTCCTTTGGCAAGTACATTATAGTTTCACAGACAAGAGCTTTCCATTTTTTCCATAAAACTTTTTCATTTTCTGGGCAAGTCATGAACAATTAAAACTTCATGAATAACACAGAGATGGCACTTCCTAAATTCTCCCGCCCCCACCAGGCATTTGTATTTAACATAATTTTAGTATGCGGTACTTTATATTGCAGACCAGAGCTTTCTCCAGAAAGATTATTGCATCCAAATAGCATGCTGGATTTTACTAATGGAAAATGTAACTATCTCCCATGAACTGCCAGGACAAACCATCCATCCTGTATCTATACCTTCTGTGAAAAATCCGGGTCCAATAGTTTTTCTACATTTCCCAATTCTTCTCTCCAGGGCAGTGGCTAATGAGCTCTGATCATATTCAGGCCATCTCAGATGAGTCAAGGCTTCAATATGGTTTTTAAAAAACGTCTAAAATACATTATAAACGTGTATCATTGATCCAATTTTTGTTTTGGGTAAAGTTATCTCTCCAATAACCTACCTATGTTTTTTGTAATGGTAGGAAACGTAATGGACCTTTTCAAAGACTCATTTCCATGTTTAGACAAACAACTCTCTGTACCCACACACACACAGAGCTCATGTTTATTAGATACCTATAAATATTTCCAGGTCCATTTGAACATGCAGACAGATAGCTGCTGGTCTGAAAACTGCAGAGAACAGTGTTGATGCTGAATTTAAAACAAAAGGAAGCCATGGATCTCAACAACTGGATTTCACTAGCTTCAGCAAAGAGGAATAGAGAAGTAGCACACTCCTAAGACACAAATCAGTGTAGCCACTAAGTAAAATATGTCTTTTTTCCCCATTAATCAATAGAGACTACTTAGATTTGCACAAGTACCACTCCTACTTGAAGTTAGAGCAAGGCACTTATGAATCTGAATACAAAATTTGACCTGACTCCGACCTAATTTATTAAGGAATCTCATTTTAATTACGAGGCATTATAAATTATTCAACTGTATAAATTAAACCAACAAACACAAACAAAAGGCAAAATGAATGCATCAGAAACCGTTGTTTTACTGATGTATTTCAGTACCTGTGCTTTAAGTTCAATTGGATTTTTCATGCTGTCTAACAAATATCATATAGTTTGCAGCACATGAGTACTCTCTACAGTAACAGTGGATCTCATTTGAGATTTAACAGCAGAGAATTTAAGAGGAGGGGAAATGCTTCCATTTTGATTTGAGTTGTAAGCACCATCTTATGGAACTACAAAGGCTGCAGATCAGAAAAAATGTGGGTTTATAAGCTCCTCTCCTAAACTGACCGGGAATGCCACCTGGACATAAAACAAAGAACAAACAAGAATAAAGCTATTTGTCTCTCCTCCTCTAGACCCACAATAAAAAAAGAAAAGAAGCTTTTCTCCTACATAAAGCATGAAGGCAATCTTGTCCCTACTTACCTGCATACAAAGCCCGATGGGCAACAGAGCTGATATACTCATTGGCAAAGAATTGTAGATCAGGATTCCTGGGGCTGTAATAAGAAACTACAGTCCCTCTGTAATGTAGAGTTCAGCTCCATTTCCCCCTCTTCTCTCCCCTATCTCACAGTATTATTATAAACTGTCATTTCTGATCTACAGAGGAAATATCTTTCTCCCTACAAGAGGGTACTTATCACAAAAGCTCAGCTCAAGCACTTAGTAGAGTATTAGTCTGGTAAAATGAACCTGCATTGTGGATGCATAATGCTGACCTTCACCAGGGGATACGTGGTGTTTGGGTTATGGAAGATGCCATTCGACAGACTGGATGGGAAGGCATTCTCCTTTCAGATTAAAATAGCAATATACATACTATAAATGAAGGAAAAATATACAGCTACAACATTTCATAGAATAAGGCACATGCAAGCTTGTGTGATCTATTTTTTTCCTAAGCACTGCTAATGATATTATTGTTAATATTATTGTATCCATCAGCATTCAGCAGACAATTCTCTTGCTTCCACACAATTCCATGGAATTATTTGAAATTTAAATAGAAAAAGCAGAAAAGATCTTCTACAAGGGCTAGTTCATCTATGAATATTAAACTAAGATGAACCCTCCTGGGAGCTCTGACAGACTGCTCCAGGATGGAAAACCATGTCATTACTGACATGAATCGTATTTCCTAAAATCTGTGGCAAGAGAGTGCTCTTTTAAATAAGCACTGTCCACCTGTCTAATATCAAATCAGTATGACCCAAATGCAAATTCATTATTCTTGTTCTTATCATTAGGATTTTAGTAGAGATATAAGTGGAATGTAAATATTTTTGTTATCAACTCCTTTGATCTAATCTTACCATATGCATATAAGGCTGAAAAATCACTTAAAAGCTTCAAAAGAAGCAAAAGAGGTGGGCAGCAGCTTTGCCTCTTGTGACAATAGTGCTGGTGGATGTGCTGCTACTGGTGGTGTCCTTCTGCTTAATTTAGCCCGTCAGGTAAATCCATACTGTATGAAAGTATTAACTGTGATATCAGGAAAATCACCAGACTGTAAAAGAATGATTAAAAGACAAAGAGGGTGGGACTACTAAGATGATACATGCAGCCTTCAAATATCAGCAAGATTTGGGAGTTAAGTTGGTATTTACTTGCAAAAAGATTGTGTAAGTGCAATTACCCCTTAAAAACTCACTGATGGAGTTAATGGGCATTAATACAGTACGTGCCTCTCACTCTATATGCAAACATATCTGTACAACTGTGTAAATTTACATCAAAAAGCTCCATCAAGTTTTTATGCTGTTATATGTCACTTATTACCAATAAGAGCTTGGATGAAGCACAATACCTCTTACCTTATAGACTTCTAAGATCCCAGCTTGCCTTTTGCAGACTTAGAGGTAAATGGATGCCATGGCCAAATTCCAGCTCAGGGAATTAAGTTCTCCCTAACCCAGTTCCCGAAGCAGCGGCAATTACCTATATTATTGTTCTTTATCTGCTGACCTCAGCTATTGGCTACATTTGCTGCTAAACATTTGGCATTTTCCATACCAAAATTAGAGGTTTCTTACCATATTTTTTTTCTTTTACCTTTCATGCACAGGAAAATATTCAATATATACAACATACTACAAATTATATCATCCAGTTGGCAAAGCCCTTCAGGATTCTTCAAATGAAAATGAGCACTTTTTTTCCAATTGAAATTACAGTGAAATAATGGGTAATGATAGAAATCACAAAGGAAAGATGTAAATAATGGCAACAGGTCAATGCCACTACACATTCATAGTCTCAGGTCTGCCTGCAAAGTTAATGCAAATAGCCTCGCATGTTTGGCTCACGTTTTCCATTGCTTTTCAACTTTCAGGGCACACAGCCTACCTTGAATACATCCAGTACGATCAGAAATTACAGCTGTGTAATTTCAGTTGTAACAATTAGCCAATAACTAGATACTAACCCTAAATGGCTTAGATTTCTAGCAATAGAGAAGGATGTACTTGATATTTTTTAAAAGACACCTTTAAAGCTGCGTAATACATAGAAGCCAAGGGAGAATATGGAAAACCTGTGAGGATTAAATGCAAAAATAGCGTTCCTTCTGCTTTTAGTACAGTTTTACTAATGAGGTCTCAAGAACTGCAGAATGAAATACAATTAAGTAAGAGAGATTCCGTTTCCTCACGCATACTCTGCAGAAAACGCAAACTGGAATTTACAGCTTTGTTTTTTTTATTTTTAAATACAGTCAGCTGACAGTGTCTTGAATAGCATCCTTGCCAACTGGAACTTAGAGCCCTCCTGCACAGGTGTTTACTTCCATAACGCTGAACCACAAACTCATAGACATAAATCACAATATTCTGATGAGCTCTCTCTCAGGCGGGCACAGCTATAAGATACCTGCTGGGCAGATAGGATTTGACCACATGGGTATGAGCTGTCACAGCTTGGACATGGGGAAGCTGGATACCAATGCACACAAAAGAGCAAGGTCTGACACAGGCAGATGGACCCAAGTTTTGCCTGGATGACTTCAGGCTTTCAATTGAGGTCCCTCAGGAAGGTCATTAACAGCCCACAGACAGGGAGAGAGGTTGGCTGAACTGCTCTAAGATCATGCCCAAATCAGCACCTGAAGGCATCGCTCTCTTTCCATGGATTACTGAGGGGCATAAGAGTCCTAATTCAGGTGCCATGAAGCTGATCCTAGTGAAAGCTGAAAGCTAGGTTACCCTCACTTTCAACATCAAAGATGTTCAAAACAGTTGCTTTCCTCATTTTTTTGTGAGTGTGAGATGGATATCTGACCTGAGAAAACTACCCAGATTTCTCCATTTATGTTCTACTGGCATCATAATAGCAGCAAGTAACAATGGCTGAACTGAAATATCTCATAGGGATTTACAGATTTCATTTAACAGTCACTTTTAACTGTTAAATGACTAATGGGTTAATTCCCTCTTTGGCACAAAGCTTTTATTCAGGGAGTATGTGAGACTTTGCAAGCTGTTTTCAACAAAAACATATGGGAAATAGTAAACTTGTCCAGGTTTACGTTTAAAATAGGATATTCTGTTGGAGTAATATTTTCGATAGTCCCCATAGAAAACAAAAATCAATCATAAAGGGTTTTAACGTTCCATTTTGGACAGCAGCTGAATAAATATAATAATGATTCTCTCTCCTTCCCACTTAATCCTGCTGCCTTCCCAAGCATTGAATCATTGCACTCCTTCGTTACTAAAATGCACAACTGAGATGCTGATTAGTGTCCCAGATGCTTGATAACAGGGACAGCAATCAATACATCTTCTTTAATCTGTCTGTGGAGGACATTTCATCCCTTTGCTTTTGGATACAAGCTCTGCTACTGTGATCCATGGCTTTAATATCACCTCTAGATTGGATTAGTGCAGAGCACTCTTCTTTAGTTATTCCTTATCTTTTCTAAATATATAGCATCACTGCACCACAGCTGTTGCCTATTTGCCGAGTTTGAAAACACTGGTTTAAAAAAATAGAGCTCTAAATAGTTTTGGATCATGCTGCCCAAGAGAGACTGCTGCAGCCATCCCACAGCGCCGCAGGGAGCGACCAGAGCTGTAGCCCTCATCTATGGAGCTTGTGTACATGGGCTGCTGCCACTCGACTTGCCCAACTGCTCTGGGGTGTTGGTGTTTTGGGTTTTTTTTGTTTGTTTGTTTGTTTGTTGTTGTTGTTTGGTTTTTTTTGTTTATTTTAAGAGCACAGTAGAAAAATACTTTCTTTCAACAACCTAAGAGCTGCAACTGGACTTCCCTTTGGGCAACTGCAGTAGGGAAGATTTAGATTTTGGCCTGAGTTTTACAAATAATACCACACACATGCTTAGCTTTAAAGACAGGAGCCATCTCTCTGAAGCTTAACAACAGACAGGTGCAGACACACTCCAGCCAACTCCTACTATTTACTTCCTGGATGTTCATTTTATAAACATATTCTTTTGTGTTTGTGCTCTGTAAAGCAAAACAAGTCTCTTTAACAACCTGTTTTGTGGATCTTTTTTAAAAAAATACTGCACAGTAATCTCACAATGTGACTACAGCTAAATATATCTTCTATGTTGCAGCTTTTACTGCATTATAAGGCAGCCAATTTTAAGACAACATCAGTAATTTAAAAACTCAGCTATGTGCAGCAGCCTAATTGGATTATCTTTACTTGGCAACTTTTTCACTAAGATATTAGGTTCTCTACTTTTATAGGAATGCATCAATGGAGATCTTTCAGTAAACCCATGTAACACACAATCAACAGATATACAATCATGAGCAACTATGAAACATTTTTTCAACAAATACTTTTCTTCTTCTCACAGTTTTGGTAAAAGGAGTGCGCTGTTCAATATTACGCTAACATAGTAAATCAGGTTTTGAAACAAAATATCTCTGGAGATTGAGATTTAGAGAGTCTTCTCTAAAGAACAGCTCAGCAGCTGCCAGAGCCACCACCTACAGACACCAGAGAGCTGCCGGGAGGCAGCCCCCTATTTCTGTGTTGGAGCTTCCTCCACAAAAGGGCATTTTTGGTCCAACTGGCTAGAGATCTCCATTTTCACTAGTGAGCAACTGGGCAAGAGCAGATGAAAATAGTCCTCCTTCCTATGCTACTTTTTGTATGGCGTAAGGAATAACAGAAGCATGATTTTGGTCTGAGATCTCATCTTGGTGACTACAGAAAAGACAGAAGAGACACTTAAGTCCCAAGGCCTCGTGTGTCAGCCTGGAGCCAGCCACCGTGAAGGCAGCCAGCTGGCACCAGACACTAGAGTCAGAGATTTAGGTGGGATACAGCCTGCCCGAATAGAGTATAAAGCAGCTGAGAGGATCTTTTGCCTACAGAAAAGCAGGAGATGCTTAATTTTTTAATTTTTTTTTTTTTTAATTATTATTTAAAGCTGTGGCCATGATGCAAGTGCCTCTGAAAAACTCAGTTCAACCAGTCAGCATTTTAAAGGCCAGGTTGTCTATACTGGAGTCAAAAACAAAACCAAACAAAAAAACCCCAAAACACACATAAAAAAATCCTAACTTAAACCCAAGCCCAGCTGGCACAAGGAAGCTGTCCTTTCTTAGTGCCCAGAAATGGATGGATACGAGGACAAGATGGTTACTTGTGTGCACGAGCACTAATGCACGATTCTCCCGTTGCTTCTGACACTTTCATCTAATGCAAACAGGCATCATGTGGAAACCACCGCTGGGACCAGCACCACTGAGTGAGTACCCAGTGCCCACCTGGTTTATTTCTTCTTCAGATGGAAGGCGACCCACTCCAAAGTCTCTGTATGTTCCCTGATTCAAAAATGGAAACCGCTGGGTGCAAGGATTATCCCACTGGGGCCTGGCAGGTCTTGCTTTGTGAAGAGTGACTGTCTCCAGTCTCAAGCCTACTCCCTGTTTGTGTGGGCTGCAAGCCAAAATTGTTTGCCAAAACCAGGGGATGAAGCTGTGTCTTTCTGGGGGTTGACATTCTCTTCAGCACAGACAGGGGAAATGTGGAAAGTCCCTTTGTTGTCTCAATCCAGAAGGGATTATTTGGGCCAAAGATTTTAATTATAACTGACAGTGCAGGCATCCTGCTGATGGCAGCCATTTTACTGATGTGGCGTTATTCCCCAGTGACACTGGCAGTAAGGAATACATGCCAAATGACCTACTGACCTGAGGGAGACTGCTCCAGCCCAGCATCAACTGAAACAAGCGACTTCAGAAGAGCCATTATGGAGCAAGTGATTCCAGTAAATGTGCTGACCGATGTGTGCTCCTGTAGCTCCTGCTCTCTCTAGCACAGGTGCAGAAGATCAATATCATCTGCTGCACTAAGCACATGCAGTAGATTGGGAGCCTGGCTTCCCCAGCTTCTGTAAGGAAACCACTTGTGCTGCCAGGTCTGCGCTTCCAGAGCCCATGCATTTCAGCAGGATCCTGACCATGGAGGAAGCCAGGGCTGCAGGTAGTTTTCACTGAAGTCTGTCTTCCCACACAGGGCACAACGCGTGTACAGCAATTGCACAGTGGGTGAAGTTAGATCGCACAATCTGTCCCTTTCAAGCTCACGATCATATGATAGCAATCTCTCATTTGAAATAATCTTGTTGACTCTTCTCCTTTTTATTGCACAGACATTCCTTAGCTCTCTATGGGTGACCCTGCACGCTCTACCGCAATTACAGAAATCAGATGTTTTCCACTTACTTTCATTTAAAGCAGCAATGAGAGGGAAAGATCACCTCAGCAGCAAATACTCCATGGACCTCTAATGGTTCACAGATAAATGAGGGAGAGCCATTAATCTACAGACTCAGTACGAATTCTGGGTAATGGCAGGAAGACATCAGTAGAAGTTTCCACTACAGAGTTATTTGCAGACCTGGACTTGAGACTTCAACTTCTGAGACTGTGAAGACATGAAAGGCTAGAGTTCATATGACAAGAAAAAAGCCTGGTTTTGACAGACGCACAGCCAGCGCACAAGGATATGTCTCAACAGCAAAGTGCTACCTTACAAAATGCCCTAAGGTGCACACACTATATACAGTATGCTATTTAAAATGTCTAGTAATGTATTCTGCAGTATCCTCTCTGACTTTCTTCCTCAAGCTTAAGAGCTCACATGGAAGCCAGCACATAATAAGCAGTATTACCAGAAACGCATAAAGACCGACTGCCAGAGAAAGTGGCTCTTTTTTCTTACCTCACTTCCACCCATTTTTTTGAAAAAAACAGTTAACCCATTTTTAAGAACATGGTTCATTTTGAAAGGTTGCATCTGAATGCTGGTTTTTGCACAAAAGATAACAGAGAACTGTATACCCAAGAGCTATATGTTACTGCTATGTCTGCTATCTTGCATCAAACTCTAATGGCCCTTTAGAAATTTTAAGATATTTCTTGGAAAGATTACCGCAGTGGAAAATTATCAAAAATGACATTCACATCCACACTGCAGACTAAGATGCCTCAAGACATTTTTGAAGACTGGAAATGAATTCATATTCAAAATGACAAACTCTATTATGATATTAGAATAAATATTTGTAATTAAGTGTTTACAGGGCAATTACAGATTTTTTTTTTAAATATTGTTTTAAAACCAAAATGAAGCCAATAATGCCTTCAAAAATTTTGAAGTAGTGATGACACTAAAGCTCCCAACCATCATAAAGAAAAGAAGCAATCAGCATACAAGTGGAATATTTTTATCAAATTGTGCTTCTAAGTTTTCAGTCCCTTGCTGCACTTTTTCTTTTGGTCTCACCCTGATATGGAAGTGTCAATGACATATCAAGCCTGAAAGCCTACCATTCAAATAGGTATGTTCTCATAAGCCTCTTAGAAGTGTTTTTCTATGAGCAGTTGACTTGGCATATCTTTTACTATATGTCTTTAAGTGTTTTACTTTATATATAAAATATGACATACAGCTAGTGTGTAGAGGGAATAAGATCATGTACAGCTAAAGAAATGACCCTTGATATTTGCTTTTCCATTAAAGAACATATTCCATGAACGTAAGTGAATACTGCAAACTCTGTTACTGACATTGCCTCCTGGGGAAGTCAGAGGGATTCAATCCCAATGCCATAAAGATTCACACTTAAAATCCTAATACATGCTGAACAAAATGCTGCGTATCATAAAGAACATGCTCTTCCCTAGACTAAGTCCATATTAAAGTTGAGTCGCTAAATTTCAGCAAGAGGAAATATTAAGCCCAAAGATACACATGCATTGTTCCATCTTTAATGGCCTGAAATCATCCCTCCTCTCTCCTCAAGCATGGAGGAAAAAACCCCCACCAAATCCAAATGCCATCCTTTTGGCCTATCCTTATTACAACTGGAACTCCTCTTTTCAAAAGAAAGGCATTAAAGAAAGGAAAATGGAAGAATGGAAGACAGGAGGAATGAGAATGGGAAGGATTGAAAAGAGTATTAAATACTCCTTGCACCACTAAGACAAGTTTTGGACAAAAATATAACAAAGAAAACTAGACAAAGTGTGTAACATACATCCTATTTTGTCCTTGAGATAATGGATACGAAATCCTTCAAGATTAGCATAAAACAGGTGTTTCTCCCCATTATATTCCTACTTTGTTTTGAAAGCAGGAATACTTGCACACTTACATTTGCAAAGTATCAAAAAGCAGCAAGGGTTCCATTATACCATTATACCCTAAATTATTTTTTTTTCCCTCCAAATTTCACCCGCAGCTGTAATTTGTTGGTGCCTGTAAAATAAGCTGGAGCCCCTGCAGCAGCCTGAGAGAGTAGCTGTATTAACGGCACGGAGGAAAGCATCGCGCTCGGCACCACTACAGTCGGCTGCCACTGAGGCAGCCAAGGTGGAAACAGCAAAGAGACTTGACACCCATTTGCTGCTTTGTTCTTCTCAGTGGCCTTTGCACACAGGGAATGCTACACCTCTCATTGTCCTAGGTTTATACGTTTAGGTAGATCACAAAAAAAGTCTCTGGGCATCCAAGATAATTCAATTCCACTTTTCAACTACTCTAAAAATTCATTCTTACGTTTAGTCACATGTGGCACAATAATAAAATCCTTTTAAGAACCTTTTGCAAGTATTTCTTGGGTTTTTTAAAAGAAATTAAGAGGGTGCTGTGCCAAACGGCTTTGGATACAAATCTCCCAAAAGCAGGGCCTGCAACATATGCTAGAAGACTATTATTTCAGAAAACAACTAAATATTTGAGGTATGTCAAAAGAAGTTTCTAACGTGACAAGTCTTGGGGAAGGAATGCTGTGGAACACCTCAGAAATTAGGTGAAAATTAGAAAGAGGTGACAGCATCTTTTCTTTTTCCCTTCCAGTCCATTATTTTCAATAACTAGTAAATAAGTCCCCAGATGCACTAATGGCTGCCATCCAGGAAATGCATCTGCTGCGTTTATGAGATCTGCAGTTCATAAATAATTGCCAAATACAGAATTATTCACTTCAGTGCTATCAGAGACTGTTTTATAAGAAAAGAGAATATACCAGAATTACACTTATGAGGTAGATCCATCAGTTCAATTTAGAATTCACGTGCCTGCGTGCCAAAGGTTAGCTTTTGTGGAAAAGGACCATTTACAATTTTTGCATGAACTGTCTGACTGGCAATTAAAGCTTTCTGAGCCAAACACGCTGCCACTGGCCCTCTTACCATGAGCACCCCCATGTCGGTATACCTCTGTGGGTACACTTTAGTCCTTCAGCTTGTGAAAACTTTAACTCTATTTTGTCAATTATTTTTTAAGTTCTTGTACTATGTAACAAAGAAGCAGTTTCCAGGTTGTACATGCCGAATACCACATGCTGCCTTTTGTGGCTTCAGACAGAACACTAAGGTGCCAGTAGCCCACAACGACCTGATATCGAGAACCATCCACTGAGCTTAGGGCAAAACATCCCACTAATTTCTGTAGCAACTGGATCATGCCTGAACTGATCCAGGAATGCACAGGTACAGTAAAGGTACAGCTGCTTGTATGCGGCTCACATGTTTAAATAAGAAAAAATGTTCCCAGTTATGATCAACTTCTGTAAGTAGGGGAAGGCAACGCTGAACAAAAAATTCAGGCCAGAGGGGTCAAAAGATCTACCAAAGGTACATATGAATAAGAATGACAACTAAGAAGAAAAGCTAAATGCTTCATAATTGAGTACTCTGTGCCTGATTTCTACTTCGAAACTGAGTTCATATCAATAACTGCAATAAGGTGGCCATATGCAGGGTGGGCAGTCTTCTGCAAATAAACCTGTGCTGTCTTCACCTTCGATTCCAGCTGGTTGGACCTGAATAAACTCTGCTGTGAAGGCCATCTCTTTAGATGCTGCTGTGCTTCTAGCATGGCTCTCCACATTAACTCTGTCATTGGTCTTAGGAACACAAGAGTCTGACAAGATATAAAGCCACACAGATATATACTCATAGTCTACAACGCAGCCAGAAAGCTTGAGTAAAGGCTTTATGTGGATACGTTCAAGTTATGGGCATACGGGCAATCCTAGGATAGCAGCACAAACACTGTGCAAATGCAGTTCTCATACATTTTTTTTTACTAAAGGGATGGCTAGGAAAGAAGCTGCAACAAATTCCCACACATGTGTGAGGAACTGACTCTTTGCAGAGCATTGAGTATTTCCAAAAGTCTTTGGCAGCCCAGACACCCACAACACAACATACATAAGAGCTTCCAGCTGTATCTGGTCTGTGAGCCACAAGTTTCTGGTCCCTTGTCAGGTAGTAGGAAAAAGCAAAGCTCTTAAACTTCCAGGCACAAATATACAGAAAATTATTTAAACTAAGAGGCCAATAGGGGTCAGCCCTGCCTTAGCATGGAGGCAAAGATGAACACAGTAATGTGCCACTTCCATCTCCACCGCCAGTCAAAAACCACATTTGGAAAATATACAAGACTTGAATAATTACTGTTATAAAGCAACTCCAGCCATGAAAAGGCAACAAAACATTTAGCAGCAGGAGCCTTCCAAAGGAAGCTTCTGAGCTCTCTGACATTAGTCCAAATTCATCTCAGTTCTGCAATTCTGTACCTGAAAGAAGCATGGAAGAGATCTGTCGGGCTCTGTTCCCATCTCACGTGCCCTCATGCATTCAGAAGTAGAACTAAGTTCTTGTTAGTGCATCACAACTAGTGGCTCCAGCACTACCTGGACATGGCAGCTCCAGTACTTGCTGTCTCCCCAGGGACAGTCCTTCCAAGATAAGCTTGGTGTGAATAATTAAAGTTGCACCTTCAACAGTTGTCACCACCTTACTTGTGGGGTGTTTGTATACAAGAGAGCAGTTTTTACTAAAGGAAAACAAGAAAATCCTTCTTTGAGGAAGACTCTAGGTAGTTAAAGGATATGTCTAATGCTACCATCAGTCATGTTCCACCATGAAAAGCATGAATGCTGCACGAAAATCCCATGCCAAGGAATATATGTGGGCCACAAAAGCAAAAAAGAGAAGTTCAGGCACTAAACCTAACACTGCAACCAGCTGAATATACAAATAGTCAAGAAGTGGCCGTGCTTGGCTTGGATGTCTCTATAGCTGTGCTGATTTCAATGATGAAATGGAGCATGTGCTTCAGATGCAGCAACGTGCTCCAAAGAGGCACGCACAGCTCCTACTGATGGCAGTAGGAGCTGCACGGGCACCCTAGAGAGGAGAAAGGAGCCTTTTGTGTCGTATCAAACACTGGAGCATCCATTAGATGATCTACTTTTTAGTCACACTTTATCTCATGATCAGCTGGGCTGGAATACTGAACACATTGTCAATTGTTTAATGATGGAAAAATAAAGCTACAGACTGTGGCTGATGTTTACTAAGGTGTTGATGAGCTATTCATTTTATCAGGGCAGAAAGCACTGCAGAAGAAATGCTGGAAAACATCATCAAATGTTGAAGAATATTTAATACTATTTCTATGTCATTGTGGTTATGTCTTTTCATTGGTACTTTGTGATAAATTTATAGCACATCCCAGTAACTTAAGTGTGTCTACACATACATATATATAAACTCATATAAATTATAATTTATATTTGTGCATAAAAAAACATTTACTGTTTTAAAAACCTGTCTAACACTAACCCTCAAAAGGGGTAAAAATGTTACCGTTTGCCTCAGATTTCCTGTGCTTACCGAAACATTGAGAACTGAATATTGCAGGTATATTCCATACACTACAGTAGCATTAAAGAGAAAGGTGAAACTCAACCCTGTAAAGAAAAGTTCTACGAATTCATTTTTAAAAAAATAAACCCAGAACACAGACAGCCACCATACCGGTCATGTGCTGAATTCCACAACAGTTATGCAGCCAAAATGGTCTCCCAAGATCTGCTACCTATTCCTACCTTCTGCTCAGTCTCCTGAGAAGCCACAGGCAATAAATAACACATTATCCATACGAGGACTTCAGTACAACAATTTAAAACCTTCCACTTTCATTCTAAAATGAATACATTAACAAACACAACAAAGTGAACACAGAAATCATTCTCTCACAGAATTACTGAGAGGACCCCAGGACAGGAGCAGGGCAAAAATGTTTCCAGATGAAATTCTGTCACTTTGTTTCAGTAGTCTTAAGGAGTTTATATTTGCTTACCCACAAAAATGTGTCCGATTTTACTGCTTCACTATAAATACACTCAGAAGTTTCCATTTGAAGGTTGCTTCCTTATGATACTGCAAGAAAATCCAGCCTACACAATTTTCTTCTTTGAGGAACCCAGGAACCACTTGTTCCTTTGGAAAAATGTTAATGTTCAGTATCAAAAGAAGATGCAACTGGAATGAAATGTATTGATTCTTTTTCATACAGAGAGGAGACTCTGCAAGCAACTAATATATTCTTTATAAAGTTATATGGTTGCAAAGAAATGACACATTCCAATTGATTCTAAAAAATGACAAGAAATCTTTGTGTTCGGCTATTCTGATTCTTCCTTGTTATGTATGCGCTTGCTGGTAGGCTTAAATGGAAAGCTCTTAGCTCTCTCTCTGAAATATTAAATGGGATAAACCTGCTTGCTGGGGTCTGTTTCTTTAAGGTTTTACATATTGTGAAACTATTTACAACTGAATCAAAAGAGGTGAGAGACTAAACATTAACAGCTGAATCTTGCAACACTCCTTTCAAACAAACAGGTAAATAACCACAGAAAGCACAACGTAAAAAGAAATTAAGTCTGAATTCTCCTCTCCTTTAATAAAAATGATGGCAGGGGTGGGGGCAGATTTTTAAACCACTGTTCATGGTTATTTATTTTCTTCTATCACAGTTAAGAAACCTCAGTCCCTCCTTCTGAATATATTTCCAGAGACATTCAAATACCTGCCTATATTAAAACATCATTTAAAAGAGAATACCATTAGTCTACCTGTCAGTTTGCCACAGCAGAGCATTTTCTGGCACTTGGCAAGTCATTCCTAGAGGACTCGTTCAACATATGGCCAAATGTTACATAGAAAGTAAACTACCATATGTACAGCGTGATGGGGGCAAGGAGGAGGAAAGCAGAAAGTATTGGTAAAAGTCAGTCTCTGGTAGCATTCACTTTGTTTTCCACAAAGGATCAAGCCCAAAGATTCTACATTTTTGTTTTCAGCCCTACTGCATTTGTCTATAATGCTGGGAGAACAGTTACATCTACACAGTCTGTAGCTTTCTCTTGAGTTTAAACCTCCTGATTAGTAAGCATTCACCGTATAATCAGTCAACACGTGTATCACGCCTGCCTTTGCTTCCTCCCCAGCATATCGTTTATACCTTAGCAAACACTTTGATGTTACTGATCTTGTGACTCATGCTTCATGTGTAGCAAAAGCATACCAACCTTTATCAACCAGCTTTTTTCAGTTTCTTAAAAGAAAACTAAAATATTTTAACGTTAAAGATCAGAGATTTAACAGCAACATACCTTTTAGGGTCAGATTTTCAAAACTCTTACTGTTTTGCTTTTTCACAGTCACTTCTGGGACCAAAATTGCAATCAAGTTTGCGGAAACAAAGATAACTGGGCTTTAAAGTTCTGACACCTGCATCATCTACCATAGCACACAAACAAAAGAACAGCAGCAAACCCTAAAGCTAAAAGCAAATTGCTGCCAGACTATAAAGTTCTTGGAACTGGGCTCAGCAATGTTTTCCTTCTGTTTCCTTGTAATTGCAGGAAAAGATAAGCCAGTTAACAGGCTGAGGACAAGAGGAGCTTTTGCAGTTGGGTCTTTCCTACCAGCACAGGCAGCAATTTGAATTTTTGATGGTAATGGGGAGAAAGCAGAGCCTGAATTGAGCCCATGGAGGTTTCACTCATGCTCTCTAATGAAACTGAAGCCACGTTAATCACTCACATACGTGGTTACAATAGGAGAAAAAGATGGTTCGTTCTCCCAGGATTTTCACTGTTACCACCAGTAAAATAACTGAGTGCATGCCAGGCACCATTTCTCTTATTCTGTTACTGGGTGAAATTATTGAGAAACTGGAGATGTTGTAGAGATGACAACTTAGTAACAAAAGAACCCACAACACCTGTAGGCTAAAAAAAGACACTGAGAATATGTTTTGAAAATGTATTCTTTTTACCTTACGCTTTTACAACTAGAACTACAAAGGGCTACAGCACAATCTGTGATCCAGCTAAGTGTTAGAGGCTGGAAGATAGTTCTGCTTCTATTCAACAGAAAGAACCAAGACAAAAGACGCCAAGGGTGCATTTTAACCCTAAAGTTAATCTGCAAGCCAAAAAAAGAGCGTTCATGCACTCTTCTCTGCCTCTCCCACTCGCTTCTGATTCCCACCGGGCCAGCACTGCTGTGCCCCCAAACCACTGGTGTCCCTCCAAAGGCGAGTCAAACACCTGCAATACTAACATGCAAATGCTGGGGGTGGTGAGATGGAAGAAAAAGAGGAGTTAAACCCTGCAGCTTGCAGCGACAAGTGGCTCAATGAGTCTAAACAGACTGTAGTACAAGACACACCGGGCTACGCTCCAAGATCACACTGAGACTACAACTAGGACTCTTGCCTTCTCTTCATCCATCTTAATGCCCTGTTGCTTCTCCAGGGTCATCAACATGTTGTAGCTCACAGTATGATTACAGATATTCTCTAAAAGCCACCAGAGAGATGAGCTGCTTTGTTGTAAATGAATCTATATTCTCATTTTTTAGTGCATAGTATTCAGTTCCTCAATAATCAATGCCACAAGTTATTAAGCAATTGCATTACTGGCTGAGGAACTAATGCTGCAGGTTTCCTCTAGCTATATTGATCAATGCTTTCTTGGTTTGGTCTCCAGACATCCACTCTGTATCTGGAAAGGCTTCTTGCAAAAAGCGAAACACATCAAGCCATGATTTTTCTTAATTTTATCCTGGAAAAGAATATTACATGTCCTCTGCAAACATTTTACTTCAACTATTGACTATGCTGTTTATCCCTCAGACTTAAAAATTCACATCTGAAGGAAAATCCCCCTTCAGCTGATTCAGGAGATTAAGTTCAGTTGTAAAACTCTGCATGTTACTTTGGCTGGTAGAAGTCAAAGTGCATGTTCCTGACTTCATGCAGAACTGGATCAAGGGCAGTCACATCAGCTTTGAAAAGCCTAGTGTGTCCACAGTGAACATGAAAAGCCCTGAAGTTGTTCAGATCCTGGAAGCAGAACACGTGCATTAGGACAGCAGTGTCCTAACTAGAGCAACACAGGGCTTTGGGAAAGCTGCTCTAACTAGCTTGTAAGGAGCAATAGTCTAGTAAAACTATTGTTTCTGGAGCTGCCTTGTGAAGAATCAGCAGAACGGTCTCTGCTTAGTAATTGGTGTGTAACAGACATGTCTAAAGGAGAAAGAATCTTCCTATATGAAGATTTCCATTTCAATCCCATTGAAACAGCAATTCCCAATTCCCTGCAGAATTGGACCCTTTGTTTACAACAGACTCCAGCCATCAACTAGAATAAACCTTCCATTCTCGAACATTAAACGGTCAAACCTTACTGCTTTCAAATTCCCTGATACTGTGAGATGGAAGAAAGAAAACCTCACTCTCTCATAGTGGTAACAAATCCTTTCTAATAGCAAGTTGTCACATCTACAGCCATGTCAGAAACTGTAGGTCTGCTCAAGGCAGGGCAGCCAACAAAGCTGAGTGGCTCTAGAATTAAACGGGCGGGAGGGGATATTCCAGACCCAGAGAGCTGCTCTCCTCCTCAGGGCTCAGTCCATGGAAAGCTGAAGGCACGAAGAAGGACAAAGTCTACTACCTACTGTACATGTACTCTTACACTCCTCTGCACTTTCACCCCAAACCAGTTACATTTTCTCCCATCCACTTGAACAGAGTGAACCGAACACCACTAGGCTCTTGGCAGCTGGAGCATCATGACCTGCAGCCAGGCTTCTGAGATCTTTCCCCCTTCATGTTGTTCAACCGGGGACTGCGCTCTGTCACCTTCACACAGGAACACGGTCCCCCAGGGCTGCTTTGGCCTGTTTACACTCACTGCTAGTCTTTGGTCAAAGCCACTGTATTGACAGTCATATAACTGCTGAATGCCTTAGCAAGGTCCAGATAGATTTCACATAGTCCACATTTACCTTGCAAAGAGGAGAGAGGCCAAAGACTTCAGTACCCAATCATTTAAAAAACACTTTCAGATTCTTAGTTAAAAACATTTTTACCTAGAGACAAGCATAGTTTCATAATTTGTATCTCAGGCTATCAGTATTAGGGCACAGATAACGGGATAAATTGTGGTTTAAAACGAAGAGGAAGAGACACTTGATAACTGAACAAGTCCTACCAGAAAATCTGTGGATTTATCTGCCTAACTCACTTCCTTCCATTTGTACCTGGGCATTACTCAAAGCAGTTAGTAATGCAAGATAAGAACGCATAAGAATCAAATAATGATCCTACAAACAAAATTATTATACCAACATTTAACATCGTGAACATGAATAACCTTGGAATTCTGAGGATTTTGCTATAACCCCTCCGAACACATTATTTATTGTTTAACAGTTAGGGTGCGTAGCCCTTACGAGCGTAAAATGCTACCAGCAGAGAACACTTGATAAGCGTGCTAGAAATATTAAAAGGACCATCCGAACATATCTTTGTGTAATTCAAACAAATCATTTCACCACTTACAGTACTGTATCTGATTGAGTTGTTCCTACTTCAGGAACAACCTTTTATCATTTCAAAACAAGAATTTTTATCATTTCAGACATAATGGTCTCTGACTAAAGAGATGTTCTATAAGTTACTGCTTAAGCATCTCACAAGGATACAGGTTTTGAGAAGCCAGATACACACAAGGAAGACACGTGTAAAACTCCACCCCTCGTTGTGTAATGCAAATTTTGCATGCTTTATTTCTGCAAATGAAATTTCCTCGTCTCAGGTTTGAGGGTATCAAGTAACATGATAAAATAACGAAAGGTTTCTGCTGTTACAATGAAGGTCAGTATACAGTGGACCACTTCTTTTGTCTCACTTTCCAGGATGATCAGAGCACTGAGGCGATAAGAGGGGAGCTGGTGCTTTTATGTGATGCAAAATCACCAAGCTGTATGTCCAGTCATTGCCTGGTGCTGCACTGCAGCTTCTGAAACAAATCCTCGCCTGTCCCCAATGACATTAGGAGAGCTCAGGGCCTCCTCCTATTTTAAAATGACAGAAGCATTTTTCCCTTTAAGGTTGAAAATATTCTTGATCACAGTATCTGACATTATTGTTTTGAAAGAATCATCATAATTTATAATGGTATTCATTTATTAAACACATATATGTGGAAATTAAATAAAGTGATAGGAAAAAGTGTAAATAATATGCATGGAGCCCACTGCGAACGCAGATGGAATTTCTACGGTTCACCTGACGCTTGTCTGATTTAATGAAGACAGTAAATTGCACAGCACAGTAACTGCATTCCATGCTGCATACACCACCGTGGAGCCGCAGCTACTGGAGACAGATATTCCCTTTATTCCAGCTTTACAATATTCTCTCTGATTTAATCACCACATGGGATATCGGGGAACAGTCTCTGGGATACTGAAGAATAGTCTCTAGGATATGGGAGAAAGTCTGTAACATAAGCATAGTAGCTAAACAGATACTAGGAAAAATACCAGGAAAAATTCTTATTTTCCTCACCCCTACCATTCCCACACATAGAAATTGAAAAATAGATGAATTCTTTGTCTGGTTGCCATGAAAACTAAGAGATGTAGCCTTACCTCAGAGGAAATGATGTTATGCTTGCACAATGAATAAGAAATGAGTGCTGCATGGTCCTACCTCAGCAACACAAAGCTGAGTCAAAAGAGAGTCTTTCTAAAACCCAGGCATGTGTGGATTCTAATCAGCTCTGTTTACAATGTATGATCATAGTTAATTGTTCATTAATTCCACCATGTCATTTGTTCAGAGATTATACCCTCCACATAATGAATGTTTTGGGGTACTCTCCAGCAGAGGAAATTAAAATAGATAATAGCTGTGATTTTAAATAGTCGTTTTAGCAATCTTAGGTTTGAATTCGTTGACCTAAACCAGTTTTTAAAAGATTTCAAAACATCAAAAAACTGTCCATTCTCTTGAAAAAGTAAGCGCACATGTGCAAATCAACATACCTACAGCACTGATGTGTTTCTAGCGCTGGGCCTCACCCCAGCAGCCAGCTCCATACAAAGCCTTCCCCTGCAGGGGGGATGGGACGGTGGAGGGCCTCCAACCTCCAGGTGAGTAATTCACCCCTAGTTCAAGCAAGCAGCCCAGATTTTAGTTACTTGCAATTAGTATTAATACCACTGCAAAAGCTGAATGGAATAGCCACCAGAAGAGCACACAGCATGAAATGCCTGTATTAATGATAATGGAAGTGTTCATGTTTCACTCCTGGATTTAGGAAAACACTTTAGTAAATTAACTTGCTCCAGTTTACAAGATGAGACATACTTGTGCAATGTCACAAGGAACACACTTATCTGAATAACCCAGTTACTTAACTATTTTACTGCTTATTTGTGACTCCAGAATCACGGATGTGTCAAGAATGACAGTAAATGCTTAACTGCCATGACCATGGGCTCATATTTCATTTCACTTGCAGTCTTAGGGTAAGGTGATCCTTAATAGTTTTTTCACAAGAGTGAATTTGCTATAGGGTCATGATGTATTTGGAGGGCTGTCACAAAGAGATCAGTGTTAGTGATTGAAATGGCTCCCTTTGCTGAAAGCATTAAAAAAAAAAAAATCCGGGAAAAAACCCCTACCAGATTACACAGAAATTATTTTGGGAATCCCTTGCTGAATCTAAATGACACATTGTAATCAGAATTTTCAGCTTTCCAAAACACTTGCAAATGAATTTCAAAACAAAAAAAAAAATTAAGATAAAAACAATGCCAAAACAAACTTTCAAGTGACTGATTTTTTTCATTTCCAAAATTTAAATCAGCATTTTATACGGTGTTTGGTTTTTGTTTTGGGTTTTTTTGTTTTTTTTTAATTTATTTTTCAGAATATGTTCATCTTTTAATTGACTTAAATACTTTGTTGAGTTTAAATCAAAATTGTGGTTTTGAGCATATTAAACTGTATTTTTCAAATTAAGATACTCTTATCTGAAAAAAATGCCCTGAATTAGTTGCTAGGCTTTGGCCAGTATGTTCCAAATTCCAAAATTTGTTTGTGATGTGCAAATAACAGCCCAAAGGACAATTTGTGTATTTTCACTTTACATATTGGAGTAATACCTCTGTAACACCAGCCATATAATGAGATAATTAGCTGCTTAATAAGCATGATTAAATCAATAATGTGAGTACAATTATCAGCTGTGACGTAGTGCTAGGTGGCCTTCCTTGCCTTCTTTAACGGACTTTATCATTGTTCTCATCTTCAAGATTTTCTTGCTGTCAGTGTTTGACCATTGTTTACTGATGTGCAACTATTGACTACCTGGGTTTAAAAAAAATGCACCTATGAAGAAAATCACGTCATTGAAATACCAAATTTTGGAGTTGATAGGAATCCCCAATATTTCAATCCACTATTCAAGGCAAATGTCATCTCCAGCCCGCAGGGGCTCACACCCAACCTTGTTTGCACAGAGCTGGGAAAAGTGACAGCATTTCAGGATGGACTATTTCTTCTAAAAACTCCCTCTGCTGATGGGGTAAGCACCATTCAACACATCACTTAAGACTGGACTCAGCTTTAAGCACACAGTGCTCCCTCTGTACACAACTGAATTACAAACAGGCTTAAACTTAAGTGCACGCTTAAGTACTTTGCTGGATTAGTGCCAGAATATTTAGCACTTTTGACTAACCAGACCCCAGACAAAAGAAGCAAAGACATCGTGTAGTTTCCTTAGTCTTTTGTGAGCTATGAGAAACAACGGTGCGCCTTTTTATTTGTCTGTTTTTCTGGCTGAGAGCTGAAGTAAAAACCAATTAAAGATTTCAAAAACAGAAGCTGCCTAAAGTTTTTCTTTCCTGTGAACTCAATACATAAAGCTGTTCAGTCCAGTTGCAAAATATTTTGCTTTCTGAAAATTGAATTCTATGGCCAGCACATAGCATCATTTTTCCCTACGCATTTCAATTGTAACAGCTAATACCTCTTTTGCAGCTAGAGGTTTTTAAAATCAAAGCAAAGAGAAGATTGCTTTGATTTAATGCAAAAGAATCTAGTTCTCTCGAGGGAAAGATTTATTTAATTCTCTCTTTCTGATGAGATAGGTGAGTTCCCCTCATTTTGCAGGCTACTCTCCAAGTGGTTTGACTCCCTCCCACGTGCACTCCCATTGCATTTGGCAGCATCATTCAGGAAAGGCACCAATGCCCTTCCTATGGGTCAAACGTTTTTAAAAGTCATTCCAAGTACAACACAACTAGACTTAAAAGACACGCAGCATATTTTTAAGCAAAATCTTAATGTTTGTAATACATCACAATGAAAGAAAATTATTCTCTAAAATACCAGCAGTACGTTAACAATGCAAAGCTTTCCAGCTTTCCTCCACTGACTTCATTGAACTGTTACTATGCGGTTCCAGGTCAGCCAACAACAGAGTCTCCCACAAATTATAACTGCCCTTTTCTCATTGCAGAAGGGAGTGTGAAATCCCGCAGTATCATCACTGCTGTGCTATTAAACATTCTGGTTCTACCATTTGCAAAAAGTCCATGTTGTCATTCGGAGGCTGGTTAATAACGCTGCCTCTGAGTTACCTCTGCCCTTGTCCTCTCTTGCCACCACTCTTCCCCTCAGCAGCCATTAATGTCTCTTCACCAAACAGCAGGATGAATTCAAAACAAGGCTTCTATATATTAAATCTAAATGGTACTGCTAGAAAGTCCTCCCTAAAGCTACATGGCTCTAATCTGTAACTGCCAAATATAAGAACTATAGACAATCGCATTTATTGAATCATAGTAACTCGCTACCCATGAAATAAAACTGATTCCAGGCAACCCTCATGCTAATAACACTTCATATATTCAATTTATGTTTGCATGAACAAAATTATCCAAGAGGCAAAGGACTGAATATTCATCTGAACAATATATCAATATATAACTATATATATATATCTCAACTGCCACTAGTTAACACGCATATTTCTAAAAGAAAGTAATAAAAAGGCTATTTTGAATAATGAGCACAGAAAAAACTGAACCCACAGGAAGACATAATGTATTGCAAAGTTCCAGTCAGAAGCCTCCAAAAGCTCTGGCAGCACTTTTGCTGGCTAGCTTTGCAAGATCTCCCCCCATTCCCCCACCAGTTTAATTTTTTCTCTTTGTATTATTTCCTCAATCTTTCCTTAAGATATTGTTTAGTTTGAATATGAATGTAATCTGTGACTTCATTTTCTTTTCAAGGTATTACCTTTGCTTGTTTTTCAGGCAACTCTTTCAGACAACTATTTTCTAGGAAACAGGCAGGCACAGAGAGCATGTCTTGCGAAAACTAGGACAGAGATTCTGACTTGTCAAGAAAATGTGAGAAAATTTTACCGCAAAGGAAAAAGAAACACACAGAAAGACATGAAGCTGAATTTTGTTTTCACCCTTAAACTTGAAGAATTAAAAATAATATATTTTGGTTGGCAGATTGCTATTTTAGGGGACAATTGCTATTTTGTAGGTATAAATGAATTGCTCAACTTCACACCAGAAATATTTTAAAAATTGACAAGCCCTGTTTAATTTGTGGTTACCTCTTTGTATGTGGACCTTGACAAAGCACTAAGCTACATATCCATGGTATAAATTCATGCAACCAGGTAACGGATAAGAGATCTTGTCTTTTCAAGGACTTAATCAGATGCAATCTCTTGGATGTCTTCCAATCAATTAAATTTCTCACCCTGCTTTGTAAAGCTAGAGGGTTTTTATCTTTTTGCTTCCTTGGATGCCTGAATTTCTCCCCCTAACAAGCCAGCACCTCTGTGTGGGGAGGAGGGGTTCACAAGGACAACTGCAGTCCCACAGCAGCAATGCAATCAGAGAGCAGCAGCCCTTCAGGCAGCACAGGGTTTGCTCGCTTGCAGTACAGCTGATGCTCCCAGGGAAGAGAGCCATCCCCTTAGCCATCGTATCAGCCATACATCACCTTTACTGCTCACTGAGCCTATCTGCACTGTCCTGAAAGAAACCGCAGGTCTCCCTGAACTCAGCAGGGTTTCGAGCTCAGTTCCCCAGCAGAGACTGAATTTTTGCTGCATTTGTCCTATTCAGCTCCCCTCCTGGGTTTTATCTCCTTACTCAGCCTGGGCAAAACATTGTGGGTTAATACAAAGCTCCCCAGAACAAGTGGCTCATCTCCCAGCAGCTGGTTACAGCCAAAATAAAACCAAACTTCTGGGTCAGCTGCCCCAGTCACTCCTGTATCTCCCCTTTAATCGCTGCTGCCATTTCAACGTCAAGGTCCTTTCTAATGCTTTCATTCCTTTTTCCTCATCCTCTTCAAATTCACTTGTTTTAAAAGTGCACCAGCTCTGTTTGCTCATTTGCATTTGGTAGTAAACAAGAAGAAAGGGGCAGCTTTGCTGTTGGGAACAAAGGGCTACAATTTTGAACAGCTTCCCTGCAGATCTTGTTTGGTCACAGCAGCTCTTGGCTTTCCAACCCAAGGCAGATTGTGCATGTGCCCTTTCAAGCTGAATTTATTGCATATGTTCAGTGGTTCTTCTAATTGGACCTATGACTTGACCACAATTCAGTGAGTTTAGCTTCAAGGATAACAGGCACGTAGGTCAACAAGATGATACATACGACGTTATAAAATACACTACGTTTAGCCATTTTAGATTAAACTCAGGCACTTTTGGACAATTTTCCTGCATATTGGGGAGGCTAAACAGAAACAATTCTGAAAGAGCTTTACAAAATCTTTGTGAACAACACACATTTCTATCTGCAACTTAACTAGTATGATCAGTCATTCTAAAACAGCCTTTAGCCAATGGCTTGGTATACCATAGAAAAGAAAATTAATCTAAGTAACAGTAAATTGGGTATTTATACTGAATACCAAGGGCCATAATTAGAGTTGCTACCAGGAATACTTCCTCTCCACCAAAAGCTTTTTAAAAAGCATATACTTCTTTAAAAACCACATTTCTCCTCCAGAACTATGGCAAGACACCAGCAAAAATGTTCCTCAGAGCTGTGGACACAGCCAACAGGTCACATACCAGGGCAGCACTAAGCAGCTCCGAGGTCATTAAAAGACTATAAATCCTGCATGGGCCTTATTTTGTAGCAACAGTCCTTGTGCAAGGCACGCAAAATATATTCTATATCAAGAACAGAAAAATAGTCAGTGCTTGCCATTTGAAGAGATCCTTAAAATGCACCAGAAGAAAAATATGGAGATATTTGACAGAGAGGAAAACCAGAGAGTAAATAAACTGCTTAAGATCAAATTGGAAGAGTCAGTGGCAGAACTCCCTGCCCTTTGTTTGTTGCTTGGATGACTTGGAAGTTTGCATACTTTTATTTTTTATGTGGGTAGCATGTGCTGAGTGCGCAAAACATTTATTAAGCCTTCTTTAAGCATAACCAGACATTCTGATATTACAAAAAAAGGTAGACAGGAAAATATCAGATAGGAACATCAAACAACATATACTTTCCCATAACTGTTAAAAAGCGTTGGCTGTTCCTCAGGCTGCCCTACTTAGAAATTTTGATTGTGCACCCACTGTCATGAGAGATGTTTTCTTCTCAACATCTTTTTAGTCTTTTCAGACTGGTAGAAAAACAGCAGTCTTTAGTTATCAGAATTTTGATGTTTAACAGCTTCAAAGTGCTAGGGTTTCAAATTAAATCAAGTGGTAGGAAAAACTAGGACTGCAGGTATCCAGTGCATTCACTGATTCTCCTTGAAGATGTTTTCTTTGCTTAGATGTTACAAATGTAATAAAGGAAGCCCTTCCCACCTACTTCTCAGCAATATTTCACTATGAGATGTTTTAACTTTTCAGAGTCTTGAGTAAGAAAAAGGAAACTGTCCACAGCCACCCTCCAGAACATACTGTCTGCTACTGCCTGGCCAAAAAAATGCCTGTTTTGAGAGAGGCTTCCCTCAGCACTATAGGAAAACGCTGCATTTACTCACACATAGATCAAGGCTCTTTTTTAACTTGCTGCAATATGAGGTGCTTGGTACACATCTCTCTCCTCTTGGGGGATCTTTCCCCTCAGGCATGGAGAGCACTCCAGGCTTATTTCACCTGTGCTTCAAGGTCTAGTCAGCAGGCTATTTCTGAATAACATCTACATTAATTTTCCTACAGTTTGGGCATGAAAACTTTAGCCTCAGCACCAGAGATTATTGCTAAATTCATACAAATCCCAAAGGGGCAGGAGAACAGGTTACAGACTCAGATCATCCAGACACTGATATTTCCTCACGGGCCAATGGTAAATTCAGTTGATGAGATGGTTGCAAATGCTAAACATTAAACTAGTGATTAATGAATGGGAAATGATTGCAATTTCAGAGATGCCATGGTCCAGAAGGAGTGGCGATGCAGTTATGGGAGAAAGAAAAAAGCTGTGTGGAAGAAAATAAAATTATTCAACCTATGAAGAAATCTCATTTAAAGCTATGAATGTTTATAAGATACTCTGATTACAAGCCTGGAAAAATGACTTGAAAGTTATACATAGCTAGCTACAGTCAGTGGCTCAGTTACACCTTTACCTTTTGTTAGCAAAATGCCCCATAAACTGATGTTGGAAAGTGGAAGGAACATCTATCCAGTGGATATAGCACAGCTCAGCTTTTCTACAGGTTCCCAGAGAACACTGAAGACCCACCTCCAGATCGGTAAGCTTGGGGACAACATACAGGATGCATCCTGTATGTTGTATGGGCAGAAGGACAACTGCCCACCTAGCTCTGACTATCTTGCTTAACTGAAGGAAGTCAATGACAAGAGTTATTCTACGTCCTGACGTTTAAAAGAAAATAAACTGATGTGCTGAACAGAAAGTGAATTCCACAACTGTGTCTTCTACCAATGCCAAATAGGGCAGGTAAAAGTACAGCTTATTAGAGGGTACAGACAGAATAGCATCACTGTGGTTTCCTATTTTAATACTGCCTTTAATGAAAGTTCTTTAGAATATCCAAATCAGTGTGCTCTAACTGAAAGGCAGATATCAACAACTGAACTGACTTCTGAATTATTCTGAGCTTTGTGAACTCAGAACGTGATGTAGAAATTGCTGGTGATGCTGTCATTTGAAGAATTTCAAAAGAAAAGTAGCACAAGTTTGGAAAAGACCATTTAACTTTTTGATCTATCTAATGGCTTGGTCTTTCAAATTGTCTTTTCATTAAAAAAAGGATTCATAATTCCATTAGGAATCAGTGACAGAAATGAAACAGAATCATACTGTAAATTACATAACTGAAGAAACAAATTACTTATAAACACCCACTCAGTGCAAATTTCTGAAAACATCATTAACGTTGTGGACAGCTTCTCCCTAAGGATGCAGCCTGGCCAACAGCACTGGTGATGGGGTAAGCCTGGCTTTCCAGGAGCCACTGCACGGGAGTAAAGGGAACACACTTCCTCTGAAATTAAACGTCTTGCAGCACCATGCAACCTCCCCCAGCATAAGTGCTCCCACAGATAGAGATAGAGACACACAGATAGAGATTCACTGTGGGAAGCAGAAACGCTTCGGAGATATCTGACTTAGGTCTGTGGATGGACTGGTACAAAACACGCAGGTGGGGAGTCACAACGAAATCCCTGACTACCACCTCCCCTCCTGCTCTTTTCTCTGAACACATACAAACTCACTCACATATTACATGGATTACATCCATGTTTTGTTGTGTATAAATCCTTTACTCACAGAGGGTATGAGTTTTTGTACTCAGCCTTAACTCTTCTGCAATCAGAGCACAGAAGTGCCATGCAAGCAGCTGTTTGCAAGAGCACCATCCCCAACTCGGCAGATCACACCATCATTAGCGGAGAAGAGTATTTGTGTTACACCCCACCATTACTCCTCAGTACTAATGAACTATATGAATACTTGAAGATCAGTTACTAGTTGCTTGTAGTCTATCAGAGTTCAAGGATTTGCATAATCATGGTGCTAACTTTTAAAATACTTTTATGCTAAACCAGCCACTTCAACAGGTCCGGAAAATCCTTTCACGGTGCTCAGACTTCTGCAACTCCCTGTCTCTGACTTCCCTCCCAACTCACTTACCTAATAATATCTTATTTCAAAAGGCAGAGGCCACAAGGTTAAGGATAGGACTATAGCTCAGAGCTGAGCTGACAAGATTCACAAAAAAAAAGACAGACTTTTCTGCTTTCAAAAATACCTTCCATATTCTACAAAAATGCAAACAATTGATATACTATAGACTCATCCCATCTATACATATGTACTTAAAATAACACTACAGATGAGTGTGGAATACATGAATGTAATTCAAACTCATTTAGTGACCAGTGATTTTTCCTCAATATGCACCAAAACAGAGCTGTTCAGAAATCTGCTCAGAATCTACAAACCACAATTTTCCATAAGCTATCACAGACTTCTTTGCAGAAAGCAGGCAGTGATTACCACAGACACTGGATCAGGTATCAAAGTGACACACGCATCCTTTCCTTCGAAGGGCAGCAAGAGACAAGATGACAGTGTTTTTGGTATTGTACAAACGACTAATTCCATGGGTGAAGCACCAGGTACACCTGGGAGCCTGTCTGGCCCCTGGTACAGATGGGGCCAACAGAGATACCAAGTTTAACGCTACTGGTGGAGATTTTTGTCGTGGTAGCCTCCTCTAGGTTCTATGATACATGTCACCTAGAACCCATGAAATAAATGCAGACAGTGCATCTGTATAACTTGCCATGATGGAGTAGTGGATACGCATTCATTTCCTCCTTGGGCTTTATGAACAATCGGTATGTTAACAGAGGCCTTGGCTACTGATGCTTTTACAAATAAGTAACAACTTCTATGAATAAGATATATTCTGCATAAACTAGGATTTCAGAATTTGCACAAGCAACTAACCTAAAAATACATACAAAAGAACCCTTTCTATTTCATCCTTTTTAACTATGAATGCTATTCAATGAAAGATTAGGAAGATACTGAAATGAACACCACAAACTAAGATTTAAAGCTGATAACTGTGATGGCACAACATATAATCCATTAGACCCTTCAGCTGCCCGCATAAGCTAAAATCCAGAACTGTGAATAAAACATAGCTGAACAATCATCGAGTCAGGTAAAATATATAATTCAGGTCATTAAACCATAAAAAGCTTCCTAAAATAATGCTTAGATGAAGGTGACTATACAGTACAATATGTCCTGTATCTTTCTGCAGCTATAAAGGCAAAATAAAGGTTTAGATCTGGTACATAATAAAGGCATTAAACTGCTTCCGTACATCTCAGAGCACTAACAACCTCATGGGGGCCAAATTCACATTACTAAACAGTCATGACTTTCTAAATAATAGAGAACTTCAGCTTATTGGCAAAATTTTTTTTTTAATAAATTCATCCCAGAGTGAATTTTCTTTTTAATTAGCAAAACGATCTTATTTCAATCTAGTTCTCCTATCTACATTAGTCTTACTTGAATAAATACTAAAGAAATATTTTGTTGGATTTCCCTTTCAAGTCACCATACCGTGATATAAACTTTTGTAAAAAAAAAATAAAAACAAAAGCTGACCTCTTTGTGGAGATCAGTAACTAGCCACCTTGCAGAGAACTGACCATCAAAGCAGAGCTTCACACAAATACTGTGCTCGGGCAACAGACATACGAGAAAGATTTTTTTAATAAGTGTTATACGATCCCGAATATCCGCCAGAGATGCCAGGGCCTGATCTGCGGAATGCCCAAACCTCTCAGCTGAAGCTGCAGGGCTTGAGGATACCTGATACCTTTGAAAATGAGGACATTGCTTTAAATTGTCTCACTTGCACAGAATCATCCTCTGAAGGCACCTATCTTTTTCCTTTTAATATATAGGGCTATAGCCTAAGTTAGATAACTTAACTAAAGTCAGGAACAATGTGGGGCAACTCTAAAGTCTCGGTTGAGCTCATTACCTCAATGGCACCCACATATCTCAGTCTAACAAGAAGGCGTTATTTCATAGAGCTGCTAAAAGGCCTAAGAGGTTTCAAACTCGACAGGGATGCTGGGCCCGATCAAACCCTTAAGGCCTTGTTCTCTAACACCTTTACAACTCAGTCCTGCGCTAGCCCTACACACCACATTACCAGTAGCCTCAACAGCTGTATGAGTTACTGCAGCAAATCCACTCCTATATTATCCACATTTCCATTCAAATTACCTTAGGAATACATCCAGCTTTGTATGGCAACTAAGTATATTTTTTTAAAAAATATAACTCTCAGACTTATTTCTTCTCTATTTCTTTTCTCTACCCACTTCACATATACCAAGAGCCCTGTTAGCCCCTGTTCCAGTCAAACTACTTCTGCTTGAGTCTAACAGTTTTAGCAGGTGCTCAGTCAGTTACACTAGTCAACAAATATTTAGTGAATGGCCGAGTTGTATGAAAGTACATGCAATTTGTCCTAAAGCCATCAATGCAGGCAAGTTAAGAGGTTGAAATTAGCAGTGCTTTGACTTTTGGCACAGGGATAAGTATTCATAATCGCATAAAGATACTATTTTATTTTTTTTAAAATAACTGTTCACCAAACATCATGTTTGAACTTTCTTTTGCTTCAAAAGCATCCATTTTCTCTAGAAGAGACATTTCGCCCTCAGCTGTCCCACAAAAAAAAACCCAAATAAAACCCAGCCTGGGTGGAAAAAATAGAAGGAAAAAAGAGTCCATTAATACCAACCAGGTAGTTGAAACAGTATTGATTTACACTCACTGAGAGTCCAGCTCTAAATCTAGTCACTAAACAATCTTCCTATAACAGCAAGATCGCCCATTGTTAGTCCTCCCTCTTTGCAATCTCCTCCCATCACAAACTGGTAACATTAAGCATGATGTGGTTCATAACCCAAACTGACATTTGCATAACAACTAATGGCCATCCGTTGTGATGGCACAATTGCCAGGCATCAAGAAGATGAAAAGGTAAATGTTCTAAACCTGCCTAAATAAAAATGTAAATGTATAACAGTGCAAAATTTTTTCTGGGTATATAAACAACAAAGTAACAATGAGCAATGCCCACTTCAAATGATGCTGTAGTGCTACCCACACAATACAATGCAATCTTTTCATTCCTTTGGGGGTCATCTTGAAAGAAGGAATTGTTTTTCCAGCTGAATAGAAACACTCTTTCACCACAAAACCCCATGCTGGTTAAGAATTACACACTACTAGTAGATATCCCACCCACCAGTAACCTTAAAGATCTATCAAAAATATCTTTCAAATATTTAATCAGATTTGCCTCTGACAGAGCATAATGTCCAAAATCAAGCATATGATCGAAATTTTCCTAGTACCTGGAAAAGATTCACTGATTTCAACAATATTTCCTTCTAGCCCTAATCCACATCATCTTTTCATTTGCCATAGGTCATGTTCACAGATGTTACAGCAACATCTGCCTGGTTTGTTCCTTAACACAAATGAGTTAAGGAACAATCATTTGTGCCCAACCTGTCTATATTCTACTACTGTCAAGTTCAAGCGTTCAGAAACCATGAAACAGACCTTTCTAATCCTGAGATTTGTTTAGAAATCATTAAATTAAAGAAAAATTAAAAATAGATCGCGGTTTGTACTTTTTATCTGAGTTAACAGCCTTGAAACTCACACGTCAAGCTTTACCTGATAACTACCAGGCTTGGTTGAGTGTGAAAACTGCACCAATTCCAACCTGAATTGCTTTTTAAACTACAGAGCAGTTCATCACAGGAACATGTGCCTGTCAGATAAAGAATTATCAGTTTTCCTTAAACGTGTTTAATTATGACTGTGAACTAAACCAAAGAAGCCACTTGCACTGAGAAGCTAGTCTGCACACAAGCCTTTGCTCAGCTTAATTGTGTGGGTGCAGGTGGTGAATTTTTTCAACCTCATGAGATTCATACTGAAACCTTGACACGGCTGAGATCCATAAAACATTTGACAGCTCCAAGAGAGCCGAGGGGAAAGGAAAAGGTGGGGAGTCTCCCAGCTAGGATATGATGCCCACTGCCCCTGGGAGGTGTTTCCAGCTCTTTTACCTTGGGCAGTGCAAGCCATCTCCCACAGGCCCATCTATCTGAGAGCAGAGCCCAGCCCAGGATACGCATGAGCTCCTTGAACCCATATGAACAGCCACATAGCTACAGGTTGATCATTCCTGACACAGCATTTCAATTTATACCCGTTAGAAAATTGCAGGGCAATTTTTCCAGCATACCTGAAAGTTGTTAAGTAAAACCTTCAAACGTTGGAGCCTTATGATGAAATTACCAGGATTTGCAACATTATCATCCATTACTTTCCTGGCTTCCCACAAGTTTGCAGCAGCAGAGGATGTGGCAGCAACAGCCTTTAAGGTCTCGGAGATGGCAGCAGCCAGGCTGTGCATTATGATAAAGCTATTCTATGTTCCCAAAGAACATGCTAGCTCCTGAGCACTACAGGCAAATAGAAAGCACTTCAGTCCTATTGAATATTGTATAAAACATAAATCATTCAGTATGTGCCAAGACCTACCCTTCTCTTCTACTATGTGCTAAACAGAGAACACAAAAAAAAAAAAATTCAGAGATTTCACCTTTAGTTTAGGAACGGCACTGACTAAGCAACTAATTTCTTTACAGAGATTATCATAGGATAAACTATTTATAGTTTTCACGCACCAAGCTATGCATAACAGAGCCGCACTATAAGGAATCAAGCAAGCCATTCTATCAATCTACTAAGGTAGCTTGGCTTATTCTGTTATACCATTTAAGGCTCAGGTCTGCCCTTGGGTGTACTCAAACTATTTGCAGCATAGGATACTGCGTAACCATCCAGAGGCAGCACTGCTTGAAGCTGTAATATAAACTTAAATAGAATAAATAGGAAACCTGTATAATGCAGATCCTAGAGTGTACTCCACTTCCTGGCCCCATCCCTTTCTCTTATATGAGTTAAACTATTTAAGCTGTGAACCTTCAGAAATATCCTGAATTCAGGCAAACAGAAAAAGGGTGGTGGGCCCATAGGGCACAGAAGCACAGCATCTCTACAGAGCTAAGTGCGGCAATTTGAAAATATCTCACCTTGAAATTAAATGGGATTGGATATAATACAGGGTTTTGTTTGGTGTATATTTTTAAAAAGGTCATTTCTCTCATTCAAGTATTGAAGAAAGCCTTAACAGAAACATTATTACACTGTAAATTGCTTAACCAGTCAAAAGCAGTAAAATATTACTCTCGGACTGCAATCCTCAAACTAAATAGGAACATAAATCAGCAGGACTGTTGCTGGTATCATCAAGTCTAGGACACTGGGTGCTCCCACCAGCCTTACTTTCTAACCATTGGCTGCCTTGGTCTCCTTACTGTATAAATTATCCAGAAACGTTAGCACTCTCTGCTGTTTCAATGTGATTGGAAGACCCTAAAGGATATTTCTGTACACTGCTTAAGCAAAGGGTTAGCTTTGTGCAGTATCATGTGATCAACAAAAAAAAACCTCCAGTACTGCTTGCTTGTAGGTGGTGCAGAGGAACAAGAAGTGACTCACAACTCATAGTGGAAAAATTGGGGGGAAAATGTTTTAAATAGTCAGGAAAGTACAAAATGGCAAACCACAATTATTGGACATCCTACGCCCCATGTACTGGGTGGCAAAACCATGTCTTTGCTGTAAGCAGACTGATGCCCAAATGTATAAGTTTTAAGTGAAGCAATTGCTGCTTTTTGCTCCATTCTCCTAGCAGAGAGACACTCTACATGCCCTAAATCTGCATAGTCCTAAGGAAACCCTGAAAGAAACTGGAATAAGCTACCAAATTTCAGTGTGACGTGAAGGGGGGGAGCGGGGAGGATGACACACGGACGGGACAACAGGACCCAAAAAAAGCATTTGGTGGAGCAAAAGCTCTCTATTTTATCTCATTCTTAAGGTGCAGAAATGAAAACCTGAAAAAAAATCCATACATTTGAGATTAATAGGCTGATATTTATCCATGTGCCACTCTGGTTGCTAAGAGATTTCCTTTCTACAACACTGTGTTGTATAAACAATAAAGCATTTTTGTCCACAAAGCAATTGTCTCACCTCACTGAATCAAGAGTCTCTCACTGCCACATCCCTTCTTACATTGTTCTAATTACAAACTGCGAGAAAGCACCCTCACACAAAGACAGTGTACGGATATGGTTGGGCACGCTATTGTTAAACTTGAGCACATTAAGTACAACATGGGCTTCCTACATCATGAGGAGAGTTAGCTGAGAGACCATACATTTTAGCTCACAAGCCATGGGTAAATATGGGTTGACAAGCCAGCTTCTGAAGTTCTTAACTGCCGTGGTCATTTTCACCTGGGGGATAAAAACCCACCACCCTCATAGCTACATTACAGACCTGCACAGAACCTAAACAGCAGACAAGGAAAATCTTGCTAATTCAGGCTGGCTTGAAATAGCAGCACCTCAAAATCATCCCCAAAGACAGAATCTTATTGTTACACTTTCCTTTCTATTGGAAGATGATTCAGAAGATCTTTGCGTCTGCATTCCCACAGAAAAAATACCTACAGTTAACATGCTGCAGTACATTCGCTGCAGCCATCTAAACAGCCTCCTAATGTGCACACTAGAACAGAAGGCAGTGGGTTTCTTAGTGCTTTTCATTATGTATAGTACTGCCACGGCAGAGAAAAAAAGAGAAAAGGGCAGGGAAATGCTGACTCTCACCCAACCAAAAGATGCACATATGTTAGAGGAAATCTACATGTCATTTAGGAAGCACATGCACCACTTCTGAGCATATGAAGATTATCCAATCCCCCCTTAGGGGGATTTCACAAAGGCATGCAGAAATACTATGTACCCAGGTTTCTGTTAAGACAACTGGCTTCTTGGTACATTCGTGGAAAATTATAACAAAATACAGCCAAAGACAAGAAATCATGGCAGGGCCTTATTTCTATGGAGCAGGGTACAAGGTGTCATTTTTAAGGACATATTCACCGAGCTGCCAAAGTGGCTGGCCTCTTTATCTGTCATTATGCCACAAACCATAACTATTTTGCTTTATATCTTAGAGAGAAACAGTGAGACTGGAATTCACACAGAGGCTCCTGAACTGAACAATGAGCAATGCAGTGCCGCGTGAATTTTTTGGGTCCTAGTGTGCTGGCGGCTTTTCTGCAGCTCAGAAAATCTACAGCAGAGAAAAACCAGGCTGTGTGATCTCAGTCACGTATTTCCCTAACAAAAGAAAGTTGCTAATAACAGATTGTTACAGCTCAATTCTGTAAAACTGCTCACACTTAGGAAGAAAAAGAAACACTGAAACACCTTATTTCTGTAACGTTACCCCAAAAATGGATGTTTCAGAAACCAAACGTGTGACACAGTCCCAACACAAAGAAAAAAAAAATCTGCCTCCACACACATCCCCTTAAGTACATGTATGTAAGGCTAAACTATCATGCTGTTAAACCTACGAGAAAGAGCAGCATTTAACCTCACATTATGGTCACCAACTATTTTCAACTCACAGACAGTTTGCATATCACAGTAACACAAGTGATTTTTCTGGGAAATGAATGCACACCTTCTGCATCATCACTGCAATCAACTAATATCCAATTAAACATTCAATTGCTTTGCAAACCTCACAGCCATGGTTATCAATGCTATTTTACAACGTTAACAGATTATTCCGACAGCTACCAAGTTACACGCAAGAACGAGCTTTGATACTTCAATTGCAAGGTAAGAAAATTAAAACAAAAGACTCCCTGTCAGAATCTGGCACGGATCTAAGATACCTTTTTCTTCCGATCCCGGGATCTTTTCCTGTGTTTTCTTTTTTTCTCAGTTTCTTCTTCAGCATTAATTTCTAAATCCCTGTTCTTCTTTAACTGTGATGCTGCATGAGCCATAATGCATTAAAAATCCTTTACAACAATGCTGCCTTGTAAAAGGTGATTTCCTCGGGCACCTTTAGCCAGCCCTTACAGCAAATGTTCCGCTGATTGGAAGGAAATATGTGACCAGAGCCAGGAACACATTCAGGATTCAGAGATCTCACAGAAGCTTGCAGTCACTAGAAAAATACATAGTTGCAGATTTCTTCCTGTACCTTTCTGTACCTGAACCTTCATAAAACAGTGCAGCCATCGTAATGCATTTAACGTAATGAAAAAGACAGCTGGGACAGAGAAAGCTGTATTATGGCTGTATCCCCTGCCACCAGCTGGAAGTGTCTAAGTGACTCCACTGAAGGGGGAATACTGGAAAGGAGCGCTTTCTATTAAAAAATATTCCAGAACAATAACATATGCTGTACTGTATTTTCCTCACTAATCCTAAAGCATGTTTTTAAAACCTATTAAAAAATGCAATGTTAGTGATGTATATTTCTCAGCTAGTTTTGTATGGTAAGCTATTTAACCTATAATGAAATGGAGCAGCTCCTACTTTAGGTTAACTGCTGATGGTGACAAAAAATAAAATAAAAATTTCTTTTTACCATGGAGACCCTGACTGCATTATGTAGAAAACAATGCATGCATTGCCATATCTTAACAGTGTGTCCTTTATACCCATTTTTCAATTCCAATACATTTTGAGAGAGGATTACAGAAAGCTCTGTTGTCTTTTTTTCCCTTTTTTTTTTTTTAAAACATACTTATTAGAACACATCATAGAGAAAGAAAGATGCAATCACACTAGTGTGTGAGACAGGCATTTAATTCATAGGAGATTTCCTGGCACCGTTCTTTTACGTGGTCAGAAAGGGAAATCGGCACTATTTCCATGTAGTTGGGAATGTACTTTTAGGCTTTTATGTCAAGGCTTGCTTCAATCATCTTACTATTTTTGCCACCTGAGTCCTCAATGACTGCAGCTTTTGAATATTCATTATGGGAGGTAAAACAGCAGCAGTATTAAGGCCTGCAGGAGGATCTTTTACTAGGATGAGCACAGAGCAAGCATCTAGTAAATAAGCAACCATATTTTTTTCTCCACAAATATGAACAATCGGCAGCTTGCCTCGAGACTGCTGTTTTTAACCTTTCCCAGTACTCCTAGTAGCGTACTTCGCGGTAATGAAGATTAGCATTTTAAGGCACGCTGATTTCTTCAGATAAGAACCAAAAGTCTCCACAAGTAAAACCGGCGTATTTTACGTGATACTATCATCTCTTTCCAGTAGGAAAAAACAGAACTTGTTGAAAAAAAAAGTTAAATTTAAATTTGAAGTGCAATTAGCCAAAATCGTATTGAATCTTTGAGGCATAGCACAAAATCCAGAGAGGTCTCATGAGGTTGTAAATATTCTTCCCCTGAACTTGAAAGCCATTTTTTGAATCCAGGTTGTTGAGGTCCAGTAAGTGACATGTACCCATCACTTTAGTTTCCACATAACATGGCTAAAAGTAAAATAACGTTTTAAATCTCCAAAACAGAAACTATTTTGAACACACTGTATGTTGTCCAAAAGGCAGCACATAGCACACTGTTTGTCTACTGTTCACAGGCTAACAAACTAGGTTTAAAAAGGTGTTTATTTTGGAATGACTTAAGAAACGCTCAAGGATGGAGATCACAGTTACGTGACCTTAGGGACCTTTCTTCCTGATGTAGTAAAATCACAGGTTTCTGTCTGTATCCAAAACTCCCTTGTACCTACACACCACCATTTACCTCTCCCTACATCACCTCCATATCTGAAAGACTTCTGAAGACTCATATAATGCTGCCTTTGGAAAGCTGTGGAAAGAGAAACGTTGCACTTGGGCAATGGCTGGTTTTGAACTAGAAGTAAATTCCCACTTCTATGTGTGCTATAGAAGCTTGAATAAATATATTTCTATTTTTAAAGATGCAAAGAGTATACACAAAGGACACCCAGAACATGCTTTCAACTGTAAGGCAAGGAGCATAGCTGCAAGCAGTCAAAGGCCACATTCAGGCAAGTATCTGGATTTTGGCCCAGCTTTTCAGTGAAGCACAGGGCACCCATGAGAAGACTCTATTGTACCACAGGAGCCCTACTGGAGAGGGGAACTGGACAAAGTTGCTGATTTAAGGGGGCTGGAGAAGGTATCTCAAGGAGGCTGTTGGAGAAAATACCAAGTTTTGGTGGGAAACAGAAGACCACCTTGTGTCTATTTTAAAAACGGAAAAGGAAAAAAAAAAAAGACAAAGCACCCAAGGCTTCACTTTCTAGCTCACAAGCTGCCTGCATGACCTTGGCAGTTATTCTCTCTGAAGCTCACTTCTTTCTCTGTAAAATAAAGTTGATGTTAGTTCCCGTCTGACAGAACACAGTTATTAGCAGTACTTAGAAAATGCAGCAGGACCAGAACCGAAAATGGATTCAACAAAATTCAATAGAGTCAGATCCCTTTTATTCCCAGCACATTTCCATCTGGATTTGGAAGAATCATGAGCCTTTGCCTTAGGAAACCAACTTCTTATTCAAGCCACAAATGAAGTGAATGCTGCTGTCATTCACCACTTGCTAGCAAATCCTGTGATGTTCCATAAACCTTTTAACCATACTAGCCTATAATTTACGCCTAAGCCTCATTAAATTTATGTCTAATGTCATTAATTTGAAATACAAATAATGTATTATAAAGCGTTGTATGTGTGAAATACTTGAAGAATACTTTTAAAAATGTTGGCACAAAGAATAATATGCACGTATGCAGGTTGAAAGCCCTAATGCCACCATATGCACAGGCCACGTTCTATGCAGGTAGAAGGCAGCCCAAGCTTTTATTAATAAGAAGAATTCTAAAAAATGAGGGTAATAAGTGAACTCGCCCAATCCCTTGAGATATGCGTAAGTGCAAGGATTTTATCTGTCAGCCAAGCCTGCTTCATCCCAAGTATCTTTTCAGGTAATTAACCAACTGGACCAAACATGTACTTGATTTTATTATGTGGTTACAATCCCTGCTTGAACTGCAGAGTCCAAACTCCTCCTGAGTTAGATTTCAGGGAAAAAAAAAAAAAAAAAAAATAGCCTTTTCAAGCTAGGATTTTGAGAAATAATGTCGTAGGTAGTAAAGCAACCAGCAAAAAAATATAATAACCCTTTGTATTTGGAGCAATGCTAGGGTGATTTTGTGTAGTTTGCAAGGTTGGAACAGTCTCAAACAGAAAAGACGCTGCAAAAAAGGTGTGAGTAAAAGATTCAGACCCCTGTGGAAAAGAGACTGTATATGTACAACTTCTGCTTTTGTGGAAACAGTAAAGTGGCATCATTCACTGGAAGGTGACAGGGCACCACCAGACAAATGTTGGACAAAGTGTGAAGGTTTTCATGCCAGATATGTCATAACTCACTTCAGGGGAATTAGGTACTGGAAAACTTCATTAAGTGCTTCTTTTCAGACTTCAATAAAATAATTAAGCTATTTGATTTCACCCTTAATTACAAAGTTAATGAAAAGCCAATGAGTGTTTCAGCACAATCCATAGGGTCCTGATAAAGTTACACAGAATGATAAACTGTATCTCACTTGAACAATGGGAAATTTACACTTTCTGTGAGCACAAGGATAACATCTACTTAGCTTCATCTTCTCACAGAGTTGTAATTATGGCTGGGAAGTGATTTTATCAACTTGAAAGTGAGGTGTCATTTTGTTTAACTTAACCTGCTAGTCCCACTGTTAAAACTAGATTCAAGAGAGACTGCAAAACAGCATCAGCACACAACACCGAAACAGATCTTGAAAAACCAGAGAATTTATGCGGGAGCAAAAAGTGTTTGCAATCTAATTATTGGAGTTAACTTATCAGTTAGTCAGCAGCTTATGGAGCAAAGACAGTACCATCACTTTTATGTTTATTTTAAATAATTACGCAGCACAAAAAGATTAGATAATCATGAAAATATTGGTTTACTAAGAATATGCCAAAAAATAGATCTATGAAAATATAATCTCTTTTAGGGAAAATGGAACACCATAGAAACATTCAATATTTACACTACTTAAATCACTATGGATGAAAAAAGGCTTAAAATCACACACAGTGCTAGAAGGTCACTATGACAACTCTTACTGGTAAAGAAAGTACGTTTGTATTTTGCCAAAGATGAAAACAAGCGTTATAGGTAGAACAGAAACAGTAGAAAGCAAAGGAAAGGAAAACACATGAATAAAAATAAAGCAAATTCTTGTTAGGTTACTCTTAAATTCTTAATTTTTCAGTTATCTGATACAGAACAAATAATAAAAGGGGGAAGGAGAGTCTATCTTTCTGCCACTATAGCCCTGCTCTGGATTATGTTATTGAGAAAAGCAGTGGAAGTGAGAAAAAAAAAAGAGAAGAAAGAAGAAGACGACATCCTAGAAATAAGGGCAATATTGATCTACCAATTAATAAAAATAACACTTTAGGAGAAGACTAAGTAGAAGAAATAAAAGTTCTGGTTTAAAAAAGAAAAAAAAAAAAGAAAAAAAAGATGTGTAAAAGGTTAGTTAACTCATAAAAGAACCCTTTAAAGGAGTCTCATAAGATTCATCTACTCACACTTTAGACTAGCAGGCCTTGTGTCTCAAAAACAAATGAAAAACACAAACCAAGCAAACAAGATTAAAAGCTTATTTAGCATCTAGTTTAATTTTATCTCCTTTTCACACATCTGATGTCAGGGCAGGATGGACCCATCTCCAAACATGCTGAAAATCGAGGTCACTAAGTCGCAAATTAATGGAAAACAAGAAAAGTTAAAGCTTGTTTTGCCCTTTTTTGTTACATTGAGCTTCCCCCATCACCTGCTTCTTCTGGCAGAATTCTGCTTTGGCAACAACAATCCCAGAGAAACCGAGGAAACATGAAGAAGTCAGAAAGGGATGCACACACTACATGGAGAAAAGGGAAATACCTAAATTGCATTTTATAGACCACTTTTATAGTGCTTACCCCTTAACTTCTTTGAACTTACAGTATAAAATTTGGAATTTTATTAAATTACATTTTATTTCTTATTTGACTTCTTTAGGGCACAACAGCTTAAACAAACACCTTTGGAAACGCCACAAATCCAGGGATGCAGTGATAATGGCCAGATATTTGAAGCTGAGGGTATTTGTACTGTCCTACCAAGAGGCTTCCTGATTCTTAAGTGACCCTGCTGCCCTCACTGGAAATTTAAGTAGAAAAGCCAAAAATTGTAAATGTAAAAAAAAAAAAAAACAAAAAAA
>VXBH01000318.1:515636-530705 GCA_013400035.1 Rynchops niger | reverse complement strand
AAAAAAAAAAAAATCTCAAAACCCCTAAAACCACCCACACAGAAAATGTCATGCACTATGCTTTTCACCAAGCACTCTCCAGACACATCACCTACCTTCTGAGCTCAAACAAGCTCAAAGCAGCAGTCACATTCAAGCTCACAGAATTAAGTGCAAAATTACTATTTCTCTATACAGGGATAACACAGTTTGGCTTAAGTGATGAAGTTATACCTTCCGCAGTCCAGCAGACTCCCAGTACAAGGATGGCTGACATGTCTGGGAATTCGCCACTAACTTCCAGTTTGACGCATGACATTTAATGAAAACAACTACCAATTTTGGTTTGCCTTTAAGACTTACATTGTGAAACGGAACAGTTCAAAAGCGGACTCAAGGGTCACTCAGCCCATGGCCTCAGGGGCAGGGAAAATGGGACAATAAATCTTCAACTGTCTCAGGCCACCACACAGGTATGGTAAATCTGCCCGCATCCAAACTGGGAGAGAGAAACAATGTGCCCATGCACCAGCAGAGGACAAAATGTGTTTATAGAAGACTGCAGAGTACCCAGGACCCGAAAATTATCATCCCTGACTTTCAAAACAGTATAATGTTATTTGAGCCCTATACAGAGAAAGGGAGCTTATAGTGACAAATTAATATTAACTGTTCTGTGAAGATGGTGTAAAGAGTTTCATCTCTGACTCATNGTTTGGCAATCTCTGCAAATTAGACCAACATAGGCATGAAAGGCTATCTCAGCATATGGGATTAAGTGCAAAAGTAGGCTTTGTATCNAAAAAAAGATACTGGCGTACCTTATTTATAGAGGCACACAAATTTGAAGATAGAATTTGAGTGGGTTTGTGGATGCAATTGCTGAGGAGTCCAGGAAATGTATCCTATGCAAGGAACACAGTAAGAGTACGATATGTAATCTCCAAATTGTTGCTGAGCAAACATATAAAAAAATTTCTTCCTATTCTTTCTCCACCAAGAATATTGTTAAAAAATCTGTATTTACTGGGAGCCATTGAAATTATACAAGGATACACTTTTAGAAAAGGTTTTTCTACGTTTTTCCCTGCAATTCAAATAACAGACTACAACCAGGGCTGAAATTCGCATATAGAGTATCAGTGTCTCAGGGATGCCAACAAAGATCACTCTATAAAATGGTAATAAATTGGTTTCAAACATTTTAACGGGCAAGAATTTACATCCAGGACTGACACAAGATCACAATTAGTGACATATTTTCCAGCCCTTGTTTGGATCTATTCAATAACGTTCTGAAACCATAAATTCAGTATATTACCATTCCTCAGATTCCCAGTTTCGTAGTTACTCTGNGATATGCTGGGAGGATTCTAACCCTTCCTGGTGAGCTTCAAAAAAAGAAATCCAAAAAAACCATTCAACAGGAACTTACGGTTCAGCTACAAACTTCACCCTGAGTGGACAATTAATCAGTGCTGCATCTGTTAACCTCTGTTCCAACAGATGAAAGCAATAGCCAATTTGCTAACGCATCCAGTAAACACCGCACCCATGGAGGGGTTTCCTTCAATGTAGCAAAAGCAGATATCAAGGAGGTCCTTGTGTGGCTTTCATAGAATCACACAATCACCTGGGTTGGAAGGGACCTTTCAGATCATCTACTCCAACCATCAACTTAACTCTGACAAAAACCATCACTAAACCATATCTCTAAGCACTATGTCTACCCGTCTTTTAAATACCTCCAGGGATGATGACTCAACCACTTTCCTGGGCAGCCTGTTCCAATGCTTAATAACCCTTTCAGTGTAAAAATTTTTCCTAATATCCAATCTAAACCAACCCTGGCACAACTAGAGGCCATTTCCTCTTGTCCTATTGCCTGTCACTTGTGAGAAGAGCCCGACCCCCACCTCGCTACACCCTCCTTTCAGCTAGTTGGAANAAAACTAAAGACAGTACTCGAGGTGGGGCCTTGCCCCCTGCCAAGTACAGGGGACAATCACTTCCCTAGTCCTACTCACCACACTATTCCTGATACAGGCCAGGATCTTGTTGGCCTTCTTGGCCACCTGGGCACACTGATGGCTCATATTCAGCCGGCTGTCCACCAACACCCCCAAGTCCTTTTCTGCTAGACAGCTCTCCAGCCACTCCTCCCCAAGCCTGTAGCGCTGCATGGGGTTGCTGTGACCCAAGTACAGGACCCAGCACTTGGCCTTGTCGAACCTCATACCATTGGCCTCAGCCCATTAATCCAGCCTGTCCAGATCCCTCTGCAATGTCTTCCTACCCTCAAGCAGGTCAACACTCACACCCAACTTGGTGTCTTCTGCAAGCACCTTTCAGAAGCACTTCTGCCAGGTCATCCAGTCCCCAAACAAGAGGAGTTATTCCCTGCTCATCTCAAATGGAAAAAGGTCTGTCTCAGAGTGGTTTAAAAATAACCCAAAACAGCAGCAGTAAATGTCTTCACATTACTCAGCATCAAGTCCCCGCCCGCTGTCCCTGTTCTGGAGCAGTAACAGTCTCATAATAATAAAGCTACATAAAAAGCCATACCACTGCAGAACTGTGATACCTGCAAAGGTGTCAATAAATGAATCTGCTTAAGCAAATGAAGCTGCCAAGAGCGGGATGGGGTCAACAGTCACAAATAGATGCAACACCTTTGCCTGTAATTAGTAGATCATTTTGCAGTGCCCTTTAATAAGCATCCTTTGATTTTTTTGTTAGGATTCAGTCAAAAATATAAACTTTAGGCTAAATGAAATTTTGAATAAATGACCCTCCATATAAATCATGGCACACTGTGGATCCAGGATTAGTAAGCCCCTTTGCCTTAGGAACATACTGTGACCATGAAAATATTATTTTACCTTCCATACCATGACACAGACACAAAAGGAAAAATATCTGTAAGCTTGGGTTATTTCCTCCACCCGCCTTCAGCAATAGGGAGCTGCATTAAGTGACCTAGTGCTCATATACTGTCCTGTTGCCAAACTCTCACATCAAGAGCAGCTTACTTGTTGTTTTATGTTGAAATAAAAAGTTGCTGAATAAATGTAACAGAGGGTCTGAAAAGGTCACCAAAATTGCTTTCTTTGAAGTTAGTTTTGGCATTACCCAGTTACCCTGAGACTTTCAACTGTATAATTTTCTTTGTTGAATTTCTGTGGTGCAAAAATACAGAAAGTACAAGAAAGGAAGAAAAATGGTTCCTTGACTTGTTTTGTATGGTGGGTATTTTTCATTTCTCTGAACTGCTTTCATATGCAAAAAATCTACTACTAACACAGAGTATTCCCAAAACAAGGAAAACAGGTACATGCGAGCCAACAAGAGCTGCAGTTTCAGTTCCTTCCCTGTTCAGTGCCATACTTGCATGCTGGACCTTGGCTCCCTCGACAAGTAGAGAGGACAATATTTACTAACTCTGACTTTAATTGCAGACTTCCCATTTTAGCAAAAGTAAGTGCAGAATTCTCAGTGAAGACCCTAGTTCCTACCAACATACACACAGTTTATTAAGTTTAAAGAAAACTTTCTTTTAAAATGAAAATACAAAAGCAAAAAAAAAAAAAAGATCCCCAATCCACTCTAGCATAAGAAACTCATTTAATTAGACTCCTTAATTATTCATTATTCCTTTTCCTATGTTGAAATGACCACCTTTGTCTCATTCCCAAAGGATCCTCTCCATAATTAAGTCAGGGAATCATTAAAATCTCAACATGCTGCCCAAGTAAGATTTCAGCACTGCAAGTGTTCTGCCTGCTCTATGCAGCAGTAACTTGACTTTTATAGGAAAAAAATGTAAAAACCAGAATCATTAACAATCAGTAACAAGAGGCAGAAGGTTATCAAATGCATATTTTTCAGGTGACATTCTTCTCATTTTCCCATAAGTAAATATGCCAGTCACAAAACATACAAGTTCACGATCCTTCAGGGTCATTGTAGAAACAGAGATCTACATTTGATTTGGTAAAAAAAAAAAAAAAAAAAAAAAAAAAAAAAAGACAAGCTATTACAATTTCAGTGCTAAAATCCTGCTGCAACAAACCCTTCAAGCAAGAAAGATAACTAACAGACTCGTCAAAAGCAAAAATAAAATTTCACTACCAGCATGAAAATTCAGAAGTGTTGTTTATGCATAAATTTCACATGAAACTGTTAATGTCCACAGGAGGCCAGGTTCTTTTTTGGCCTGGTAAGAGCAAGCTAGCATATGGAAAAAACCCACTTATCTGTATAATAATTATAATTATCACAGAATAGGTGCATTGATGTGGTGCCTGAAAACCCAGGTAATATTAGTGCCCTACTCAGAACAACATAATAAGAAGCAGTTCCTGCCCTGATCTGTTTTTAAGCTAAATACACAGTATACAGGGGTAAGGAGGAATGTATTGCTCCTGCTTTAGAGAGGGGTAACTGTGAATCGGAGAGGATGAGGTTAGAGGGGGAACAGTTTTGTTTGTATTGTATGGCAAACTGAACATAAGTTAACAGAAGGCAAATATACTGGGGATGTAAAAACAGAAGCAACAGCCTTGAAGACATAGGAAAGAAATCTCTTTCTCCTACACAACTTTGCTTGGGTCTCAGCTGGAGCACTCTGCCCTATTTCATGCACTAAATTTCTAGGAAAAAGTTGTCAGCCGGCGATGTGAAGAATGTATTGCTTTAACTCTGAAATCACTCTTCTTCACAAAACAATGCTAAATGCTACTCTGAATCTGTAGTTAGTAATAGCTAGCTTTGGATGTGCGTATTTGCTCACACGCTTAGCAAAGACAAACACCAGTCAGCACTGCAGTCTTGTTCATTTGCCTGTCTCCTCTCCAACCCAATTTTTCCTCTTTCCCCCAAAACAGGCAAACCCATATGACTGGATGCAAACCACCATAAGAACTATAGGTGCTTTTAAAATTTTTTTAGTTACTATTATTTTCTTTCTGTTCTTGTGTTTTGTTTTATTTTAAAGTAGTTTCTAGAGGGGCTGGGAAGGAGGAAGGTTGCACAGAAGTTCTATCCAGAAATAAATGCATTGTTCCTCTTCTAAAGATAGCGTAAATTTTACCTAAAATATTTGACGATCCTCAGTTTTCAATAATCAATACTACACAGAGCAGAAGATAAGAAAACATACAAGATCTGTCACCCTAGAACAGAAGTAGAACAGCTTAAAGGGTACTAAAATAGGTATACATAACAAGGTGAACTTCATGCTAGGATGTTTGAATTACATAGGCTTAAGATAAAATTCCAGCTACTATGGTTTTTGGGGTTTTTTTGAGACCTCCTGGAAAATAGGCAGGACATCGACAGACTGTTGAAGGGCAAACTTGGTACTAAACTTGAAAGAACAGGGTGGGGAAAGAAAACCTGAAAGAACAGGAGATAAAATTGTACACTGGTCCAGTTAACTTCCAGTCCTAAAAAACTTCTGTATCAATGGATTTGTCATCCTCGACCCAGACAGTAATGGGATGAACTGCAATCAGTCTGAATTTGTCAAAAGGAAACACATAAAATTAATTTAATTTTGTTTCATGAAAGAGTGACAGTTGTTGAAAACAGGACAAAAGCAATACTCACATCTGACATTCTCATGAGCAAGCTAAGGGACATATGTTGATGAAAAGATTGTTAGATTAATCCAAGAAGGATCTGGTAACTGAACTCAGGAACAAGATATTAACATTCATTGTCAAAATGGATGGATGTTCGGCAAGAGTCTGTCCTGGCTTTGCTTCTCTCTCTCCATTGTTTTCATTAACGACTTGGGCAATAGAAAAGAAAGTTTGTTACCAATGCAGACAACTGGAAACTACAAGTAGTGTATGCACGCTAAAGAGAAATTTTAGATCAAAATAATAAGTAAGACCAGAGGAATGGTTTTTGGGGAAAAAACGAACCCAAACAAAACAGATTAATTTCATTGAGAATTATAAGGAGAAAAAAAACCCACTTGCACAGGCTAGGGCACAAGTAACTAAGACTGTTCTTCAGCAGGGTCTGGAGAGTATAAAACTTTGCAAGTTCAACACAGGACAAAAGACAACGAGCACAGTAGAGCGTAGAAGTATGGCCTGCACAATAAAACAATTTTTCTCTTCTATTTAGCTTTTGCAAAGCTGCAGGTATACTGTGATAGACTTCTGCTACTCTGCTTCCAGAAAGACGTGAATATTTGTAAAACAGCAAGAGCAATCAGAAGTCTGTAAAACACAACCTCATTTAGCCTAAAGAAAAGATGACTAATGGAACACGGCAACAGTCCTCAAGTCCATCAAAGTCTATCAAAACGCAGAAAGAAATAGTCTGTTCTCCACTGGTACTATGGATAGTAACAGGAGTAAAGTTTAAACTGCAGCAACACAGATTTGGGTAAGATACTATTTTTAACAATAAGAATAATAAAGCTCTACCACAAAATGCAAAGGAAACTCGGCAACTTCATCATTGACCTTTAGGAAAGACATATAGGCTCCATACTACTACAGAGGCCCATAAAAGTCAGCAGGACACTACGAAAGCAAGAACCCATGCATGCACAGCTGCTTTGCAGAAGGCACATGCTGAACACTATCCAAATGGTTCGTGTAATACGTCCAGAGTTGGGAAATCGATAATACAACCTGTACAAACCAACCACAAAAGCATCCCAGATAGAGCTGACTTTCTTACTGGTGGCTGGTATTGTGCTGTGTTTTGGATTTGGGATGGGAATAGTATGATAACACACTGGTAGTGATTTTGGTTGTTACTAAACGTTCTGCTCCTCACACCGCCCCACCAGCGAGTAGGCTGGGGGGCACAAGAAGTTGGGAGGAAACGCAGCTTGGGCAGCTGACCCCAACTAACAAAAGGGCTATTCCATACCACATGATGTCATGCTCAGTATATAAAGCTGGGGGAAGAAAGAGGAAGGGGGAGGACATTCGGAGTTACAGTGTTTTATCTTCCCTACGTGTGATGGAGCCCTGCTTTCCAGGAGATAGCTGAACACCTGCCTGCCGATGGGAAACAGTGAATAAATTCCATGTTTTGCTTTGGTTGTGCATGCGGCTTTTGCTCTACCTATTAAACTTTCTTTATCTCAACCCACGAGTTTTCTCAGTTTTACTCTTTCAATTCTCTTCCCCATCCAACCGGGGGGAGTCAGCAAGCGGCCGCGTGGTCCTAGTTGCCTACTAGGACTAAACCATGACATCTATCTAATGCAACTTAATATGTAAGTGAGCATTAGAAGATTAATGCATAAATAATTGCCTAAAACATAAAAATATCAACCACATTATCAAATGTTTAAACAAACTGAAAACTCCTATCACACTGCCCACTTGCCAGACTAGAAATTTGAAGGAACGACTTACTACGTACGTATTTACAAGGCTGGTTATCCAGCTATTTATAGACAAAATCTTTGCAATATAAAATTCTAACTATGATCAGAATAGAAACTTTACAGCTTTTCCCTTCTAAAATACATAGTTGGATCCATTTGGCAATATTTATGTCAGTGACAATCGTGACCATCCTATGACCACCGTACCAAGAGGACCACAGACATCCCACCTTCCAGAAGCCTGTTCTTAGTTCAACCTTACTGTGACAGCACAAAACTATTTTATTAATTTCAGTGTTGTAGGCTTTAATAAGGTAGGACAGTTAGAAATATATTTTCAATTCCTAATATAAAAATCTATGACCATTAACATGATTCAACCTATCAGAAGTAGTTGCTGCAGATACTAGAGCTCCAAATGAAGACCCAAATCAAAAGAGGATAGTGATGTGTCTGAATTATGCTGATAAGTTTGAAAGTCTTAAAAATTTATTTCTTAGTGTATCTAAAATAGAATAAAAAATAAAATCTACAATTAGATCATGGGTTTAAGAGTGAAGAGGAATTAAACACAATAAACTATATGGAAATATACAATATACAGAGAAGTCTGCTCTAAATTACAGGCACATTATGGAATTCTACTCTGAAGAAAATAGTGGGAACCCTTACTTGTCCATTTAAAACTGAGCTAGAAAATACAGAAAAAAATTGTAAAGAACAATCCTGCATTGTCAGGATAATGGCTAAGATGATCTATTAGGCTTTTTCCATCTCTTATCACCACATTTGGATTACTTCTCTGAGTAGAAGTCCTAAGCACTCTTTTTTTTATCACACAACAAGATGTTCTGTTCCACCACACACACAGAAAATTGCAATTTGAAATGGACTCTATAGATATTGCATCATTTTTTGGCATTAAATTGCAAAAGCACTACATAAAATTACAGCTGTTCAGAGATATGAGAGTAGTTAATAATATCTCTCTTCTAAATATATATTACATAACTTATAAAAGCAGAAAAAAAATTTTGAAGTTTAATTTGTAGCCTTAGAGCTGCTTTCTAGAATTAAACTATATATTCTGAATGGTATTCGCAGACTGCAAGAACACAGGCTAACCAACGTGCAAGTTATAGAGGTCATATTCCAGTACAATGCAGTTTGAGTAGCTGTGTAATTTGGCAGAGGCTGTGGATACAGTGGTAATGAAAAACAAGTTTTGGACTGCATCACAAGAACTGTGTGTTTGTGAACAGTAAATGAACAATTTACATACTATTCAGTGGAAAAAAAAAAAAAAAAGAAGCACTAATCAGCTAGTTCACATAGGCTTCCAGTGTGTAGGCTGAATAATTGTCTCATCATGATAATAGCCTTTATGATAACCATGATCTCACCATTGCACTCAATGATCCAAAATGCTGCCGGTACTCTTACACCCACAACAAGGCATATTCAGTCTCTGCGTTTGAAGAAAATCCTACTCTGCAGCTTCAACCCTTGGCTGTTAATGCAGGCAGGATGTAATCTTGTTATTTTTCATGCCTTTGCTTTTAAATGACAAAACCTCCAGACTTTTTTTTGTAGACAGAAAGCATAGACTGGAATTCCTTTTGTTATGAAGACACTTCCCATTACATCATTAGTTTAAAAAAAAATTGCAAAATTATCAACAGTAATAAAAACTAGCAGTGCGCACCTCATAAATGAAATAAAAATTGAGATGTAATTTTATTTTCTTAGCTCATTTTTCCCACCTACTTTCTGCTTCACAAAAGCAGCAAGTTACAGTGTATTCTCCATTAGGACCAGGACATAAAACATGCCCATTGCCACCACTTCCCTCTCCTTCCTACCTTACTGGAGGCCTGGCCTGGAGCCATCTATTTTTAAGTGTAGCTATATTGTTTTCTCTAGTTTAACAAAGCAGTGAAAATTAACACCAGCCATAAGTCTGGTTAAGCGTGTAACTCAGGCAAAAGGAAACAAACATTCACTAGCGTTCTACCAACAACATCCAAGGCAAAATCCAATCTACAAAAAAAGACAGACAGATGACAGTTTTCTCTTCCTGATGGATAGGCAGGAAGAGCATCCATGCTGCAGTGTATTCATGCTACACACTGACACGTGGTCTGTCTTTGTCTCTTCTAAAATGGGGCAGAAACTGCTGTCTCCATGCTAAATGTATTACAAACAGCATACCCACAAAACTGAAGCAACTCTCTTTTTGCCTAAGATATTTGTGTATTTAGTGGTGTATCAACTGAGTTCACACACAAGGACTGGCCAAAGGAGAGAGAAGCACTTTAATTTGCAACAACTTAAACGCACTGGACAAGATTTTTCATCAGGACAAACTGGTGTCAGGGAAGTCTGTGGACTAATGCCAGCTGGATTTCTACCCTTCAGCCTCCTCCAGTCTCATTCCCACGCACTTTAAGCGGGGGATACTCAGTGTTGCCCTCCAAAACTTTACAAAAGTGTGTATATTCTTTTTAGTTTTTACAGCACGTGAAGTCTCAGAAGGCACATTCTTATTGCAGAAGGAAGAGCTGCCACATCGTCAGCGTGCGCCAATTCCTGGAAGGCTGCTGGAGCCGGCTCCGCGTCAGCCTGACCTCCCCGACAAAGGCTGGGCTACTGCTGGCTGTCTACAGGAAAAAAAAAAGCTCTCTGGCAGTTAGTTGCCTTGCTGTCTAGAGTAGGGGCAGGCCTGACAGTACATGAAAGATTTAAATAGAAGTAATTTTGAAGGACACTTTTATCCTTAAAAAAAAAAAAAATCATTACTATATGAATTACATATTCAGTTAAACGTGCAGGTTAATTCATTCCATGTGTATTAGAGGTATAGCATCTAAAATCCCACATCATTTTGCAAACTTAAAGAAGTTGCTCCCTGAAAAGCAAAGCTGATTAGGTCTGATTTTCCATATCACGTTTGGATCATATGTCTCCACACTGTTCCTTGCACAAAAACTTCAGGTCCCCACCATTCCTTTTAGGCTACTGGACAGTTGCCCTGCCAATCCCTTCCAGTGTTTCCCTGGTTGCCAGTTTGCTCACACTCACCATGCCTCCAGTTTCTTTCCCAAATCACTAAACCACCAGAGCATCCAGCCCTCTTCCACATTCCCTGTGACTCTCAAAATGTCTTTATGATTGTGTAACCTTCATTTCCTTGGGAAACTACAGTTAAACCAAACACACACACAGAAGCGGAAAAGCAGAGGCATCATGGAAAACCCTAGATATTTTGTTAAAAATGTAGAAAGAACAAGTTTTTCTCTGTACTTCAGTACCGTACCACCACTTAAGCACAACGAAAGCAAGATTAGGGACAGGTTGTGGAATAGAGGCTCTCTGCATTTTTTTATTTAACTTTATTTTTAATTAATTAGCCCTGTAATATGTAAACAGGAAGGTGAATTTTCAATTTCTTGCTTGGGTAAGCTTTGGGACATCTAGGAAAGATCACAATGAGTCAGCCTGCAGCCCTTTTGGACAGATCTTTATTCTCTCAATGGGGCAACTTCTATTTTCCATTTTACAAGCCACAAGTACAAGAATTAACTTACACGATGCCAAAACTGGAAAGGCCCAAAGGTGATTTTGAAGCCCCAAACCTATGGAGATTCAGAACGATGCAATCTCTCTCGTACAGGAAAAACCCAAAATGTCAATACAGACAATATTATTAGATCATGTGAAGAACCTGATTTAAAAAAAAAAAAAAATAACAAAAAAAAATGACATAAAAAAGGCACTTTCCCCATGTTCTACTGCTCTCCAAATGGAAGTTGTGGAAACATAGATGATCGCTGTCTTTAAGTACATCAAGCCAAGAGTGCATTTTTTCAAATGAAGGAAGATTTTATCACTCAGAACTAGCAAGACATCTCTGACCCAGATGAAGAAAATAAGGATAGCCTTCTACGTTGCTCTATGTGATGTTTTGACATGTCAAAACCATTTTAAGAAGTTCTGATTACAACTTGGATTTAAAAGAAAACCCAAAAATATACAGAGAGACCCCCATTGTGCAAAGGAATACTTAAAGAATCTTTAAAGCTGCACAGTGGGGTATTTAATAAGTAGTGGGGTTTTTTTAAGCTCCAAGCACAAATCAAAGATGCTCTTCACCTTATCAGGTCTGCTAAGGAAAACATCAAACTGACAGACCCAGAAGTGGTGAGTAGCCACCCAAGTATATTGATAAGATTATTGAACATAGCTGTTTTTAAAATGCTACATGAGGACATCCGATTATCCCAGCAATCTGATCCAGGACCATGAACCGAGAATTCTATGGATTTTTCATTTCCAAAGTGGTAAAATACTTTTGCTTCTTTCATATTTGTTAAAGTAATTTACCAGGAAAAAAATAATCTCATAAAGCCACACACTGCAGAAATCCGGTGAGAAAAAGAATTATAGTTTGGAGAACTATTTAGAAATTTTGGCAATTACAAGTATCAACTTCACAGAGAAAAAAAGATTTGTCTAAATGATATACTTACTCACAACAGATCATTTTATAAGTGGCAATTTCTGAGCCTTGTTGCTATCCCTTTGTGCAAGATCTAGACCTTTAAATCAAAGGAGAGCACAAAATAGCTAGCTAACGCTTTTGTCTGAATTTCCTTTCCAAGACAGGAAATTGGAGCCACGTTCAAATGGTTTAAATTCCATCTACATGGTATCTAGTGTGTCCTGGCCTTTAGAAAAGCCTGACCAAGAGGCAACACTACACTCAGGGACTTTAAACAGGGTTTTGCCCCTCTGAAAATGACCCTTGGTCCATTTCTACCCAACTTTGTGAAGAGTATAACCTACAATAAAGGCAAACAGAGTTTGAGGCTGCTGGTTTTTTGTTTTGTTTGTTGTTTTTTTTACTGGGGAAGATCATGCAAAGCCAGGGTTGAAGAAGCAGTATACCAGAAAACATGATAGTTGTACTTGCTGCCTGCCACCTGGCAGCTCTAAGATTAGCACTAGGTGTAATAAAGACAAACTTCTCTAGCATACCATGGGAATTTTGCAGGAAAAATTGAGGAGGACCATCATGGACGTAAGCCAGGTACTCCCTTTTTTATTGCCCATTTGTCTAGAAGGGATAGCAACCTCCACCCCTTTCCATGGAAAAGAAACTTAATGTTGATGCACTGCCTTGGCTTAGGTGTCTGACAAGCATTTTCAAGGCCTACGATTATGAAGATTTGCATGAATTGACTGCCATTGGATCCAAAGTGAGAGATATAACTATAAAGAAATTAAATAGGCAAGTAAGTCTGGAAGTGAAAATTGCTTTTGGAACCATAAATACTTTCTGCATTCACAACTGTACAACAGTAAGATCCACAATTTAACTGTACCTTGCATATGGAAACAGTATTTCCTTTAAATTGTATAAAACTACCAATGATTCATTCCCTGCTCATCTTCTCTACATCAGGCATAATTTTATTCACCTTTATCATATTCCCCTTTATTCAGTCCTCTCCAAGCTGTAGAGACCTACTCTATTTAATTTCCCCTCATACAAGAAGTGATTCTTCTGCCATTCGGCTATTCTTACTTTACATTCTTCTGGTGAGGAAATATGGGGTGAGGGAGCAACAGAAGCTGTTCTCAATGCAAGAACGTTGCAAATTAACAAAGGAATATTATTTTGTTTTATTCTGTTCTGTTCCAAAGTATTCCTAATGTTATTTGCCATTCCGAACATACTATTGGATTGTCAGCAGATACAATAAGGAAGTACCTGTATGTTCTGAATTGTTGGTATTAGACAAAGTAAAGAAATCCAAAACACCAAGGCTCTATTCAAATAGTGAAATGTACAAGGTGAAGGAAGATGTCCATTAACCTAATTCCTTCTCCAGTAGGGAAGAATTATATGTTTACCTTTCACCTGCTTTATACACAGTGGTGATTTAAATGACAATCTCCTTTTTCCACAAAAAACTGCAATGTAATTTCCAGTAGTACTCAAACTCCACAAGGGCTATGAAATTGCTGGAAATCCTTATATATTTTTATACACAAAGGATACAATTCTGATCTCACTATATGGCTGTACAATCAGGAGCCATTCTACTCAGGCCAATGAAGTAACACCTAAGTAACTGATACAAAGTAAAGCAAAGCAAGCCTAAAAGGCTGTTCTCAGAAAAGCGACCAAGTCGAGAGAGAAGTCATCTGCAAATGGCATTACAGAAGAAAGACTGGGCAACAGACAAAGGCACGCTCATTTATTTCAGGGCAAGACTGAGTTGGAGTTTCTGGAAATGAAATAACAGAAGCTACTAACATCTTGGCAGAGGCATAAGCAACAAGATATTCTCTGATCCAGGGGTTGGGCAGCATCCCAATAAAGGGCTGGAACTTGCTTGTAGTATTAAAACCACCACTTAAATACAACCCAGCTGGAAAGTCACCTTAATGTTTAAAGGGCTTTTCCCAATGATCTGCTGAAACAGGCAGCATAGCACAAAATGTCTAAAGAGTCAGGGTTAAGCATTTCAAAAGGTAAAGCGATAAACTTTGGCCTATATTCTACCAGCAATCCCCTAGCTTTGCAATAATCTGACTTCTGGATGACGGAGCATAAAATCATTCTGAGTTGCTTCCAGAGACTTATGGTAAATTGCTGCAGTTTCATGTTAGTGACATTCTGCATTCTTGAACAGTTATTTTCTTAAGGTTTGAGACCTGTCTTTTCATAACCACAAAACCCAAAGCTAACTGATGCCAATGCCATTAAAAAAAAAAAAAGGAAAAAAGAAAGAAAGTGAAAACAGAAATGGGCTGAGATTAATTATTGGAAAAACACAGCACAGCATAACTGGGTAGGACCTGCCTTCCTTAAATTTATCTAAGTCTTCATTAATGTAAGAGGCAAACCCAAACTAACTATTGTTTCGGCTGACTTTTAGCCTTTAAAACAATAACTATTTTTTTTGTTGTTACAGTTCTACACAGTCACTCTTCCTGATTTGACTGTACTTACGTCTCTACCTGATGACTGCTGAGCTTACACCTTGGGTCCTCTCTCAGGTACAAAAGAGAAGTCATTCCCTGCAATTACACCCAAATCTACCTGAACCCAGGTACCTCTATCTGCCTTCTCCAGCATGAACACTTTGCACAAGCCTAACTCTGGCCATCACAGATCACAAGACACAATAAACTTCAGCTCCATATTCAGAATGAATAAATCCAACACAGAATTTATTCACTTCATCAAAGCAAGAAATAAAGTTATTGTCAACACTAGGATTTCAAACTCCCATCATAGAAGAGCACTGTAATAAGAAGTACACAAAGCCAATTCTCTCTCACTCAAATTTCAAGGCAATATTTTGGGTTGGGTTTTTAGTTTTATTATTAAAACAAACTCAGCCAACGTGGACTAGCAAGAACAACAGTGTCCTGTTTTATTGATATTTTAAATCTTTCTCAAGGAAGTTCTGAATAACCTAAAGCCTCATTTCTTATCTTGTCTTTGGCAGAGAATAAAGTTAGAGCACAAATATAAGTCCAGGCAGCAGAGACATTAAGAAATGCAGACAGCCTAGTGAGCGCCACTATCCTATAATGCCTACAGTAATGGAAAAGGCTGACTTGACTTCATCCTCTGGAGTATCTGACTTTTCAGGTCACCTGTTTGTCCCAATGATGAAACTAGTGCTCCCAGGATCAGAAAGTGAACACTG
>VXBH01000318.1:489664-515609 GCA_013400035.1 Rynchops niger | reverse complement strand
AAAAAAAAAAAAAAAGTGAGATGAAGTTGCCCAAAGGACAAGTCCTCCATTTTCAAAAGCCTGTACAAAGCTGCTGTAAGTGCAGAGATTAGGTTTCAACACTGCCACTCAAAACCTGGCCCTAAGCAGAACATTTCTTCCCCTTTCAGATAACGCTGTTTTTAGGACATGCTGTTTGCATTGGCAACTGTAAATAGCTTGTTTCATACCTGGCACAGGTAAAGCCATAGGCAAATAGTCAAGGCCATTTAAGAAGGGAGAGGAAGCAGCAAAGGGAGTCAAGCATGTCAGAATATGCCCTATGGGCATAATCGATGAAGAAAATAAGGAATTCAGTGTAATTTATGAGTGAATCTGATAAAAAAAAGCAAAACTGCTTTTACCATATGATATTCAAAAAGACATACCAAGAATACAATAAAATTACCTATCATACCAACTACCTTCTATCAATGCAGATTTTAAGATACCTTTGATCAAAAGTGACTTTTCACTTTGATGGCTCACATTATTATGACATCTGGCTGGAATGGGTAGAGTTAAGTGTCTGTTGCTATTTTCATTAGAGGCTATTTTATGCCTCAATTGCTCAAAAAAATGATTTTACTTTAAAACTAGACTTGGCAGGCAAACGCTATAGACAAACGTGGATTAATAGATTTGTCAAATTGAAAAACAACAAATAAAAAAAAGAAAAAAGAAAATGGAAAAAATACACAACAACATCTGATACTAAACCTATCCACAAAATTTACATTTAATCCAGCTATTGCGTATCTAGGGAGATACAAACTAGTATTTATTAACCAATTTTACCATCTCACTTGTACATTATCTACCAGCAACCCATTGTTTTTCTTTAATATAATAATCATTCAGGCAGGTCTAGAAATAAGCACTTTGGTCATGTAATAGTACGGATAACCATCACATCTTTCGAACATCGCATCCAGAGGCTTTCGGACAACTAGGACAGTTCAGCTCCCTAAATCTGCAACTCCAGCCCATGCACTTTTAAGACTTAAAAACTTGTGCCAACCTGTGGCCATTGAATTGCCTGTGGAGCACAGCCTCCTGATGCTTCCAATGTAGCTGTAAGAAAGAGCGTGGGAAAAGCCTTCCCTACAGCCCGTATAGCCCTGTCCAACCCATATAAATCCCTTTCTTGTTGCAGGGGACAACTGCAAGCTGAGCTGCTTGGAGAAATTGAGATAAATGGCAAGTTGTTGAAAGGGAGGCAATGCCTGTGCAGCACCCCAGAGGGGAACACTCACAGATCCCTGTCTGAGCAAGACTCAATAGGACATGCTCCTTTAGGAAAACTTAATTTGACAGCTCAGCAATGAAGCTGTCAGCCAGGGAGCTGAGAGCAGGGACCATTCACACCAACAACGGCCACTCCCATGCTTCTCCAACAATCAAAGACAGCTGAAGAAGGCAACTCCATTCATGCAAAAGATAAGACGGAATTCCTTTTCTCCATCTCCAGGTTAGCCAGAAGTCAGTACTACTTAGACCCAGTGGAGTCCTGGGAAGGGATGGAGGTGTTTACAAGTCTGGGTGCAAGTACTTGCACCTCTAATTATTCAGAAATTCTTCTCCATATTACAATTGCTGGTATCACAGGACACCTTTTCGACCTGCAAACAGGTGCAAGGATCCACCCTTATAATCCTGAATATTAGAGGTGCAGACTGTGAAGAAAAGAATTTTGCTCATTCCTTCTAATGATGACCTGAAGCATAATCATCAGCCAGTGCTACATGCATGGATCTGTCAGGAGAGCTGCACTAAGTATCAGTAAATGAGTTTAACACAATTACTCACAGCAGCTGACAACATGGATGGGTTGCAACAGTAACACCAATATCAAAATTTTGATTGACTTCACTAGAGTCAGGAGAAAGCCAGAATTAGCTGAAGAAGGCACAAAAATGGAGTTTAGAAGTACGGAAGAAAACAGAGGGGTTTACATACGTACATTCCAGAACAATGGTTTCGGGGGAACTAAGCTGTAAGCACGTGGAATGATCAATAGCATTTTGCTGACAAGTGGAACCTGTAGTCAACAGAAATTACCAAAGTGATTCTCTATGAAATCTTTCATACTCTTAATTTCAGTGAATTTTAGGAATATTTTGAAAGTTAATATTTTTAATGCCAATTAAAAGAAATCAAGTAAAAAATTAGATTGTCAACATAAATATTTAATTGATAAAGTTCCAACACACAGAATGTGTAAGAGAAAAAAGTGAAACTAGTCAGCAACCGTCCAAAGTCCCACCAGGTGCCTGAAGTCTAATTAATTGTACATTTCCTTCCAAAGGCAGAGAATAGAAATTCATCTCAGAGATGCACAGAGCCTTTTGAAATTACATACAGTATTTAACTTCATGACAAGCATTAATAGGAGTTACCCAGATAAATTCCAGAATATCTACTTTCGAAATATATTACTTAACCTAGCTGAACCCACAATCTTTTTTTTTGTTGTTGAATTGCCGGCAAATTGAAATGAAGTTTAAAGAAATTATTACACAGCATAACATACAGAGACACTATTTTGGTGCACTACCATCTTGTGGACTATCTAGGAAAAACAATAACTGGAGGTTTATATATATGCAACAAATTCACATTCAGAGTATACACTAATATGTGAAAAGAGCTCTAAAACTGCATTGGGCAAATATTACAAAGAACTAGGAATGGTTCCTTGATTTCTTATGGTTTGTCAGATTGCATCAGACCTCTTTTGGATAGCTCAGCACCAATGTGCGATGTCACTAGCCTTTCCTGGGAGAAAGCTCCCACCAAAACTGCAACACTATGAAGAGCAGCTGCATAAGATCCATGAAGCACTCTGCTGGCTCCAGCTCCACTGCTGCACAGTTCCAGCCTTTCACCTGTGCAAGCATGGGAGTTTCCCCTGTAGGCGCACCTGCACCTTGTGGTCTGAAGGATAAAATTATAGCCTACTATTCAATACCAGTATTGGGGATTTGCTTAGGCTGGTTAAGTTAGCAATGTTTTACAATGCATTTTCATGTATATACACATGAATGTATATATGTAATATTTGTGAAAATGCATTGTAAAACATTGCTCACATATGTGTGTGCGTATATACACGCACTGTTACTCTCTGTGTGTACATACACGCACATATAAATTGTATATATTTGAGATATTAATAAACTACCTCCGTCACTTTTGCAACTCATTATTGGGGGTGTTACCGGTGCCTCTCTGCAATATAGTTAAACCTCCATGACGAATCATTCTTCTGCATCTCTCTTTCTCATAAAATATTTCTTGTGAGTATCCAGAAATACGCTAACAAATGTCAAACTGTGGAGAATGACATGATCTTTGAATTTTACTCAGTTTAATGAAACACGTATATAAAGAAAAAATCCACATCAGACTTTTAGTTCACTCCCTGGTTATATTCAAGTGAATCGAATGACATGTTTTTAAAAAGTGCTGAGAACATTAAATACCTAATCATTGGCATGGTCTGCACATCGACAGCATATTTTAAAATGTATTATCATGCCAAAGTGTGGTTGTATTTCTATAACATCAGTAATATTGTTAAAAATACAATAGCGTAAAGAACACAACTACTTGTACTACTTTAATTCAACCACTATGTACAATTACATGGCAGTACTTGAAAAGTACTTTGAAAGGATACAGGATTAAGACATTTCACTCTCTAGCTGCAAAAGATTAATCGCCAACAAAATCCAAAGATTTCACAGCAGCAATGCCAACTAAGAAGAGGGCAATTGCCAAAGCTCTTCAGGTATGCAGTGATTCAGCACAGCTCCTCCTCAGCTTTTGCTGCCCAGCCCTCAGTAGAGCCAATGGTCTTCTCTCTGGGACAAGGCTGCAAGGATCTCATTGCTGCAGGAAGGCACAGCTTACCTTTTGGTATTGATTTCACTGAGTCTGCTTCTTAACACAGATAGGGCTGAGGCAGATTAATCAATACGGATAAAACAAAGACCAAACACATTCACACTATTTTCTTAAAAACTGGCTATGTCCCTTTCTGCTCAAGGTTAAATTACACTTCTTCATGGTTCATCTACCCAGCCCCTCTCATGAGGCCGTCATTCAGGATCACTTCCAATATCTTGCAGAAAGATGCAAACAATTTATTGCAGGATAGATGAATTCTGGTGAGTGCTGCCAGTTGGCTCCTTCTGACCAAGACTAAATCCAAGATCTGAGCCCCCACCTGTGAGGGCAGACCACACACCTGCCTCACTTGCTCCTTCAGCATGGCCCCGTGTTCCACATAAACTGGCCACAGCCAGTACCAAAAACCTGCTCCGCACTCAGCAGCCTTAGCAACCAGTCCCACATTCAGGGATAAAACAGAGGCAACTTTATTTCTTTCCCCAGTATCAAGGTGATATGACAATCCTTTATCCTTCCAGGATGATTCTCAAATTCAAAATTTTTTTTACTATTTTTTTTTTTACTTATTTTTTTACTCTTTTTATTTTTACTTTTTTGGCCTCTTCTCCCAGGTGAATAATGACAGGACCAGAGGCAATGGTCTGAAGCTGCAGCAGGGAAGGTTTAGATTAGATATTAGGAAGAATTACTTTACTGAAAGAGTGGTCAGGCACTGGAACAGCCTGCCCAGGGAGGTGGTTGAGTCACCATCCCTAGAGGTGTTTAAGAAACACCCAGATCTGGCACTTCAGGACATGCTCTGAAGGGCAGAGATTGTAGGTTGTTGGTTGGTTTGTGGTGGGGGGGTGTGTGTGTGTATGGTTGGACTCGATGATCTCAAAGGTCCTTTCCAACCATGAAGATTCTATTCCAAGTATCACTGTTCAGTCCCTCATCAATTTTTTATAAACACTCTCTGGTTTCCCTCTAGCTTCATTTGCACGAAGTCCATTGCTAAACCCCCCTCATCCTACTTGCCATGATCACATTATTCCCCTGAAACCCATTACCACCCCTGCCTTTCCCACAAGCCCCATTTCAGGGGAAGGGACGATACTGAGCTTGAGAATGAGCAAAACCTCCAAACTGTCTACCTACTAACTTATATTAATCAATAAAGTACAACACACCTATTATTGCAAATTATATAAAGTTCATGACCATGATATCTTAACCTATATCTCTAGGAACACCCAGAATTGGTGCACACACAGTAGGTTCACTAAAAAAATACAAAACATTCTTCAAAATCACATCACCTGTTGTGATAGCACCACCATTTCCTGTAGCTATCAGACAGATGCCTTAAGCCACAAGGAATTACTTCAAGCTGAACAAATTCCAATTAAGAGTCTCTGAACAGAAAGAGGTGGGGGGAAGATGTAACACTATCCTTTATAGTTAGTATAAATCCACATAGCTTTCCTGGAGTTGCATCCTTTCAGACCTCCTAAAAAAAGAAAATGAGACATAGCATAGTTTTAGTTAGAAAAAAAATGAGCATGACTTAAATGGAATTGAGGCCTACAGAAAAAAGTTAAAACCTTCATAAAGGAACATGATATTGTATCAACATAATGTGGTTAGCTTCTACATATTACCAGAAATTCCACAACTAAAACTTTTATTTCAGAGTAAAATGCAGTTGTTCTCAAGTAGACATTTAGATCGCGTTGTAGAAGTGTTTCTCAGTGCCAACACAGGAATTAAAAACATACCTGGCAGCCCTTCCACAGCATGCAAAAATTCTTCAAGGATTATCATGTGTAACGAGCCATCTGAGAAGTGCTATAACTGATCAAATATTTACAGGGGTCACCACCTGTCACTAAGGTACTGCTGTATATGATATTTATAGGAATCACTATTTGTTATTAAGGTACTGCTATGAACGCTAACACACAAATGTGGCTTTCTACTTTCAATGATGTGCTGAACGGTAACAAGTGCTAAAGATCAGACTTAAATCACAGATCAAAACTTAGGATCACTTTATTGATTTTCACTTTACTTGTAGGAAAATACAGTAACAGCTCAAAGTATAACCATCACCATAAAAAGAATCTAATGCAAATTAGAAAATTCTTCAATTATTTATTTATTGTTTGGAATGGAAACTTTTAAGAAAACTTGAGGTATTGATACCGATAAGGGAAAAAATACAGCCTGACTTCTAAACCCTACCCAAGCCAGAAAAAACAATGGTAATCAACATCCACTAACAGCTGACTAACAAGATTGAACTGGGGGGGGGGGAGCTCAAATCCACCAATTAATGAGCAAGCGTCTACAGCACTTACAGATAAAGACCAGAAAAGATAACCTGCTCTCCAGCCTGAAAATCACAGACATAAAGACTACAAAAACAACCTGACTAATTTCGTCATCCTGGTTTTCATCCAATTTGAGATTAAATTACAGTTCTTGTTGGCAGGTTTATACCTGATCCAAAGTGGAAGATGGAGCTGGGTGTTGGCAGCGGAAGAGAAATGCTGGGCAGCCCATGGGAGCTTTCACAGTTACCAGATGTCCTGGACCTGTTTTGTGAATCAACGCAGCAGGACAAGCCGACTTCAAAGCACGGGTTTGCTCTTGCCCATGTTTACAGGACTACCAGCTGAGAATGCTTCATGGCACTTCATAGAAACACAGTTTTATGGGGGTTCTTTCTATCACGTTTGTGAACAGTTAAAAGATACCCTCTTTTAAAAGTAATTTTTCACAGCTCAGTGATTAACGCAGAGTTAAGAACACGTCTGCTTTCCAGAAAGAGTTTCTGAATTAATAAAATGGAAGGCTGATTAGAGACCAGACCTATCCATTATATGAGAGCTACTGCAATGAATGGGATGGCTTGGCCTGTAAGAAACCATGCCACAATCAGCGCCAAATGTAAGGGAACCCATGCATGTATGAGAAGCCCTTTTTCATTTCAGCAGCCTGTAGACACATGAACAAGCACTCACTAAATTTGATTTAGCTGTAGAGATGTTGGGAAATGCCACCGGAACTTAAATTTATATCTAACGAGAAACTTGCATATAAATTTTAGTTTGGGATTGGAATCAGGCTCTTGATTTGATTTCAGATTTTCACACTGTACTGTTCTGTTGCGCTCAGTTAATGGAAATGTCCTTGAACTACAGAAACAATTAGCTGAAGTAGAATGGATTCATCTCAGTGCTTACTCTAATCCCTACGACACTGACAGAGCTACTGTAACATGGCACATGATGCAGGAAGCCTTGTAGTTTTCTTAGTAAGATGTTTCAGTGAAGAAAAAAATAATGTTTTTATGAAAACATTTGATTTTTTTAAAAAAATTTTGTTGTTTGGGTTTTAAGTAAAAAGCACTTTCTCTGATGAACTTTGCCATCTTCAACTTTCTGCCTTTTGCAAAATGTTATAATTGATTAAGTCTAATTTTTTAAATATTTGTTTTTATAAGACTTTTTTTTAATTCACTATATTTTAAAAAAAATACAGATTAAATTTGGAGTAGGGTCTTCCACCCCTGAGTTTACACTAAGTATTATCTAATGATACAACAATGAAAATTTTCAAGTACAAAAATTCACAGATGCATCATTTATGCATCTGTACTCAACATAAATTATCAGTACTATGAGCTCCAGAGCACAGAAATTTTTCATTGTTAACAACAGGCAAATACAGATGTGAAGATTTAACATTTTTCAAATAGCTCAGCTCCTATGGTGTTCTGACATTCAAACAAATGTTTGAAGTTTATATTTAAAGAATTGATGCTTATTTGTAATGGTTTCCTTTTTGAAGCATTTTTAAAACATACATTTGAGGGTTTTAATACTTAGACCTTTAAGGGGTTTAATTGCAGATATATCAGAATGTCAACATTTGATTACAAACATCCTATGATAATACATTTCCATATTTTTTATGTAATATCTGTCCTTAGAGAGGAAAAAAGAATTGTTGGCTGGCTCAAGCAACAGTAACAAAATACCCCCAAAAAAAGAAATGTACTTGTTAGTACACAACAAAAATTAATAAAGGAAATAACTTTAATGTGAAAGTTTTGATGCCTTTAAAACCAATTTTTATGAGATATTATCTCACTGTTGAAAAACACAAAATGTTCCATTGCCGATTAACGTCTACTTCAAAACTCACACAATTAATAATTAGGAAAATCTCCACAGGAAGTACATACGGCAAGCACATCCTGACATCTGACAACTATTCCAGCCAACACAACACAGCCTCTCTCTGATGAAACCATCTCTCCATTTGAAGGAGTATCAGCTCTCAGATGCTAAGGGAGATGAATGGTCGCCAGAGGGAAACCAGCAAAGATGAGCAGGGCTGGCAGGAAGCAACACTGATGAATCAGCAGGTGACAAGCAAAGCAATATCAATGCATTGTCAGCATGCTGCAAGAAAGCTGGTGTTTCCAAAAAAGATGAAGATCATTTAAGGAGCCATGAGAGAGAAGAGTCTGGCTAAAACCTACATTCTAGCTAAGCACCTAAAGCCAAAATATTGGCTGAATCAAAGCTGATTTGAATGGAGTTACCAACAACGTCTTACTCCACTTTTGGTTTAGTTGGGGCTTTTAACAATATTCTTTTATATCAAGAACTATATCTTCAACATTCACCTGTAAGCCCTAATAGCAATTAAATTTAATCCATTACTGACTTCTTATGAGTATTTTGGTGAAAATATCATTATGGTAGCATTGTAGCAGCAAGCCTGCAGATATCATAAGCTCAGAGAAGAAGCCGTGCATTTCTAATATATGCAAATAACTCCAACATTCCCTACAGGAAAAATCGTGTTGCTTATAGCACACTTAACACACTGTTACGTTACACCATTCAAACATACAGGGTTTTATTAGCAATATACGTAACAAGAAGTAAGGGGTTTTTAGCAATAACCAAAAGCATGACATGACACATTGACAAGTAACGTGACAGCTCCTTTCTAATTGAATGTGCTCAACATAAATAGCGATTCATTGTGTCAGACTCCCAGTGACAGGCTAAGAAGACCTTAACAGCAAAGGCAATGCTCTAAGAATCTCATCAATACATTAAAAAAAAATAACTATTTCCATCCAAGCTTGCCTGGTCTATAACGTGAAATCCACAGTTCAAAAGCTGCCTTGATCCTCTGGTACACGTACAATCTGTCACTAGAGGGTGCAGTTGTTCTGTCTCTTAAACCAAAATTATTTACAAATGATAAAATGCTACTATATGACTAAGCTCTTTCAATTATTTTGTTGAGCTACATACACTGCATACACTAGGAATTATTTTCATTCAAGCTCTCCAAATAACTAAACTAGGAGACCATATACATTCTCCACTGCAAGGGAGACTATCTTCATTTAGATTCAAGCTGATTTTATTACTCTTGACGTTACTTAGAGCGACACATAATTGCAAACACAGAAGTCCCCCTATACAATTTACAAAGTTAGCCAGACTCAGTCATTAGGTTGTTTTTGTTTGCGTGCTTGTTTTTACAGCAGTTGTGACTTACTTTCTATTCGTTATTTCCATTGCTTTATCTTCAAAAAGACCTAATGTTTTAATAATAGCCTGGCTTTGGCCCCAAATTTGAAAACTCTCTCCATTGAAAAGAACATCAGAGCAGGTAGTAAAACACAGACAATTGTGTAGAGTTAAAGATGGATATAAGCACCTTACCTTCTCATTTTTCTGCCCGGAAACCCAAACAGGTGAGTTCACACGGTCAGTTCTTTATCAGGACAGAACTGCAAATGATTTGAGAACCAAACAACTGACAGGTTTGGGGTCATAGCCACAGCTATGTGTTGAAGGCAGGATTAACACCGCATGGCTACAGCAACACAAAAGGGGAAGGTTGTTCCCCAGACAGAAGGAGGTCATGGACCGCCCAGCAGCTTTGTGCCAGGGTTTGTAAACAATGCTCCCAAACTTGTGTGCTGAGAGGAGAAGGCAGGAGCCTCCACATCCTTCCCCCAAAGGAAGAAGAGGAGGGAAACTTCTGCTAACATTTGACTAGAAGAGCAGCCCTGGGGCAAGGAGAGGCACCAGGTAGGCAGAGATACATCCCATCTGAAGCTAAGGAACAGGTCAAAGTGATCATACACACAAACTGTTTTCATCAGCCTTTCAGCAGAGCTATATTAGCAGAATTAATACAGGAGCAACAGTGTCCAGTACAATTACAAAATACCAAGCAGGCTATATCAGAGATAATGTCAAATTTAACAATCCAACCTGCAGCTCAGCAAGAGCCAGACCCTGAAGCCCCCTCGCTGCAGTAGGTATTCAGCCCTCCAAGGGAAGACCACAGGCTTCCAGTTTTGGCATACACTCCGTGCCATCACCTTGCCCTCTGTATCCCAGCCAGCCATGACGGCATGCAGACAACGGTGCCACAAAACAGATGAAAAGTGAACACTTTAGATGCCCAGCTCCAAAAATACTCTTCTTCTAGGGAAATGTTGCTAGATGATCTTTAAGGTTCCTTCCAACCTAAACCATTCCATGATAGTATGAATATGTTACCAAACTACAGTATATAGTTTTCTATTCAGTTATTTCTCTATTATCTTGTAGAAAATCTCTCAATTATTTTGTAAAGCCATCCATAAGAGTCAAGTCAAAATTGTCTCTTTCAAAATACGTGTTTTCCTCAACAGTACATTCATAACTCTTCTCTGAAAACTGAGAAACTATTCCCATCAGCTTTCTATAACTAATGCATCCAGAAAGCTCATACAGCATCTAAACCTACAACTGATTTTGTCTATTTGACAGATGGGGGAGGGGGTTCCCTCATCTCTACCACAGAAATCTGTAGAGTAACAGAAATCAGGAAGACCTTCCACTAAAGACAGCTTGGTCCATCTCCATCAGATCAGCTTAGTAACACCCAAATTATTTTCCACTTATGTTGAACACAGATAGGGTTGCACATGCCAGCATCATAACACGTGGCTGAGGAAGAGCACAGGACTTGCCTACCAACATCCTTAAGGTAAACCATGAGTCCTGCCATGAGGCTACTGCCCTGAGAAGGACGAGACCAGATTTGGGGTCAGAATTAGGGTTTGGTTTCTTAGAACACGACACGTGAGATGTACTGTGAGACATGCTCAGGAGCAGCCAAACATCAGCATGGGCTGCAACTGACATTCCACAAGCCTGGGGTGATCAGTGTCCAACGGCAAATGGAAAGGGTGAGGCACGGCAGCTTTTTCTTTGGAGACAGCAAGGTCCATCCCTACCAGAAATGTATAATTGTTTGCTTTGAGTCTCATTTCCCTACTGTGCTAAGTATGGAGAGTGTAGTACTGCTGTTAGGATGGACACATCATCTAATGAAACATACAGACTAAATTCAGCTACTTTATTTACACCATTGGGAAGGAGAGTGAGTATTCAAGCAGCCTGAACAGCACCCCAAGGCTAGAAACAAGGGAGAACTCCCAGCTACAAGCCCTGGCAAACTCAGCAGCAAAGGCAAACTAGCATGTGGGGATTCCAGTGGACCCACAACATAAACACTGCAGCAAACAGTGGTGATCTGAAGCATGAAAGTCCCTGGAACGTAAGTATTTCTGAAAATTTTAATCCAGAGAACCTTCTCTGTATTCAACAGGATTTACACAAAACCAACCATAAGACCCTATTGCAGCCTTTCAATACTGAAAGGAGGCTTGTAAGAAAGATGGAGAGAGACTTTTTAGTAGGGCCTGTAGTGACAGGACAAAGGGTAGTGGTTTTAAACTAACAGAATGTAGATTTAGACTAGATATAAGGAAGGTTGTGGGGTTTTTTTTTGTGGGTTAGTGGTTTTGTTTTGGTGGTTGTTTTTTTTTTTCCCAATGAGCATGGGGAAACACTGAACAGGTTGCCCAGAGAGGTAGTAGATGCCCCATTCCCTGGAAACATTCAAGGTCAAGTTGGATGGGGCTCTGAGCAACCTGATCTAGTTGAAGATGTTTCTGCTCATTGCAGGGGGTTTGGACTAGATGACCTTTAAAGGTCCCTTCCAACCCAAACTAGACAAGAGGTTGTTAAAAACTGAGGAAACTGACAGTCCACTAAGATCATATGACAAGCCTCACTAACCCATAAACACCTGGTTATTAAGGCAAATCCATTAAGTGTGGGAGTTTTTTCACAGAAACGTCATTGGCTTTTGATGAAACAGGTATTGAGAAAAGCATCTAGTAAGACAAAAAGCAAACCCAATTAACAAACTTTATCTATTTGTTTGGGGTTTTTATGTTGTTGTTGGTTTTTTGGGGGGTTTGTTTGGTTTTGTTTGTTTTTGGGGGGTTTGTTTTGGTTTGCTTTTTTGGGTTTTTTTTTTGTTTTTTTTTGGTTTTTTTTGGTTTTTTAACTTGTCCAGGATATGAATATGTGTTTGACTGGCTATATATATATGTAGTAATCTAGGCTTGCAAATTACACCTGAAATTTTTCTTTTTTAAAAGTTATAAACCACCTTTTAAATACACGTCAGGAAAGAGAGATAAAGTGAACTGAGAACAATCTGGAAGCCAGTTCTAGAAACTGGCATAGATGAAAACAACTATTTTTATCATGTTAAACTTCATTTAATGTTTCTTCCTACAAAGCAGCTGATCAATATTGCAGATAAACAACCAATAAGGAATAATCGGCATTTGAGTGAGCACAGCTAAAAGAAATAGTGAGAAAACAAGAAGCTTAGTAAACTGAAATACGGAAAACATTGTTAAATATAAATATTGTCAAGAGTTGTTAAGAAGCAAGACAGAAATGATTCATGTTCTTCTACAGAAAAAATGTGTAAAGTCAGTTTCTACTGCTTTATTTTCTTTTTAAAGGCTGCCTATACCGCAATGAAAGCTTTCTTTTTTTATTACAGCATCAGAGAGGAAAGCTGAGCGCAATCATCAGGTTCACAAGATGTTAGTGACATGGTTTCTGCCTTCAGAGGACAGCCATAAGAGCTGGTCTCTGGTCTCCTGGGCTTTGCTGTAGTGTTGGAGCCAAATGTTTGAGGGGGCAGGTGGCAAGAGGAATTAACACTAGCTTCATTCAAGAGCAAAGTCTATTCATCTGTCTTCCAAGCAGCACCTTTGATGAACAAGGATCTAGACACAAGCATAAAAGACAAAACATTTAAACTTCTTAGGGCTATTTCTTTATAATTAAACTGTCCCCCACACATAAAATAAAGCATTTGATTAAAAACAAAAAACCTGCAGTATTTGATGTGTCATTCCCAAAGTAAGCCAGTACAAGCACAATCAAACATTGAAAGTAGAAAACCCCAGGAAAACAAGAGGAAAACATTGATAAATCAGCTCCAACGTTAAATATAAGATCGTAGAATATGAGAAACGACACAGAAAAAGCTACAAAAAAATCCAGGGGGAGGAGAATAATTTCTACAACCACATGCAATCTAATAGTTGCATTTTTAGTACCTTTAACTGCAAATGACAGAAAGAGGCTGTTAACCCATCTTCACATTCATTTTGGGGGATTTTCACAAGTGTTGTCTCTTGATATTTATATCCATAAATATGTTCAGCTTTATACTGAGCAGGATTAACACAAAACCGTCATTTCACACCCCTGACTCAAGAAAGGCATTAGAAGATTACAATAGCAACCAGAAGATGTTTCAGAGGTTCTTAATAGATTAGGCATCTGAAGCCCTACAGTCAGAGTTTACACAGAAATCTATTCTGAACTTATTAAGAATAAAGGGAAGCGGGGGGGGGAAGTGTTCATGGCACCTAAGGGCAACCAATAAACAGCAGAGAGATGCAGCTGAATTTGTTCATCCATTTCCAAACAGAAAGGTCACAGGCTAAGCTGAGAAAAGGAAAGAAGCTACAAAATGGATGACTGAATGCAATCATAGGCTTTGACTTTCCTTCTAGGACTTAAAATTGAAGATCTAAATTTCTATCCCCCATCTCTGTTTGCAAAGAAGACTGACACAGTTCATTGCATCAAAATGGTAAGAAACCATGGAAATAGTGCAAAACAGAAAACAGATGAATCAAGAATTTGTGTCTATTTCTAAAGAGACTCCCTTTCCCTGCAAGTAGCTCTAAACAAAATAAGCCCGTTTCAAGCTTATTGCTTTGCTCTACTCAGGATTCATGAGAATACAAGACTGAAAAAATGAACAGAACCTTTAAAAGTATTTTGGGTATCTATTGTATAACTTTTATGGAATATGAGGTTAACAGGTCGTTACATACAAGTCAAGTCTGAACACTGATCATGCAAAAGCTTTTATTTTGGACAATAAGGGTTAGTATGTTTGAAAAATAAAAACTCTTGCAAAAATAGTAGATTTAATCCCTCATCAATATCTCTTTCCTCAGAAATAAAAGCTCTGATATTTGTAACAGGACAATAAATTGCAAAACAAACTGTTTTTTTGCAAATTGCCACAGTCTAGGAGAACTTCAGCATTTCTACACCAGCATTTTTACCTGTTTCTGTGAACTATGTATTAATTTCAGCAACAGGTAGCTAGGCATAACAGCTAAAGACATCTCATTGTTACAGAGCAGCAGACAGCACAAGGGAACAAAGCTGTTGTGCACAGATTTTCTTAAAATGATCCGATCGCTCTTCACCTCTGGCCAGTGTCAGACATTTCAATTGCTAACAGGTTTCCGCATGCTGATATTCTTTGTTTCTGTAATAACAGTCACACAGAACTTTCCTTTAGTTACACTAGAAAATAATTTTCTTTTTGATAAAATAATATGACTGTTTGCTACACAGAGCACAGACATCAGACTGCATGCTGCAAAAATCTCTGTTGTTGATATCTTCACCAGAGAGGAGTAGCTGCAGGGTCTGAAGTGACCGCCAGACTTGCTGATGTCTGGACAGGAACAAAGCATAATATAAAAATGCCTGAACAATAGTTTGACAAGTGAAATAAGTCTGACAGTCATGATGGGATAATGTGACATTGCAAGGAGAACAGCATCAATGCTTATTAGCTGGCTAGTTTAACCCAAAGGACGTTGAGACCATATCAGTGTGCGCTTTAATAGTCAGCCTGCCAGTAGAATCATAGAATTGTTAGGGTTGGAAGGGACCTTAAAGATCATCTAGGTTCCAAACCCCCTGACATGGGCAGGGACACCTCCCACCAGACCAGGCTGCTCAAAGCCCCATCCAGCCTGGCCTTGAACACTTCCAGGGATGGGGCATCCACAGCTTCTCTGGGCAACCTGTTCCAGTGCCTCACCACTCTCACAGTAAAGAATTTCTTCTTAGTAACTAATCTAAATCTCCCGTCTTTCAGTTTAAAACCATTACCCCTGGCCCTATCATGACACTCCCTGATAAAGGGTCCCTCCCCATCTTTCCTGGAGGCCCACTTTAGGTACTGGAAGGCTGCTACAAGGCTACTTTTCAATAAAGAGTATTTGTTACAACTTTTTCAAACAGGTAGCCTGACTGTTTCCTCTGTCCAGTGAAACCTCTGGTTAATACACAGCCAGCACAGGAGGATACAGGCTGCTCACATCTGGTCCCCAGTCAGCACAGTAAGCCAGAGATGACAAAAAAAGTCCATATCCAACCAATGATTCCTACTCCATTTTATAGGTTGTGGGGTTTTGGGGCCGGGGTGAGGGGGTGTTGGTTGGTTTGGGGCTTGCGGATTGTTTTTTTTTGTTGGGGGTGGGTGGGGAGGTGGTGTTTGTTGACTGTGGGGTTTTTTTTGAAAGGGAGGTAGGGGGAGAGAAGAGAAGAAAGAAGAGAGAAAAGACAATATTTATCAGCATTTAACCTGGACCTCCAAGGACAGTGAAGGACTTGTGAAGAGCATGACAGGGAGTTGCCCTCTGTATTAGACTGAGGAGAGAGCTGCTTTGAAGTGGTTACTGAGAACAGCAAAAAAATTTATCTCAGATTTTTGCCAATGCAACATAAACTAAAACCAGACAACTGCAAATGTAAGTGATGTTTAAAATGCTACAGAGCCTATGGTTCAGAATTTACATAGATGACTTACATTTTCATTGATTTCAGCCTCTCCCACAGTTTTTGAAGAAACAGGGAAAAAAAAATATCATACCATACCTTTTCTGTCCACAGGGGGGCAAAAATGGGTCGCTCTAGAGAAAAAAAATCCTTACATTTCTAAACAAATATGTAATTGTATGCAACTTTTCTCCCCACTATTTTATTTCCTTATTGCTAATCAAGAGAATATAACATCTAATTTTCCAAATTACCCTTGGCTTTTTTTATATTTCATATAACATTATGATAATATTCTCATCAAGCCACTTCAACTAATTCAAGTACTCTTTTTCTTTACTCCTCACAATGCTATTCCTTCCTCTTTCGACTGCTTCTGTAACTTCTGTGTAACTAATAGTTCATGGATAAAGAGTAAAAAGGGTTTCCTGAAGTTGTCTTTGAAGTGCTTTAGCAACAGATCTGTTTATTGAAGGCTTTAATAACACGGCAACACTAGAACACAACCTAAACATAGACACTATTTTTGGCCGAGCTCACAAAAATATACTGGACCTACTTATATTGCTATATATCCTAAGATCCAGTTCATTAAATTTCACATTACATTTACAGACTTTAAAGACTGCGAAGAACGCTTCTGCCTGAAAATCTGTTTCCAGAAGACCTCAATTTTTATTTTTTTAGGATTAGTCTATCAGGTTTAATCACATATGTACAGCTGCACAGAAAATAAAAAGGTTAGTATCCTAGCTATCAGAGTTAGAACTGATCTACTGGTGTTTCTGTCCACTCTCCACTTACAGAAGTGAAAGAAGTTTCTCAAGAATATATTTACTAAGCATTCCTTAAAAAAAAATAGAAAAAATTTCTGGTGATGCTAAGATAAAGAATCAAAACTAAAGTAGGCTAAATTTTAAGCCACTCATGTTTTTCATTGCACTGCTACCTGAAACTCATGTTCTATTACGCAGCACTAGATACAATATTTAAACAGTTCACAGTGTTTTGAGCTTTAACAAAGGATGGTGTCCAAAGATCTCAAAGCATAAAACACATTGCAAAGTTAAGTGAAGAGCACGAAAATACCAATTAGACAAACAGCAGTTTGCCCATTCCCAGATGAAAATAATGATGCACTGAAAGTCACAAGCTGAAAAGAAAACAGTCAACCTCTGAAAAAGAACAGAGCAGAACTCCAGGCTCTTCCTACAGGACCATACTTTTTGTTTCAGTAAAGGAAGATGAGATAGCCAGAGGTGAATTTATTTCCAAGCTAGGACCTATTTATCAGTGGGTATTAACAGAGTATGAGACTAAGGATACGTTATTCATGACTGGTTTGAGAATTACAGCAAAGTAATCTGAAGAAAGGGGAGAATATTCTTTTCCCACAAGACAGTTACCATAGTATTCAAAAACGTTATTACTTGTAAAAGACTGCACCAACTGCTTGACCACTTCACCAGGTGCTAAAATGGTATCCAGACCAAAAGTTGAGCAACAGCCCTAAAATTAGGCATGCTGTTTTGCAGTTGGAGCACGAAGATCATAATTCAAACTCAGAAAAACAGCTGAATTACCGTTCTGCCATGAGTCCTTATCCACATACGGAGCGAACTTGTATAATCAGTGACTGTCTACAACTCAAAAGCCCTTCTACTAACCTTGGCCACTCTTTGGACGGCAAATCCTTCTGGGTTGACATCTACATTCCCTAGGATATTTGTGGTGCTACCAGGAATTCCGCAGCAAGGGCTTTAAGACAAAACTAGCCACAGCCAAGCCCGTGAATCCCCATTACACAGATCTCCAAACCAGGACAGCTGATAGCACGGTCTTCTATGGTGGCACTAAAAAGCCAAACAAGAGTTGAGGCATTTCATAAGACTGAATTTTACACACATTTCCACTCACCATTAATCCAGCCAGTAATAATATTTCACTGTATTGTAGCCCACAATGAAACATGAAATTGTATTATCCTAATCATCATCTCGGTAAACTACAGGATATACTACTGCATCTTGTCAGTTTACATCATTTTCACTGACATTTCTGGTGAGCAAAAAGAAGTCTTCAGGCAAAAAAAGCCCACTCACAGAAACATTGGTTATAACAAACATGTGGCCATTTTCCCCGAAGACCTGAGCGCTATCTAACCGTTATATATGTTCATAGCATCTTTTCTCTGAATTTGCTTGAAGAAAAAAAACCCTTGATTTTCATAGTGACTTCTCCGATCAAGTTGCATCTAGATCATTTTTACATGATTTGTAACCATTAATTTTACTGGATTATTCAATATCTATTTTCAGCAAATTTCTTTATATACAAAAGCAAATACTACAGCATTTTGACCGTCCATGGCAATGCTCAGTAGCAATAAGATCTATCACTAGCAGAATAACAGCATTTCAGTTGTACAGCTCAAAGCAAACAGAATTGAGACACCAAGATGAGACACCAACATGGGCTCATCTTAAGCATGCAGGTTCTTCCAATTCCCATAAAAATACTGATATTTTGAAGTACAACTGAAAAAAAGAAAAGCACTTAAGCCTACAAGTCTAGATCAAACCTCTTCTCTGCACCCAAGCCATAAAACAGTAGCAGCTGTTCTGTGAAGCTTAGGCCAGCAAAGCGTTAGTCACATGAAGCATTTCATGTGGATTCTGCACTTAGAAAGCAGTGGGACTGCCACATGCCCTTAAGGCTTCATAGGAGTAAAGTCTACAGGGAATACAAAGTTTTTCCAAGAAACACATATGTCGAATCACAGGCATCAGCCATCAGTCTTGCTCACTCAGGCTTCCTCCTCTTCCACTGCTGTCTCCACATTTAACTCATCTGCACAGCAGAGCATTGGGGTGCCAGAGCAGCAGAGAGGCTCTGCAGGGGTTCCCCTCCAGGATGCACCCTTCCCTGCAACCCCATACTCCATGCGGTCTCACAGTAGGAAAAGGGTAAGAGGTTCAAGAGGAAAAGAAAAGGCCTGAGAAAAGTCCATCCCAGTTAAAGAGCCAGTCAGCACAGCAAAACAATACAATATATTGTTTTGCTCTATAAATGATGTTCACAGTTTTGTACGACATTTGTGATCCCCTGAAATAAGAACTGGAGTCTGGTGACAATCGAGTCACAGGCAAATGGGGATCTAAAAAATCAAAGCATTTCACAGCTACGTGATGACTACGAGAACTATAGCAAATTACATCATCCTTTCAAGACAATATGTCATTTCATTCTGCTGTTGCTGATTAAGCTTAACTGTTCAACGTCTTATTAATGCAGGTTCTTAAGGTGTAAGTTTTCCGTGGTCGAACTTATACATTTTTTAAAACAGAAAGGGAAAAAATACTTTGTGTATGCACAAAGCAGCATTTTTCAGCTTGTGGTCCTCAAAGACTAACTATTTTAAAGGGGGCAGAGAAAAACAACAAGGAAAGCACATTCTTTCCACAGGCTACTCACTTTCAATGACAAAACATGGTATAAATTATAATCTAATTCATCCCTCTGGTAGAAAAATACTTGCATGGAAAAAAGAATACAGAATTTTTCTGTCTCATACTTCTGTTGCAGCTAGCCTAATCCCTATTGCCATAAAACCCTAATCTTCAGGGTTTGGTTTTCTTAAAAAGTGAGACAACATCTACTTTTTTTCCAGAACAATTTGTGACTGAAACATTTCAAACATTGTTCTGCTAAAGTGAGCTATGGCATTACTGTACACCAATACCAGACTGCACTTCAGTGGCTTGCCTTTGCCAAGTTGCCTTTGTCAATTTCTGCTCCTTAGCAAATCAGGATTGAGAAGTTTTGCCCCATTTCATAAGAGTGAAGCAGTTTCTCTTGTTCTGTAACTTTTACATCTAGCAGATAAGCTATTAACTATTACCTTGCCCTGCAGCATTACACAATTAGCTGGATCCTACAGTCAAACTAAACTGTATAGCCGTGACACTAACAGAGAAGATACATGATTTTAATTTAAGTGCTTGGACAAATCCTGTTCTCTAAGTGGCATGTTCTCATTTATCTTGGATATCAATAAAACACATCTGAATTGTAAAAATTCTCAAGTTGCAACTCAGTTGAAGTTTTACCAATACTTTTGGTCTCTTGGTCTCTCCCTTTAATTTAGTAGCTGGAAAAAAAAAAAAAAGAAAAAAGATCGTATCTCAAAACACAAAGAGAAAAGTCTTCTATGCCATTTGGTTTCCTTATCCAACACAGGCTATGCATACTGAGAGCAGCCAAGAAAGCAGTCCAAGTGTTCACAGTCAGCCAGCCTGAGCTCAAGCCTTCCAAGCAGGAGAGCTTGCCCCCTTAAAAAGGTATCAGGAGAGAGGGAGAAGACAGAAGCAGGTGCCTGACATCCACAGTTAAAGTTAACCCTTTGCAAAACAAATACCAGTTTCAAAACAAACGAGATCAAATGCCATCCCTTATCTTGGAAGGCTAAATACAATCAAATGTAGGTTTCCTTGGTGCTGAAGCCAAACGTGGCCCTGCAGTTGCTAAACTCATGTGCTTCAGTACAAATAAAGGCACTTGGAGAGAGGAGGCGGAGGCTCACCCAGAAGCTAAGACTTACCAACACAAGTCGCAAGACAATACAACAGCAACCTGTTCCACCTCTTACAGACAGCATAGTTTTTTTTATTTCTCCTTCCATAAAATCCATCAATATTTTCCTAAACAAGGTATGACATCTTTCACTCACTCGACATTTCTTTGTTTAATCAGAAACCACTGGCACAGAGGAAAACATCATGCTTGAGGCCACTACAATACATTGGGTTTGTTTGTTCAGTCTCTGTACAACTGCTGAAATATATCAAACTGGGGAACATTTTACCACTTGGACATAATGGATTAAGACAATAAATTACAGAAAAAGTGTCTGCACAACTGTAAACTCTACAGATACCCAGTGATGCTCTGGCACATTTTTTCCTTCTTAACTCAGTACCTACCAATTCCTTTGTTTAAAGGCACAGAGGGATGCGTTGTGGAAAATACCAGACTTATAAGATCGAGCAGGGTCAAATCCCAAATCAGTCTTCTCCCAGTAGCCACTAATTTTGCCAATATCATATTCCAAGTCACATATAGCACTGCGATGTCCACAGAAGAAGCTAACAGGATCACAGTAAAACAACTACATTCATAGTAGTAAAGACAAATAGATTTAGCTTTGTCACTTGAACGAGCATTAAGTGCCATGTACCAGTAATGGAAGAAGGGTACAGCATTGCCACTGGGCTCAAACAGCTGAACAGGGTATAGCAGGGACCAACAGTGACAATGAGATTTCAAGAAGTCTACATTTCTCTAAGCTGCTTACTTAACTATGACTTGGTTATACCATTTCCACAGCATGTCCATCTCAGTGGTGAAACCTTACTGTGAATATAACAGGTTAACAGAAAGTGAACATTATTAAAAACCACTGTTGAACAGTAATGCTGAAAAACTGTTCACAAACAAATATCTCAGCTGCTTCAAATTCACATTTTTTAACCACAAACTGGAAGAAGCAGGATCATTCAGTGTATTTTTGCTTTAGCCTTTTCTAGCCTAAACACAGTTCAGGAACAACTAGAAAGGAATTTCTACACTATGTATTTCGAATCAGAAAATTCAAATGTGGTTAAACAGACTTAGCTTAGGTATATTAACAAATACTGCCTCTCTGCAGTTTATTAAGACAAGTTACAGGCAACAAAACTTGAAAAGGCAGAAATGAACTACTCTGGGTTAGAACTGAAGAAAATGCATTTTCAGGAGCCTCACTAAAAGAAGACATCACCTGCACAAACAACAGAAGATTTCATGTGTGCCAATGTTTCAGAGGCTCAACAGTAATTTGCAGGACAGTTTGATGGGGTCCTTTCTATAGGGAGAGTGAGCTATACAAAGCCATTTTAATGAAATCAGAGGAGCCACTATAAGACTGGGAACGTAGACACTAAGGTCAATAACACAAGGATGTTTTGAAACTGTCATGTAGGAAACGATGTTCCACTCAAAAGCTGCACGGAGAAGGGGCACACAATTTTAAACATGATTCACTGTATGTTTATAGATATTAAATATTATACATTCTACTTATCTTGATACATTCATCTGTACCCGCATTAAAAAAAAAAAACACCACCTTACAGTTTTTTTCTGCTTAATTTTCAGTTGATCAATTTATTGTTCCAGCTCAGTGCGTACGTCAGGTGGGGAATAGAGAGCAGGAAGGACAAAGCCCCTTAGGTTTTTGGGTTTTTTTCTTTTTTGGAGAGGATGAGGGCAGCATGGAGGGGTTACATTTTTTACAGTTATCATGTGCCACTACATCTTGTTCATCTACTAGAAGCTCTTGGAGACAGTTGACATTTACTAAATGGATACATAAGGAAAGCCACCTATCACATATGACAGTAAATTTATTAACCCTATCTCACAGGTAATGCTACATATTGCATCATAGCTGATGTCTCTTCAGTAGTTACAGACCTGCAACAGTTCTTCAATAATATTGTGGCTTATCTCTATATTCAGAATGTATAAATGCTAACAATAGGAAAAAAATTAATATCTTCAGACATTTTCATTATTAACGCTATTTTATATTGGGTTTGGTGCTACTATATTACTTGATTACTTGAGACACTGATAACAGCTATGCATGATGAGGATATAATTTTCCAGCAGAAAGAACCATTCTGGTGCTCTTCCTTTGACTTTGATTGGGGTAGGCCCAGAAATCCTGCTGGTAATGACCTCTAACAAGCTGTCTGAAGCAATCAAAAATTCTGGGTGTTGTACGTTGCACATATCGCAACTGTGTCAAACACAACTGACTGCAGGGGTCTGCGGTATTAAGCTGTCACTTAAGAAGCTCCAAAAGAAAAAACCCAAAAGAAATCCACATGATTTCACCATCAGAAAAGAAGAAAGAATGATGGTGAGATATTGCAATTATTTTAAATCTGCCTGAAAATGAATTCCCCTCCATGCTGCCCTCATCCTCTCCAAAAAAGAAAAAAAACAAAAACCTAAGGGCCTTTGTCCTTCCTGCCCTCTATTCCCCACCTGACGTACGCACTGAGCTGGAACAATAAATTGATCAACTGAAAATTAAGCAGAAAAAAAAAATATATATATAAATATCTTTCAGCTTGATCAGTTCCTTCACCCAAGCCAATAAATGTACAAACAGTAGTAACAGCATAAAGCACAGGAATGAGTGGCTGGGAAGTGGAAGGGCAGAACTGTGTTTTTCAACAGTAGCCAAATCTAGTTGAAATGATTGTGAAACTCCAACCTGAGCACAGGCATAGGAAGACTGAAGGCTCTGCATCTAAGATAGCTGCAAAGAAGCAATACACAATCACACTGACCTACACGAAACAATTTCTTCTATGGGGACGTGACAGTTTCAGTTATGGACTTTTTCCCCCTCACCAAGTCTTCAGGTTTATCAATGGTAGTCCTTAAAAGTATATCTCACAGTCCCGCCTCCATAAGCAGAATGTCATTCACAAAATCTAGAGGAAAAGCATAATATTCCCTCGGCAGATGTCAAACAGTACCTCCCACAATATCCTACATGTATCACCTCCTCTACATTTTTAAGCCTGTTACCAAGTAGGCTTCAACAGACAAAACACCCGGGAATCATTTAATCATTGACTGTGTAACTTTATTCTCTGACCTTCTCCATAGCCAAAATACTAGGTAAAACACAAGGGAATTCTTCCCCGACACAGAGTCAAGTATTCTTTATCATTCAGGATGACCTTACTGCTTGTTAGCACAGGCTGAGTTCTCCCAAATACGTATGCACTATAACACAACCTGTTTCCTTAAAGCTACTAAACTGGGCCAGATAGAGGGAATATGTGACTTCATGAGCTCTCAGAATCATCATGGGGAAGGAGAAGATGGACCAGCGGCTGTTAAGGAACACAAAAAACATTCCAATATGACAACTTATCTTCATGTTTTTTAAATCTTTGACTTCATTCCCTTCCCCAGCAAACTTTAACAAAGTCCCACCCCATTCTAATACCACAACAAGTTAAAGGATGGAAACTCTTCTATTTCATTTTGTCAGCCTCTTAACAGAGTGCAGGTCCACGAAGTCTACCAACCCCCCCGAGTCATTTTCAAAGAGGAAAAACAGATTTACCAGCCCTTAAAAATCATCCTTTCCAACTCAGTCACTGTAGAAGAGAAGGTCCGTACATTGTAAGCAGGAGCTCAAAAGCCCCAGATAAAAGGAACTAGAAAAGGGCAAACAGAAGGCATAAAACACGTGACATGCATTTGTGAAAACAACTCTGATGTAGAACACTGGACATCTGGGAAATAAACCCTGATGAAGCAAAGGAACAGAAGGAAAGACAAATACTGCAAAGAAGAAAAAAAGAGCCAAGGGATGTGCGTCTAGAAGAGGGCACAAGAGAGAAGCCTGAGGCTATTGCAAAACACAGAGAGAAAGCAGGGTAGAGCTTACCTATATCACAATGAAAAAGAAAAGATAATTCAATCTGAAGCAGAAAGGGGGGGGAAGCGGGGGTGGACACCAGGCCTTCCAAAACAGACCTGGATTTTATAGGACCCAGACAGGAAAAAGGAGAGACACAAGCAATCAATATAGGAGAATTTTCTGAAACTGAAGATAGATTAGGCTCAAAGGAAGACAGGCAAGGCAAGTGGTCAGTGTTTAGGCATGAGACAAGAAACAGTTCAGTACCCAGATGATAGTTCTTCCTTTAGGGATAGAATCTTTTCTCATGGAGCACTTCACATCTTCCAAGATTCTAGATATTAATCTCCCCATATATATCCCTCCTGTATCCTCCATTATGAAGCTATCTGTTATGTTATTTCTTCAGTCATATTTAATTGAGTTTGCCAAATTAATCATGAAAAGCATAATCTTTTTACATATTTAATATTCTATTATACAATCTTAAAGTAAAGCATCAATCATCATTATTCATATAAAAATAAAAGTCACAAGTTCTAAAAATGAGAACCTGGATCTTTTCCTCTGAGTTGGAGAGACCTGCTTTGCCCTGCCTTTCTGTTTTACAAAATAACATCAATGGCTCTGGGTATGCAAAGCTTTTTTTTAAATCATTCACTGCTTCCTATAAGTTTCTTGTCACCAGTTATTCTGTGGTTTTCTGATGACCATACTCAGCAGAGCAATCTTTTTATGAAACTCATATGTTTCACCACACTTTCACATATTTCACCGGTGACTCTTCTATCTGTAGCAGGTAGCTTTAGTAAGTGCAACTAAAGTTGTCCAAAATTAACTAAGATTTACTTGTTCAATGTAGATGGCCTCCTGCTATAGCATATTTAGAAGTAATAAAGTGATCCAAACAGTGTCTTTTAGGTGTCATTTGGAAAAATAATAGTTTCCTGAGGGTAGCCAACTTAAGGTATTTTTCTTCTGTTTGGCAATCACCTTTACTTGCCAGAGACAGAATTTTATCTCTCTGTTCATATGAAGATTTCCCTACTGCATTACTCACAAGAACTTCATAGAATAGAAGGTTGGAAAGGACCTCAAGGATCATCTGGTCCAACCTTTCTTGGCAAAAGCACGGTCTAGACAAGATGGCCCAGCACCTTGTCCAACTGAATCTTAAAACCGTCCAATGTTGAGGAATCCACCACTTCCCTGGGGGGATTATTCCAGTGGCTGATTGGTCTCATTGTGAAAAATTTTCTTCTTGTGTCCAGTCGGAATCTCCCCAGGAGTAACTTGTACCCATTATGCCTTGTCTTTTCCGTGTGACTCCTTGTAAAAAGGGAGTCTCCATCTTCTGTGTAGCCACCCTTTAAATATTGGAGCATGGTGATAAGGTCCTCCCTAAGCCTTCTGTTCTCAAGGCTGAAAAAGCCCAATTCTTTCAGCCTTTCCTTATGTGGCAGGCTTCTCAGTTCTT
>VXBH01000318.1:409022-489445 GCA_013400035.1 Rynchops niger | reverse complement strand
CACAGACCACTTGTCTAGACCACAATGCATCAATTTCTCTGGGAGGAGGCTGTGGGGAACCGTATCAAAGCTTCCAAGGGAGTGTTTGATGAACTGGCTTCAATGTAGTTTCTCTGCTTTTTAAAGCTTTCTTGAGAAGTACCATGAAACAATATTAATAGTTACTTAAATGTTTGATTGGTCATGGCAAGCTAATGTTGCAACATGGCCAAATTCCTATTCACGGACAAGCTCCCTGTAAGAAAATGAGAGTCCGTTATCTGAATCAGCCTGCCTGCCAATTTGCTTGTCTGACCAATTTATAGTGGTCACAATGTCACTGTCTGAAAACGTTTCCCAGAAGTCCCTGTGAGTCATAGTCCTTCTATAGGGACAGCAGCCCAGAATGACTCGCAGGCAAGTGTTTGGCTCTGCATTTGGGGGTACAAGCAACGGCTTCCGACATTAGCTATTTTCTCCTCTTATTTGGCAGAAACTCTATCCTTGATTTTCAGTCACAGCCACTACCTTCAGTTCAGAGGCGTCTCTGTTCAACTGCTCTGCTAGGACTGGTAGCACTGCCCATAGCCATCGCTTCAGTAGAAGGAAGCCATCATGTATTTTTAATGTGCTTGGCTTTGATTGCAATTTTGCTTTCTTTTCTTGCCCACTGCTGAGGAAAACTTTGTAGCCTAGCATAGCCACTGATGTCCTACCACATCTTTAGCATTCAATTTCCTGTTTGCTTGCATGTCGCTGACTTTTCGTTGCATCTGATGCTAATCTGAGCTTGACAAAACATACTTTTGCTGTTTTGAACTGCTTTCATGTCGCATATATGCTATCTCATCCTCGTGAGTCACCGCTTGCCTCCTGAAAATAAGACACTCCTCAGCATAATGATTTCTTCTGCTACAGTTACTCTACTCTTCCACTCTGAGGGCTATCTTCAACTATGTTTTTCTCAGCTGGACCTAGGTTTCAACTTTCGCATGTTCTTTGTCTCGTTTGCTAATATTAAGACATTTACAGAAAGCTTCTTGAATTTTGTAAAGCTTTTCCCAGCCTACTGCTTGTGAATCATGCACTAACTTTAACATGTCTAAAATAACAAACTACTATTATTCCCTCTCCTTCTCCCAATCCACCAGAATTTCATAGCTCTCCTTTTGGTTTCTACTGCTCACTCAGCTATCAGGGACTGACCTACAACATGCTGCCTATATTAATTTCATTGGTGTATTTTGCAAAATTATCCTTTTTACTTTCACAAATCACACCTAAAAAGAGCATTTGCTGTGCTGCAGCAGAAAGCTTTTGTTACAAAGGTAAAACATTTCGGCACTCTCCATTCCTTGACATATTGCCTAAATCCCTTCCTTCTACTGTTTATTACAAAACCCCTTAAAGAGACAACAAATGCAAGAGAACAAGTATAAATTCAGATGTTTTCACATCACAGCAAAAGCAACATTACCAGAAGTTTGAATACTTGCACCCATAATCCAAATGATTATGTTTCTAAGCAAACATAATTCCCACTGGTAAACCAATGGTTTATGAAGGTTTAAACATCGTAAATTGCCATTTTGGTGAGTTTCGCCATACAAGTTATCTCTACTCTGTCAGCAGGTACAATATTACGGATATGCCACTATGCTAGAGAACATTGCTCAGAACAATGATTGGCAACCAGGACAGCATTAAGGATCCAGCAGGCTACCTCACCGCCCATGCAAGGCAAGTGCTTTTGATTCACAGTCACCATTCTCGGAGTACAACTCATGCACTTGTTGAGATAAACATAAATGTATTCTTAGCTCCATACATAAGTTACCAGGTTCTCTACAAACCCCCCTAATGTCACAGAGATTTCAGTGGTTAGGAATTCATGGCTCATCTCTGCTTCCAAAGTTCATGGGGAAACTGAAAATATGAATGAAAACAGAAGCAGATCAAGCAGGAAAGCATACTAATCTAAAATGTACATAAGTGTTCAGGGAATAAGTATTTGATAATTAAGAACATGGCACTGAACTATCAGAAAACCAAAGCTGCAATGCTTTATAATTAAGTTTGTGTTGCCTTTTGAATCCCCCCCTTCCCCAAAAGATATTTGGTCCCTGACTCAAATACAAGGAAACAGCATACACATATTTTAATGCAAAAGAAGATGGCCTAAATCTCATGTAACAGTACTTCATGAGATCCAGTACTATTTCCCCTCTAATGGAGGCATGGAGATGTAAATCTGAACCTATTTTTAAAGAAGCAAATGTGCCACACTGATAGCCACATTCATTGACTATAATCCTTATCACCCAAATACGTATGGTGCAAGCTGAGACAAGACCACTCTCCTGCACTTGTGTATAATTTCGTGTTGGGAAAAAATCATCACACGGTAGCCATGGTTACCCACAGAAGATAAGAGCAGCATTTTTCATCCAACAATGTCAGAAATGTGCATAAATTCAGGATCTGCACTTGATTTTTTTTCAGGCCTCCCCATCTGCACGTTTATTTTCTGCTGCCTGTATATATCCTTTGACATACTAGGATTCTAGATATTTCAAGAAAGAGTTCTTTTTTACTCTGCTTAATCTAAAAAAGCAGTTTGCAGTTATCCCTAGAGCACAAATTAATTGCAAATCTATTCCGAAAAATCGGAATCTAAAGCTTACAGAAAAGCTTTTAAACAATTGCCATGCTTGTAATAAGGTGGCTCCATTTAACACCTATTTACTGAAAAAAATATACTGTCAGTGTACCAACTGGTACAACAGTGCCTTTGTCCTTCACATTATTAAAAAAAACCAAAAACGCAAGCAATGCTAAAAGAACCCTTTAACTTATTTCTGCTACCAAAAAAAAAAAAAGCTGTTTTATCTCACACAACTTATTTAGTGAAACTCCATGCCATTTCATAGCCTAACTCTCCATACAGATGAAATGGAAACAAAACATTTGAGAGAGATTTAAAACCAGATTAGCCTACTGTTAAATTTTACGAAGACAAAAAATGTGAGTATACAGTCAAGTGCAGTGCTGCCTTAATTATGAGCGACATTCGCAAACCTGGGACACGGGTCATATGCTATTCATAGAAATGCTGCATTTGCTCTGTAGGGCTCTTGCCCTCAAAAGAAAAAAAATCTAATTCACCAAAAGCAAAGACATCTTGCAGAAATAGGCAAGCTGCAATTATGACTCTAAAAGACAGACAGATTAGAGGCTGTCTAGTGAAGAAACATTTAAAAAACTCACCTGCCAGGGAGGTCTACTACCAGCTCACCCCAACCAGCTCTGCAACTAAATAACTGGGAGGATCACCTTAAAATTTAGCTCCCAGCGTTTCTAAGGATCTCTCATGGAAACAGGATTCCCAAGATTAAAAAATGTAATAATAATAATAAAATCAGGCAGCCCAGTACTCAACTAGGCCATCTGAAAGATAATGACAGTCCTATCTCCGTCTGCACCAATATGCCAGGGATACATATACAGCTGCCCATGGTGATGGATACGACACAGAATAGACTGCCAACTGCAGGAAGAAATTCTCGCCTGCTCCCAATTTCTGGATGGCCTTTGTACCTCTGCGTGCTACCACAGGTGAGTATGGGCTCCGCTAGAAGTGTGCTGGGATCTGTGGTGACAACGAACAGAATATATTTAGCAGAGTAGTACCATGCAGCTGAAGGATTTAAAGCTACTTGAAAGACATGGTAATTTAAATTCAAACAATTCAGCTTCAAGGGGATCCTTATCACATGCACAATATCCCAATGCCTAGATGAGCCAAGAGCAGCAGAGAACTGAAGCAACAACCTGCCTGAATAGAGAATTAAGAGTGAAAAAACAACTTAATTTTATACCTTATCTAAATTTGACTGAATAATTACTAGTATTGGTGGAATTTAGAGAAAAAACACAAACAAAACAAAGCTGTCTCAGTGAGATGCAGACATAAACCAGCATGTAACTTGGACCAGGATAGTAGGGTGCAATGAAGAGAGAAAGCCTGCAGTCAGTATCATTTGCCAGAGAAAAAGGAGGCAGCCCAGCTGGGTCAGGATGGACCCATATGTGCAGCAAAATAGATCTGTGAGATGCATCATGGCCCCCTGGGAAGCTAGTGTGCAAGAGGGGCTCTAAGGACATCCTACTGCTATGCTTTCAAGAGAAGAAAAAGATGTTCTCATTTGTGCAGGGCTGAAGACATAAGCTCTGGATGTTTTGGAAGCAAAGACTGAAATGTTGGCTTGGGAATAGATTTGGGTAGGATTTCACCTCAGAATTTTGCCTTCAGGAAAGCAATGATGGCTGTAGTACAAAGCTGCTCTCCTGGATGTGGTGATATTTTCACAAAATATTATTTTCTACATCCTTTTGTATGGCCCTTTGTTTGTAAAAGACTCTGTATTCTTCCTACACTAGCATTCAACTGTATCTTGTTTTATTAGGCCTGCTGAAAAAAACCCCAACTTTTTAGGAAGTTGTCAAACTAGAGAATATGACAAAATAAATAATTTCTGTGTTTTAGATGCGCTGAAAAAAAGCATGCGTTTTAAGAGATATCTCCTTATGTTTTAGACTAGAGTAATAGTTGCTAGAAGAGAAACCCATTCAATCTATTACAATTCCTGCACAACATTCATTCTCCATCTCAACAATTCTGAGTGTGAAGCTCACTCAGCCTATGGGATTTGTTTTAATTGAGCAGATCTTAGTGATATACAAAGCTTTGTAAATTATTATTTTTTTGAAATCAAGATATTCTTAGATCTAAATTTAAAAGCTCAGACCTAGCTGCATTCATATCTAGCAATAATGAAGACGTAGATAAACATAGGATAGATAAGTATGAGTGTTAACATACCTACTCCAATTCATATATTACACTATCATATATTTTCTACACAAAAGAAATCTTCAGGATAGGAAAAAAATTACATAAAAGTAGTGATTACTATGCATGATGTTAAAGATTATGTCCAAATGTGGAACATAGCTTTCACAATCATTTCTCACACACGCTACCAACTGCTTTAGTCTCTCTCCATTCATATCCAGTTTAGGCAATGCCTATTTTAGATGTCTGCAAAGATCTCCTGTATACCTAAGGATGTCAGATATTTATAATTCAATGCACTTTGTGAGGTGTTTTTTTCCAATGATAGACTTCCCCCCCCCAATATTATCAGTATAGATTAAGACTTCAGTTACTTAAGAAAATTATTTTTATTATTATTGTGCTGATCTGTACAATGCTCTAATAGGTCTGTACTGGAAATTATGTAGGAGACACAAAAGTAGCTTATTGAGGTGTTGGTAGATCACAGCTTTTAGCAGCCTAAGCACCTCTCTGTAAGATGCCAAGGGGATCACAAAAAGCATTTGTACTTCTTGAATTTGATTAATGGTATTTATTAATGTAACAATAGCATTATACTACTGAATTCCTGATAAAGGACATACAAAGTATAACAATGACAGAAAAAAATACTATTTTCTTTCAGGTATAGTTCTCTAGGGGACGAGTCAAGTGATTAGGTAGCCCATTTTTTTTCTGAACAAAAGGCTCTTTACTGACTCCTCCCATTAGAATCTGCTGCCTTTGTCTCAATGGTGCGTACACACGCACACAACATGGGAGGATCTAAACAGCTGCCAGGGGCTTTGTCACAATACACTGCAGGGTAAAATTTTTAAGCCTATAACAATGTGTGTATATTAGATCATGATCCTCCCCAAAAATGCATTGTGTGAGCTGAACAAACAACTCCTGTAAGGCACTAGTTTGCAGCAGCTGGAGAGCAACAAAAATACCAGTAGAATGGCCTGCTCCAGAATCAAATCCTACTGACTGGAGGAGGAGAGGGAAAAAAAAAAAAAACAACTTCTGAAGCCCCACTCTAATAAGCATATTTCCTTTAGTTTTGTCCTGTATAAAGTGTCATTATAATAGCTCTATAACTCCTAAAATAGCTTGAAGATGCCACTTAAAATGTTCTCTAAAGACCAACGGGAACAGTACAATAAAATTATTTGTTTTTTTCTTGTACTTGATAACTAACATCAATTTATCTGAACCTCTAATCAACTTAGGCTTTCAACCTCACATTTTGTACTGTCTCAATATTTTCAGGTTTTTTTTTTTTTGTACACATTCCCATTAATGGCTATATGTTCCTACAATATTCTTGTAAACATGAACTTTTACCTGTTTTAAAGTAAAGGCCAGCAATGACAAGCAGATACTCTGTTCCATTACTGGACAAATTTTGCATATATACTCTGGATGCTTAGCTGGTCTCTAATAGCTGTAAGTGCTGCACATGCACAGATACTCTTATCGGTAGGTATTTTACTTAACGTGCTCAGTAGATTCTGTACTACAAAGCACGTTAGCCAACATAACAGCCCTGAAAACATAGCTTCAGGAGACCTTATCACAACACATTCAATAATAATGTAACACTGGCCATCAAAATTATAATCACAGAAGCTTCTTTAAATCAGTAGTTCCAAGACTCCTGTTACCTGAAAGTGTTTCAGACATATTGAAAGTACCAGATTCTTCAACTGTGACTCACTGCTATACATCAGGGTTTACTGCTTGTCAAGCTTTATTTATCGGAATCTGCAAATACAATAGCCACAGCAGAATAAAAGTGTTAAGCAGGAATGAGTCATGATAGCGTCAGAGAATGACCTCATGTTTTTTGCCTCTACAACAGGTCATATAGTGTCTCTGTTTTTTACCATGAAAAGTTATTTCTGGATGATCTGTCTGTTCAGGAAAGCAAAAATCACGCTCATGCAGAACGACTGAATTGGGAATAAAGCGTCCAGAGATTTACAAACAGAGCAGTATTTGAAAGCCATAAATAATGATTAATCAAATATGCTTAAAACCATACTACTGTGTGTTGTGATCCTACCTCCTTGAACAGTGTTATGTTGGGTTGGTACTTTAATGTGGCTCAGATGAACACCTGGATCCTCAAGAAAACAGAGGAAGTTAGTACTGAACCAATTCTCCAGTGTGATGTTAGCATAACTATCCTGCTGCAGTTGTAAATTAAATACAAGACAAGGTCCTGACCGTTTGTTATCATTACAGATCCCATGATACACGAACACCAGTTGCAGTAACCCAGATAAATTCCAGTTTGGGAAATTTCAACTTACTTTTATGTATATTCACAGTGGTTTCATTCAAGTATAATATTCTTCTTCCCTTATTGTTTGAGATTAACATGTTCAGTGCCACACAGAGTAGAAGTGGTGTATTTTTGTGGAAAGTGAAGTCAATACTATATGTAGCTTGCAATCACTATGGTCAGCATCTAGCCAAAGGATAATACAGGTAACGTGTTATGATTCCATTTTCAAAGAAGTACCATGGAAAAACATCATGCTAATAATTCAGTGATTTTCTTTCTTCTTCCTTCTATTCATCACAGAAGAATCATTCTATAATTACATTATTCAGTTTTATAGAACTTTGCTGACATTTTTCTCAATTTTTTTTTAAACTGGATACCTCCAAATAAAATGTTAAGAAACCACCCTCTCTTCTTAACATCATGCACAAGTAATCAACTATAGGATATTTTGCAGAGAATTCATGAGTTTTAGAAATATAGCATAGCAATTACATACAGAACTTGCCACACAAAACTTACAGGAAGCAAACAGAAACATAAAAGTCTCCATTTCATTCTAAGAACCAGAGAGTGTTTTCACAATACAACAGAAGCTACTAAATACCTCAGGGCTCAGAAATACATGGAGCTACAGGACAAGACAGAAAGTGAAAGGTTGGCAAAGGTTTTATAGATCAAAAGTAGCACCTTGAAGCCTCTCAGGCCAAGCCTTATTGGCTAAGAACTGTTCCAGTTGGCACAAAGACATCTGAGTTCAGCCTTCATAAATTGCAAAAACTGATTGAGAGTGGTGGGAAATGCATGCCGAAGGCAAAAAACCCTAAACCAGATCACAGCAATACACAAAACAAACCTATATACAGGAACATCTTCTTTCATATAAAACTACAGATAAGGGACAAGTTCTCTATGAAAATGCCCTGACTTAAATGTATGGATGTGATTCGTCCCAACTCCAGGACACTGTGGGGATAAGGAACAGTAAACTAAACTGGATTTTAATGTACAGTCTAAAAGTTTGCACCTAATTGGCTGTATTAAAGTTATATACAAACAATTTCTAAGTTTCAAAGGGAAGTAAGCATTGAAATGTTGTTTCATTCCTTTGATTAAATAAGCTGGACTGGCCGTATTCACATGTTCTAACAAATATTGCTTTGTTGATCCTTTTGCAGTTTACTTGCCTGCAATAATTAAGGTGCTTTCTCTAAGCTACTCGACCCAGGAATTACATGGAGTTATGTTCCATGGGCTAAATAAAGGACATTGTATCTGATCTGCTAGCAAATTTTAAGAGTGGATCATCCCGACCCAATTAACTTGTCCTGTTAGACTGATTGTTTTTGCTGAGCAATGCAGACAAGAATAGCTTAGCGACAGGCTGCACGAAGCAACACGTGCTGGCATCCTTAGCAGTGAGGATTAAGAAGAAATACAGAAAGCTCCATGTATTTTCCATGTCCTTTAAGGTCATGAAGGGAATGTCCCACTCAGTGACCTGAATGGTAGAAATTACACTAGGCAAAGCCCAGGCTGTATATTATTCTTTGCAGTTCCACAGCAAATAAACTTGTCCATCTTCCCTTCTGCCAACAAGCAGCAGGTTAACCATACACAGCAGACTTTGGTTACACAATGACAGATGTGAGAAAGGGAGGCGGCTAAACAGTTTGTGTTCAGCACAACACCCTGAAGTCAACATTTGAAAAATATATACAGGAAAATTCGTACCCACTAGCACAAAAGCAGCCCTGGGGTTTTCTTACTCTGTGTGTGCATACGTGAGAGGGCTCTGCTGTATATTGCCAAAGTTTGGTCTAGAAGGAAAGTTTTCTCCTGCAGATACATTTCAGATATGTTCTCCTGCAGATACATGACTAGTGCAGTTGAATGGGCTTAAAATGTATTTTCACGCAATATCAAAGGGAAGCATAAAATCCTGGGCGAGATTCTCAGCTGCTGTGAAGTCATCTTTGATCTACTGACTTCACTGAGCTTACACTGATTTTAAACTCAAATATCCCCAAAATCTCCTCCCATTGCTCACTGGCAAAGAACAGTGGTAACACCTGTGGAAAATGGCGCCAAAGGAAATAATTACAACCAGTGGCACGACTCAGGTAACTGCTCACATATAGCACAGCATAGCGGCCACGACTACACAGGTACATGATGCTTGGCTACACTGATCAGACCTGAAACAGAACTACGTGAGGATGACAACTTCGTTATTATACAGCAAAAACAAGACATTAGATTTTGGGTTTACTTCTACCTACTGCATGCTCTGATCCTGCAGGCAGCTGCTACAAAATGGAGGCGCTGTGCCCGTGCAGCCCCACTCCCGGTGCTGCCCTGGCCCACGCTGCACCCCTCACAGGATTAATAAACTTCGCTCCAGTCAGAGTCATGGGGGATCATGTAAAAGGAGATCTGGCTCCTTTTCCAGCCACAGGGGGTGCCCAGGCCCGGGCTGAGGAGTCTGCGTGAGGAGAGGCAGGGGCTGCCCTGTGCGGGGCAGGGTCGGTTCTGGAAGGTTCCAGCAGCCCCACAGTCAGGCCCGTTGAGCCCCTCAGCCCTGTCATGGCACCTCAGGGGAGCCAGGACAAGAGGCAGCAAAACACCACCAGGAGACGGGAGAGGCAGAGGAGCTGGGAGCAAAGGAGGGAGGCTGAGGTGGGGAAAAGAGGGATCCAGCAGTGTCATCCATCCATCCCTGCCATTTCAGGTACTGTCAGGAGAGTCGTTACAGACAGGCGACAAGAACTTCTGTCTCTATCCATTTTGAATCCACGCTTTTTTCAAAGGCAAACGGCACATGCCATTTCTATCTAACATTTTCAAATACATTTCTGAACACCAAATGTAGCACACAGGAATTACCGAGGGCGGAATTTTGCTTTCTGAAATAGAGGCTTATTTTTAAGAGGCGAGGAAAAGCTCCTTGTAGGTTCATACTTGCATAGGGGACATGCAGCCCCTGAGAACAACCAGTTTCCTAAACAAATAAAACCAGCCCCTGGCAATAAAAATACCCACTTCAGCATGTTAAAAACCAGGGAAGCACTAAGCTGAGTATTTAAAGCAAAAGTAGATATTTGAGTAAGATAATACCTTACGTGGTGAACATGTGAATTTCCCTCGTTCTTTTTTACCCCAAGAGCAACCTTTCCAACACGCATACTACTTTTGTTTCCAGAGTAATAAGACACAGCAGACAGTCAAAAGACTTTGTGTAATTTCAATTAATGATACGCCTTATTAATGTCTCAATTCAGAGCATACGTACCCGGCAAAATTATAACAGTGAGGGTATTTAATTAAAGAAGTAGTTTGTTGAAAACATGTAGCAAACTCTCCATCATTTGAAACTTCAACTGAAGGTTAACAGTTTATAAAAGTGGTGTTGCAATTTAACTAGCATTATGTACAGCTGTTATGTTCTACTCTGCAGAAAAATCAAGACAGGTTGGATACAATGATCCTCATTAACCTTAAGAAAACACATCAATCTTATGTAGAAATACTGCATCCATTTTCCAACATCAGGTGCCAAACTTCAGGTTTTGTAATGTTAATAGACACTCCTTTTTTTGTTGCCTTCCTTCTCACTTTCTGTTGTGAACTGATGCCCACTTGATTTATAAGCTTAGGTATTTTTCCATGTCAGGTTTAAAAGTACAGTGGTCTTCCCTCCATGAGAAGGAAGATGCACTGTTTATGACAAATAGCACAAACCCAACTTCTCAACACCCTGGGAAGTCCAACAGTATTCTTTTGGGGGGATTTAAGCCTCAGCATTCATAAAAATGTATCCCTTCAGTGCAGATTCACTGCAAACATAAGAGTTATTTTCACATCCACTGCATTTCCACCTTTTCAAGAATAAACCCTTTTACAGTATTTCTAACTCATTGCCACACCTAAGGAGAATGATTCAGAAAACACAACGTTCCTAGCTTTGCATAAACCTTCCATCCTGTATGGCATCCCTCCAAAACTCAATGTACATCTTGCCCGTTAGAAGCTTAGTAGTAACAACAACATCACCACATTGGTCTAAACACCCTAAGGCTTCTTACTCTAGAGTTTTTCCTCCCATGTCTGACCAGGAGCTTAAATCTACTAGCTCAAAAGAATAGCCATAAATAAGCATGTTTCCAGCACCTTCTTATGAAGGACTTATTCTTGGAAAGAAGTCAGTAGAAGTTATGCGATGTTTTTCGTGATTATTGATTCCCATGTTTTGTTACACTTGCTTTCTAGCAACAATGAAGAAATGGTGCTGTCATGAAAACAATACCTTACAGGAACAATTCCTTGAGCTTACATTTTTCCAGTTAAGCTAAGCTAAAGCATCTTACTGCGATAACAATAACACATACAAAGAACTGTAATACTAAAAATTAAGACATCTGTATGGGTATGTCTCCTCTACTTAATCGCAAACAAGATTAGCACAGTATAATCAATATAAAATTGTGTTAGCTGCACAGGCCATTTTCTACAAACATGAAGCTAAATACAAATAGACTTTTCATTTAAAATCTCTACACTTTTATTTCAACACAGTAGAAAACACTGCCATCATTATAGAACTAAATTCTTCTCACAGTCCAAAACAATGGAAGTATACAACTGAGAAGCTGCAGCAAAAAGAAAAGACAAACAAAACCAGTTGCAGCCTGTAGTTGTGCTAATTAAAATCAGTCCCTTGCCAGTGTTTTACACCAAATTAAAAATCACAAAGAAATTAAGATGGTGTGATATGGTAGCAAGACAAGAACTGTGTTAATTAAAGGTGAGGCAAAATTCCACAAAAACTAAGAATTAGAGTCATAGCTGTCTCCAGTACTGTAACTGAATGCTCCTCGCACATTCAACATGAATCGACAGGACTTTCTAAACCTTTGCAAGGGAACGCCTGCCATGCCACCCTGGTAGTTCTCCTCTGTGGGGGATCCACCAGGGAACCTCCTGAGTGTGCACCTTGGGACAGAGCTTTAGCCGAGAACAAGTCAGCACGAACGAGCAGAAATGCAAATAATGCACTGCCTTCCCTGCTAAAAGGAAACAGCGAGCATTAAGTCTTCTGACATAAAACGCATTGTCAGTCCCATTTACCATTACACCAAAGAAGCCATTAACACCATGCCTCAGGAATAAATAAGACAGAGACTCAGTGGCCAAATATCAGGTTACAATGTTTTCAAACCTTGCCCTGAACTTCACCTGGATCCCTAAGCTACACAGCACAGCACTCACCTTATCCGCTCCCCAGTCTCACGGGACTAAAGGGAGAGGTGGCAAGAATACTGCAACTTTTGTTCTGTCCTAATTGCTACCAAAGAAACACAATGGACGAGGACAGTCCTATCTCCCCCCAATTTTTTTTTTTTACATCTACTTTTCTATTTTTATAATTATCACACAAATAAGCAGAATATACACAAGTTTCTGAGAATATACAAGTCATACCATCGTTATGTTAAGTTTACAGATAAGACTTTCTCACCTCAACAACTTTAACACACACCCACGTGGTTCACAAACAAGGATTTGCCAGTATTTTTACTGGAGGCTAGAAGTTTACTGGAAAACATATTGAATTGGCTACCTCCTGCTTTTATCCTACAGAAAACAACAGGATAGCATTTTTAGCATGGGCATCCCACTAATGAAATTGCAAGGGTACATAGTAGCTGTGATCTGATCATAAATCATGGTAATTTTGTATCAGGAAAAACCATGAATATAGTGGAAAAGAAACATGAAGTAACTAATTATAGACACACTTTAAAACGTAAAATTACAGTGAAACTCAGGTAAATTGAACATTTGTAAAATACCTAACCAGCCATTTTCACCTGGAGAGGGTTGGGTGTTATTTTTCATTACAATGATATTTAACTACTGATTTGTTCCCTTAACCTTAAAAGATCAGCCTCCATGGGGTCTGATTCTCAGTCTGCAAATTTATTCTGGAACACCAAATTAAAAGAGGAAGAGGAAAGTAATGAATCACACAAAAAGCTCAACCTAGCCTTACGGGATATGCATGACAACACATCCACAGTAGTTCACATGCTTCAACACCAGAAGTCTCAGGTAGGAAACAGGTGACTTCAGTGAAGCTTCCACTCCTGAGGCAGACAGTGTTGACATTCAGCAACAATGCTGCCATTGACAAACCTTTCCACTTTCACTGGAAATTACCTATGGAGTTGAGAGTGCACATGATATAAATGGCCAAACTGGATTTTTTCCAAGGGGTAGCAGGTGGGGAACAACCGAAAAAATCCAACCTCAAATCAGGGTAATACTACCCCTTTTTCTACACTTCTAGTGATGACAGTTTCTCAGGGTTTCATTCTACCAACAACTGTACAGTCTGTGTGTGTATGCATGTTATAAGTGTACTTAAAAATAGACTTCTGAATAAATTGGTAAGTTCAGATACAAAGTAGTTAATGGGTATCTAATATACAGTTATCAGTAACAGAATCACAGAATCTTCAGAGTTGGAAGGGACCTCTAGAGCTAATCATCTAGTCCAACTCCCCTGCTAAAGCAGGATTGCCCAGAGCACATCACTCAGGAATGCATCCAGGCGGGTCTTGAAAGTCTCCAGAGAAGGGGACTCCACAGCCTCCCTGGGCAGCCTGTTCCAGTGCTCTGTCACCCTCACCGTAAAGCAGTTTTTTCTCATATTTGATCGGAACTTCCTGTGTTCCAGCTTGTGCCCATTACCCCTCGTCCTGTTACTGGGAACCACTGAAAAGAGTCTGGCTCCATCCTCCTTCAACCTACCCTTTAGATACTTGTTAACATTAATAAGGTCTCCCCTCAGCCTTCTCTTCTCCAGGCTACAGAGTCCCAGCTCCTTCAGCCTTTCCTCATAAGGGAGATGCTCTAGTCCCTCAATCATCCTAGTTGCCATCCTAGTTGTGTTGTTATTCACAAATAGCACTTTGCACCCAACAAGAACAGAACATGGACATAAAGAAAGAGCAGGTGGAGTCTCAAAAATAAAAGCCCATTTACAATTCTTAATGCAAATAGTAGCTTCTACTAAGCACAAGGCAATCAGTAAAACGTAAAGCTAAGCTAATAAATGAATAACTTTCACAAGCATAAAATAAGCCAAAGAGGATAAATATAGACTAATTTCAAATCTAATACGTTTGATTATCTATTTAGTACTAAATTGATATATTTCACATGCATTTACGCATATAATGTCATAAGGGCAAAGCAGCATGCCAAGTTACCATAACTAGAGCAGATTATCAGAAGGCTTATTTCCAAGAATCATTAGCACTGTTCTAGAGAAAACCAATAATCGGGTCAAGAAAATATTCAACGTATTTATCAATTTTCACTTGTTACAGTGTACCTGTTGCATTGCAGTTCAAAACAAGAGGTTTTAATTTATCTGTATTAACTCAGCTACTTTGGGAAGCTGGGGTTATATTGACGTGTATGTAACCCACAGCCCCTGACGATTTCAAATTCCTCAAAGAACTTTGGGTATAGAACAAGAGACAGCACAAAGTAAAACTGACATGCTTAAGTAACGTAAGCCATTTTAGGCCTCCTTTGGGTGGATCTCCTTGCACTTTTAGAACTACCTGCACGTTATGGTGATTATCCCACAAGAATACCAATAAATCTTTAACTTGCTAGTATTTTTTAATAATTCAGCCCCAGTGTTTATAGTGGGCTTGTCCTAACTTTCAGTGTATCTCCAAGGATAGATGAACTACTGGCTTTGTTCTGTACAATGAAACTTCTAACTCCCTCAGAAAACCCTTCTTTCTCTCTCCCCCACAGCAAGTACAATTAATTGCGCTTGTCAAACAACTAAATCAAGAACTTCCAGAATAATGAAGATGGGAGAACTGTGTGAATGCCCTGGCTCCTCTAGGTTGCATTTCCTTTAGGCCGAACAGCTGAGTCATATACTCTCCTGCAGCTTATAATGAGGGACTGTCTGACATGATGTTGTGTGAGGACTTAATTCCTCTGTATTAATTTATCAAAACTCCTATAAAGATTTGTTCAAGTGATTTACCACTTTGCAATATCCTAATAAGAAAAGCAGAGTGCATTTAAGACATTGTGATAACCTGGATTTCAAATGTGACAGCTTGACAGGTGAAGCAGTGACGCTCACCAATGTAAGTTACTAAAATATAGCCTGGGGTACATCTCCCTGCAGCATGTAAAACAGCCATATGAGCTTGAGTGGACAGACACAGATGATGGTACCTGTGTTACTAAGATGCTCTCTATCAGCCTGCATCTCACTACAGTCTCCATCTTTTCCAGTTGCTTCCCTTTCCGTGCTACCACAGTCTTGTTTCTGTCAATCAAGCCACCTGTTTTCATCCACAACTCACTCTCACATTGTCTCACTCCATCAGGTGTTTCCAGCTGGATCATCCCAACACACTTGATGGCCTCATAGCCCATGTTTCTTTACAAACCCTCCCCTTGGCACAACATGCATGTCAACGGGCAACAAAACAGCTTTCTTTAACATCTCATTGGAGAGGGCAGGAGAATAACTGTCCCTAGCTATGTTTGGGGCCTCTTGTTCCTTTTCTCCTCCCTTCCACTCACTCCAAAATATTAAATAAGTGAGAACAATCCAACCTTCATAAAAAAAAAAATCAAGGTAACTTTACAACAGTGAAAAAATGGATTTCCACAGTCAGTCTCCCAATCTTTACTGTTCTCATAATCCTGCCACAGAAATTACTTGTGTGTGTAAGCAATATTAAAAAGATAAAACCCAGACATTTTATAGCACTTTGTGAATCATACTAGTTTTAAACAAGGAGAGATCAACCACATAATGTAAACCACCTATTCAACAGATGCAGATTATATGATTAAATATTCTGGAACTATAAATATTATTTCATGGATATGCCAGAGGATGGTTTAAAACCCACATTTGTACAGAAAAAGCTATATTATGTGAATATGTTCACACATATAGTTGTACATACACAGACAGCAGAAAAAATCATTCTATAAAACAAAAGGATTATGAATAGATAATTATCCCATGAGAACTGCAGTAAGGCATTCAGGGACAATGAACCCAGGTATTTAGTGACTATACTTTTTTCTTTATAATCTACTGTATATTATATTTGATTTTATGGTATTTTACCTCCTATAAAGACTCCAGAAAATGGTTATGTAAGTAGTTTTAACTAATGTTGTAAACAGGTTTTCAGCTATTTTGCCATATGTTAACAATCACAGAAGATGTTACAAGCAATGAAATTCATTCACAAAGAGAAAGACCAAGAATTCATGGGGTTTTATGCTCTAAGAGTAAGAAACCATTTTGGCTCTTACCCAGAATGAACTGTTTAATCAGAAAACATGTTGCACTGAATTTACTATTAGTTCAATACAGCAAGTCTCACTGACTCTTCCCAGCACCAACATTCTCATTTAAAAGATAAAGCTCCTCTCACTTAATTCATAGAAATACGGATATGTGCAGTTGTCACTGTTAAGGCTAAGCAATATCATGGCAGACACTAGTGTATCAACATCGCCGGAGCTTTTTTTAACCTTCTGAATACACCAGGGAAGCTCCTCATTTGCCATTACCAGTAGGCTGCTAAGAAAGCATCACAGTAGTGGGTAGATTGGCTTTTGGGTGCTCCACAAGAGTGAAAGGCAATGAGGACCCAGAAATTTGTATCCCTAGAAGAGTAATTTGTCCCTTTGAAAGCATTTTGAGAAACCTTAGAATACCTGTGAACAAAGCAGGGAGTAAAGGGACATTACCTTTTGAAGGCATTCACTCAATACTAATGCTTCTACGGATACTTAACATAAAACGCAGCATTTAAAACACCACCCTGGTAACAGCCCTTGTTTGTAAGGATTTAAGTAGACCTGCTCAAAGGCATTCATATGTCAGACTATGAAAAGGTGCTGCTGTAGAAAGCAAAATACCTTTTTGCCTTCGCTGACAACGCTGCATAATACTGAGCTCACTTGGAACTCCATCGCCCCTAATGTTGAGATGAACAAGCTCATTCTTTTATTTTTCCTTTAAACATCAGTTCACAGTGGTATATTTCCATTCCACAAAAAATTCCCCCTGCATTGTGGCATCTCCTGGAGCACAATTAAATTCCTGTAAAACTTGACTGACTAATTTCCTATTTATAAAAAGTAATGCAATTATCTTGTTCAAATTAGATTTAATTACAAAGCCACTGAGTGGTCTAAGAATATTTTCTTTATACATGCTCAGATGAAAATTCCCATCGTTTTCAGCAGGGTACACAACATCCACTTCTGGTTGTATACCTCTCCTTCTACCTCACCTAATCTCTGGTTAATTGCACCACTCTGGAGCATCTCTTCAAATGGTATCTGGTTTCCATGCTGAAACATCCAAATCCAAAGAAAAATGCTAAAACATTTCAGAGAAGTATGTCCAAACCTCCTGCAATCCAGAAAAAAAAAAAAGATCTGCAGAAAACTAGTATCCACCAATACAAAAAAGCAGCTCCCATTTTATCCTCCTTTCAGCAATGCCACATAGAGCTGGTTTCCAAGGGCACAACAGACTGCTGCTAGATGTCAGCAGCAAATTAGTAAAAATGCTATCATGATGGACGCGAAGATGGGAAACATCCCACTTACCATTTTCCTCAGAATATATAACTCCAATAGACCTGCATGTCAGTATTCTCCTATTGCCTTTATTGTTTTCATTCCATAAATTGGCATTGGAAATAAGAGCCAAAGAAAGTGATAATAATGTAGATAGGGATGCTCAGTGCCACGTTTACTTACCTGCAAAAGGAAAAGCACAGGGTTTGAGCTCACTAATCACACAAATTAGCTAATCTTATTAGATGGCTGCTAATTATGTCTGACACAAAGAAGGATTACATGAGGCAGAAAAAGAAATGGTTTTAGTAGACATTTATTGGTTATACTGGGGAAAGAAAAAAAAAATATATTTATCAAGAGATCATAAACATTTCCCTTTCTGTTTGCTGAAGAGCAGATGTGACAATGAAACAGGTGGTGGAAATATAAACCCTTCTAAAACCTCCAGGGTGTTTTCTCAGGAAGTGTCTAATGATTGTCACTAGATCTGTTGCAGCACTTACTTTATAAGCTAACGTAGTGCAAGTCGTTGCTGGGGTTTTGCCAGTGATCTCCTAGGCAACTGGCTGCTCAAAGGAGCCACAAATAGAAGCAGTAAACCCCGCTCCCGATTTCGGTCTCAAAGCAGTTTGCACTTGTAACATTCACCATGCAAGGAAATATATATCCTGCAAAGGATGGGTGATCAAAAAAGCATGCATTCCCTTTCTTAACATACTACAGCCACAGATGTTAGGAATAAGAATCAGATTTGTGCGTTTGTTTCAAGAAAATAACTGAATAGCTTATTAGAAAGTGACAGATTTTGCAAATAAACTCTCAATTAACCACAGTACAGCATTCACACAGGCTGCTCAGTAGTACACAAGGTACTCATTTGGGCTCCTCAGGCATCTGAGAAAGTAAGAATTTATTCTCGTATATTTTAAAGATTTATTATAATGACTTTGTATGATTACTTATTTCTGTTTAGCCTACAATGCAAGAACAGATTTATTAAATTTAGGTCACTCGTGCATTTTATTTAGTAAGACAATACATAGCAAGTGAAAACCTAGAAAGAGTAATCTGCTGTCAGCTGCTCTGAATAACCAGTTCATATATTATTTAATTACATTTCTCCAAGAATAACAATTCATCATTCATGCTTGCTCATTAAATATAATTTTTAATTTCTTCAGCAATTTTCTTTTTAACTCATTTGAAAAACAGAAGGTATTTTCTTCTATAAAGAAGTATTAGAGTTTTTAATAAATTATTATAGAGTATGTACACACCAAGCTTATTTATATCTTCGTTTCCTCTGTATTTATATAACATTATAGTATTATACAGAGAAAAATTAATTGTTCTCTAAGAGATCGTGGAAAGAATTAGTTCTCTTGGTAAATCAAATGAATTCTGGTTTTTAAATATATTTCAACATAAAATGTGAATGCTTTCAGAAAAAGGTATTCCCTGAGTTACTCAAACACAAAATGCAGATGCTAGATAACAGCAGGCATAGATTCACCAGCAAAGTAAACACAACCAAAACATTAAAAAAAATGTCATGCTGCTAACTAATGTCAGTGTCATACTGATAAGGTCAAAATTAATTTTAAGGCCTCCTACAATCTCTTAACAGAGAAAACATCAAGGAAATACATAAAGTAAACACATTACTCACATAGACATCTTTATACAGACACAAATAGATGTCACAAGCATATAAAATTTTATCAGTTTTTATTTGAATAAATGTATAGTTCAATTTTAAAACTTGAAGCAGTTTTCCAGTATAGCTTCCACTATATAAAAAGAATCTTACAGTGTCTTGTTTGCTCACTACAGAGGTTTACTGTAACTTGGAATGTATTATTTACAGGTTTTTAATTAGAGCTACAAAGACGTCTGGCTGGAAAGGGACTCATTATACACACTTCATACTGCATGATGAAAATAAGAAATGAAGATGTATGTAAGCTAACCCAAGTATCAGAAACAGCCTAGGTATGTCACACAAACCTTGAGTTCAATACAATCTACTCTTCAGCTGCATTGCTTCTGAGATAACTTGCAAAGATATTTCTGTGATATGTCCGCATAATGCTGTATTGTGTCACACAGGCACAGCCAAAGTCACCGATCAGATTATCTCATTCAACCTATACTGACACAGGGTATGTAACCTCCAGATGCACAGCATACCTAGAATAAACTGCTTCGTAATGCTTAGCTGCCAAGCCAGGAACCCAATTCTGAGTAGATGCACCCTGTCTCTAGCTGTTCTGAAAGTGTTGAGCATTAGGAGGCCCATCCTTATGTGACCAAATTAGTTAACAGTCTGTTAGTGAACAAGGCACCTCTTCAGCTGCTGGGGCAAACAGCATATCCTCCCTTTTCTTTAAAACTGCTTTCTGTTTGGAGTCCCAGTGGCAATACACAGAGTTAATCTCTGTTTAAGAGCTCATCTAAAAGCTTCTACAGCTGCTGATCGCATGAAGGATCTGGGTAGGTTCAGAGGAATAGGGACAGCCATCATCCACCAAGCCTCTGAAGAGATCCCACAAAAGGTCTCAGCTGGACAAAAGCAATGGCTAAGGGCATTGTAACCTTGGCCTTAGGTGCACAAGGTGGCCAGCAGCAATTTTGCAGGTATTTCTGCAAAACAATAACAGACCTGATCCAAGACCTTACAATCAACAGCAATAGCAAAGAAAAGGACAAGGTGCACATATATTCTCTATACCCTTTTGAAGAGGCAATAACACCAGCGAAGCCTGAAGTACAAAAAAGAAATATACAACAGCAGCAGCTACGCTGAAGGACATAAGGCTATTAGAAGATGAGGGCAAATGGCCACCTTCAGAATTGATTTTATCCAGATAGTAACAAAGAATAAATGTGAAGCAAGTCCTCCCGCATTAGGATTCTTCCTTGTGTGGAGAATTTTTGCAATATGTCGATAGACTGGAAAGAACAGCTACCTCTTCATCTCTTCAATGTTTAAGCCCAAGTGCCTGCGTCATTAGTACAAAGAGTTATAAATGGGAAGTTGTTCTTTGCTATCCAAGTTCTGCTACTTAAGGAAACCAGAAGACTTATTTAGGAAAAAAAACCAAACCAAAATAAAAAAAAAAAAAACCACAGACAAATAGACCATTGTCAAAAGATGGTTCCGAAGGACAGAAGAAAACGTACTAATTCAAGGAGAATTTTATAAACAGACCTTACATTTTTCATTAAAGGGACAAGAAACGAAGGTATTTGCAACTGCTGCAGTTCCAGAGAACTAACTTCATTGCAAGTCTGGTAGGGAATTACAAAAAAACAAGGAGGTTCAGGTTTATTTCTTCATCTGCAAACAAGTTACCACAGGATAAATAAGCATGCTTCCCACGAGACAAACCAAGCATTTTCATTGACTTTCCACTACACGATTTTCCACAAAAATTACACCAAGTTTGTCATACACTTCCACCTGCCTGAATATGTTCTGTAAAGAAAATGAGGGGAGAACCAAAAGATCCAGCCCCTGTTCTCAATCAGAGCCAGGCAAGATTAAGACAAAAAGGGCAAAATCTAATCAACTAAGTGATGCAGGAGACATCTGATGTGAAAAGCAGAATAAAAGATATTGCATTGGCTGAAAAGGCAGTGACTGAGCTGGGCAAGTCTTGGCAATCAGGATAAAGAATATTAACTTCACGCAGAAAGACAGAGATTAAAAGAGCAGCATGGCAAAAGCACATGCCAAACACCCTGCAAGTCTGGGGGGAAAAAAGGTAGTCAGAGCTGACAGAAAAGGGATGAGCTTACAACAGATCTAGCCAAGAGAAAACCATGGCATAAGCCAACTTTACATCAGTAGAAGTGAACAGAAAGTGACAGATTTTAGAATTCCACAGTATGAAAAGCCAAGCCAACAGACATTAGAAGAAGGAAAGGAGAAGGAAGACTTCTCATCAGAGTGCTGTCAAGGTTAGCAGATGATCTGTATGGAAAAGAAACACATTTTTTCCCCCGATTTAACATGGACCCACTGTTTTATAATGTGGTGATATTAGGAAGGCAAGAAAAGCTACACCTGGACAGGAAAAGCAGAAATGTTTAAGGAGAGGAAAGAAGTACTGAGTCACCTTCACTTACAGGAGGTCATCACAAATTCCTGAGAACTTTTTCTCATTCCACCAGTAGGCTGGAAAATGAGACAGATGAATGCAGACGTAATTGAGGTCCCTAAAGGCAGTATAGATCCTTCATCTGCACAAGATTAATCTCTGTCCCAGAACATAAAATGTTGCAAATACCAACCACACCAGTTAATTCATGTCCCTGTGCATCAATTCCTGTAGTCCTACAGTTAATAAGGTGAGCAGAAGTCTGGGGTTTACTGTGGCAGGGCAAACTCTACGAAGCCAACTACTAGACCTTGAAATATTGACTCTCACATGAAGTTTGTCACATGCTTTAATGCAACTGAACAAAACCATTAATGATTAAGTAGATTTTGGGTCTGATTTCTACCGAATAAGTTAGATTTCCTTCTGTTCGCTCTTATATTATGACATCAACACACAATATGGTTCCAGATTTACTATCTGCAGTCAAAGGAGGAATGTAAACCAGGGAAGTTTTTTTCTATACAGAAGTGAATACTACTACTATCATGAAATGCCCCTTTTCTCCATTTACATTTCAAAATTAAAAAATCTGCTACATCTTCCAGGCATCATTTTCCATGCCCTGCAATTCACTGTTATGAAACAAGGACTGTTGAGAAACAAGGTATGTCTAGAAGACTGCAGGATGCAAAAAGAAAAAAAAAAACTTTAACATTTGAAATGACACAACATTTTTTGAATAAATTATTTTCAATAGAAGACGATGACTTGCATTCTTTTGAAAAGAAAAATCTATTCGACTTTTAGGAGCACCATCTATAGAATATGGTACTGTTCACCTCATGAACATAACTCGGGGTCATGCAAGTCACTCTGACCACAGCTGCTGGAAGAAAAAAAAAATCTCTAAACAGCTGTGTTATAATCAGATAAAAACAACTAAACTGAAAGTGACTGAGGCAGCTGTTTTAAAAAAATTTCATCCGTAGTTAACTGGTCTCATGCCACTGAGCAGTTTAGATAAGCTACAGTTAAAACATATACCATTCAGAATTCTTTGTAATCACACATGAACGTGTTCGCACAGAGCCAAGACAAAACACAAAGGCTCCTTTAACAATACCTGACATGACATTTCATCCTCTGAGAAGACAGGCTGGTAGCTCTTGACTGCTGTAGTCAGTCTAAAGACAAAAAGCCCCACAAAAAAAACCAAAACAGCCAAAAAAAAACCAACACAAAGAAAACCCAGAATAATTCCTGAAAACAGAAACTCCCTCCATGTATAACTACTTTGGCAGGGAAAAAAAAACAAAAAAGAAAATGCTTTTCTAGAGGAAAACACTGTTCATTCCAATTAACAGTGAGCAATAAGGATAGAAAGTGTCTGTCCTTACTGTTTCAAATAAAGTGAAATACTATTTTAACAGATGTACAAGCTAAACCAGAATGTAGTTGTTATCTCCCGGAGTTTAAGTCCTCAGTGATTGTGGATGGCTCCAACTTCAGTTTATGCAAGATTTTAAGAAGCTGGAACTATGAGAAACTGGGACACGAGAAAATTTATTTCACAATGAAATCCCTGAAGCGCTGAGCATTGATTTGCATTTTAGTAGAAATTCATCATCTGACTGTGTCACAGATATCCCCCACCCAAGGTTTCTCTCTTCTCTTTGCCCTCAGCTGGGTATCTTTAGACAGGGACTCTCAAATAAAAAGAAGTGTAAGTAGAGGCAATTGTTAACATGGGACTGAAATGGGAAGATTGAAAGTAAAATTTCTGCTGTGATTGTTTTTCCCGCATGGTCACTGCATAACGTCTTGAATCCCAAAAGGTTCCCGAGCAAACTAGAGGCCTTTTTTACTAGGCTTCTCTTAAGGACAGTTTGGAAAGGTAAAGATGGAAAAAAGGTAGTGTGAGGGATTATAAAGGATTCTCCAAAACTCAGGGAACATGTGTTGAGCATACTGACATCAGCACTTACCTGAGAAGGCTGAGAAAAAACACAGTTCAAAATTTGACAAAAAGAATAAATTTTGCACATTTGTCAAAGTTTCCCCTCCTACACTTTGTCTCTCAGTAATTTTTCAGAAAAACAGTGGCTCTACAGTAGTTTTAATGATCAAAAAGATAAAATAATTTCTATGGCTTTTGGTACAATGCCAGCTAATTCCACAGCTGAAAATAACAGAGTTTGCTTTTGATCCACCACTTATTTTATGAAAGGAAATACTTACCCTTTCAGTCACAACACAGGTGGTGTTCTCCATGAAGTACCGTGCCCTATTTGGCATAAAGACAACACTTGGCACTTTATCCAGAAGTACCAAAATTTACCTCATAGAGCCGGCATGCACAAGTGTTATATATCCTACAATTATTTCAAGAAATATAAAGTCAGCCTCCTTAAACAACATGCACAAGCACATCCTAATGAATTACACTAATGCTAGAATACAAAAAACCCACACCGAATTGACACTTATGGGAATTATTTAATGGAAAAGGATGATTAAGAAGTACAATACATATTCTGAGAATTTTTAAAGCAAAATCAGACCCCTTTCTTAAAAAAATATACTTTTGTTGAACTAAAAATTATGGAGCTGATTAAAGAACAGAGTGAAATTCTCTGCTTCATGCTGTGGCAGAGTTTAATCACCATGATTCTTCCTAGCTCTGTATCCTATGAATTTATGAATTTCCGATAAGTTAAGCATCTTTGCAGATCCTGCAAGAGACTAATGCTTGCAGGTATTAGACCTAATGCAGGAAGCCCGCTGGAGCTCAGGCGGGTGTTGTACCCATCTCAGAAGTTGCAATCACAAAGGCATCAGATAGAAAGAGTGGGCTAAAATTCCCTCAAAGATGAGTTCTTCTCAGAACATTTATCAGCATCAAAAAACCTGCTGAGATGTTGTGAAGTATACAGCATTTGTGTTACTGTGAAATACACACAGGCAATAATGCAGCATAGTAAGAGTGGGGCTGCTAATTTTATGACTGTTTTTTTCCATAGTTACCTGGATTCATAAACTATGAGGGGAAAAAAAGTATTTCTTTGGACACTGCAGGAAACTCAGGAGAATAATATTCAATATTGATGAACTAGACTGAATAAGAGTATTATATGAGGACACTAGAAGTTGATTTGTGAAGCCTAGTGCAGAAAAACCCAAAAACCTGCTAAGGAGTTTTTCAAAGAACTGATCTTTATTATTAACAGAAGCAGAACACACAGCAACTAAAACTGCAGTTCTGGAAGAGCTGTGGAGTTTACTAGGATCTTCATTTCTGTCATTTGGAATACCTTTACCATAACTTTGCTGGAGAAGTCCTTTTAAAATAAACTAGTGTTTGCACCCCACTACGAAACCCAACTTAACTAGGTCTTCTATTTTCAACCATTATGTATATTCCCACATGTGTGAAAATCACTGTGGAATTTTTATTATTTCCTGTACATCATATATCCCTTTAATGTTATTTATTCTGTGTAGATTAATAAGTAATTACACATTTCCATCTCCCAATTCTCAGCTAGGTTGCTATCTAGTTTGTTTCTGAGTTACTTAGGCTGTTACTCGTGCTCACTGTTGTACAATAGCAGCAAGCAACTCAAGTTCAGCAACACAAGCATTCTGCAAGTGCAATTCAAACTATTAGCACCTTAAGTAAAAGGTGATACATTATTCACTGTGCAGTGCCACTGGCAAATATTTTTTTTATTTGAGTGAGCCAATTAAGAGCTCTGCATAGATAAGTGATCTCTACGTGTAGAAAGAGTATACCTCCTTGGCCTGCCAGATACCATTCCAAAAAGATTATAACAAAAGTATAGTTTGAAGCCATTGGTAGAAATTATACTGAAATAGAAAGCTAGTTTAAAGTTACACCAGACTTCCAGATGCAAGCACTAAACTAACACAGCTGCAGAACTTCCACACTACAACTGGTTTTCATCAGCCAGCTCAGACTGAACATATAGCCATCTGCCCCGCTCCATGTGGACACACATACGGAGCTGTAGAAAATTAATTATTTGAGGGTAGAATAACGGAGAGATAGTGAAGGTTAAGAAAAATCATTAAAATGCACAGACTCAGTTCCTCATGTCACATCATTCTTATGAAAGTTGCAAAGACTATTTGTGAAACTCCAGAGCATGTTCAAGAAATATGGTGAAACCCAGTCTGTATTGCTGCTGAAGAGACCTGGCAAAAGGCTTGCATGGAAATACAAAAACAAGGAAGCCATTGCAGTAGTCAATTCCAGGCCTTGCATTACTTATATTAAAGAAGAAAGTGTCATTGCTTTAAGAACTAACTTACTTTCATTCTCCTAATAGCTACTGGTTCCCTGATCACAGCTTGTGAAACAGCTTGCTAGCCAGAATGCAATTCAAGTAGGGGTAATATAAGATCTCCTACGAAAAGCTACAGCAGTGACAACACAGGGAAAGTTTCTGTCCCTCATTTCCATCGTCACTGGTGGCAGAGAAAATAGATCTTCCCCAGGGGCTCTGGAGATCTAGTCAAGGTCTACTGGGTGAGCAGGAGCAGGCACTTGCCTAGAAACTGCATAAAGATGCAGAGAAAAGGCCAGAAAGATCTAGTGAGCCACACCATCCTACAGACTCCCTCCAACAGCCCTAGCAAAATTGCTCAGCCCTTTTGGAGGAAACAGAGCTGCCCCCAGCCTATCAAAATACCAGGAGAGCAACAGTGCCATGGCGGTCACTTTATACTGAACCCTGAGTCCTCCCCAGCTCCTAGTTTACGGTTTGCTCCTCCTGACCTCTAGTCATTCCACAAACAGGTTTTCTCCCTACTTGCTCTCCAGCTTTCCCTTTTTGTTATTATTATTACTGCCTCCATCCTAACAGGCCTTCCCAATTTGTGTCTTCTATGCAAAAGAAATAATGAAATGGTAAAATTTAGAGACCCACGGAACCATCACGGTCATTCTGCTCTGCTTGATTACATATTTTGCATTGCGTATTTCTTACTGTTTAGATGGTAAAAAGGTTGAAGACAAGGAGCAGGCCCTTACCTCATGCAGACTGCAGCATAAAAGGGCTCTGATTATAATTGTGGCTTCTGTGCTGCTATTGAGAAACAATTAGTGATTATACTTTACTAAACAGGAATTTCTCATCTTCGACTCTTCCACATCTCAAAACAACAACCCAAACTGAAGGCTGTTATTTGTCAAACTGTCTTCCCTTTCTTGACTGCTTTCTCAGTATAAACACACCACCCTTTCCTCCCAAAAACATCCTTGAACTATCCTGCATTGACATTTAATATTTTATGATGGCTGTCCAGTGAATGGCATTGCATGCACAAGATAACCATGACAACAAATAATTAGCAGATTTTGGCTGGCTGAATGCCACCTATGAAGGAAACAGCAATTCATCTCCTTAGAAGAGACAAAGGAAAAGACTAAAGGAGCTCTGAGACATCTTGCATTAAACCATTATATTCTTTCCCTACAGTATAATTACTTCTTTAAACACATTAAGGGAACTAGGAGTTTCTGCACAGTAAACAGAGACAGTCCTCCACGCCCCGCATCCCATTCCCTTTTACATGGCTTTAAAGTCCAATGAAATAATGCAGAAATAATTGGAGTGATAAGGCAGAGTAACATTTCTTTTTCAAATTAAAAAGTTTCAACTTTAACTGGTGACAGAAACTGAATTGGATTTTTTCAACTTCTTAGATTGCCATCAGTTGCTTTTTCACTCTTAGGTCCTTTGTGGGCTTTCTTCATTTTGCCTAGACTTGACTGAAAATTAACTGGAACACAAAACGGAAATGCTCCTCCACTTTATTAGGAGCATTTGCCTGTGTTAGCTGGAAGTCCACACTCCCTCTCTGCCTGTTCTCCCCATGTACTGAAAGTAGGGACAAAACCACTTTCTGTTTCCATCTCAGGGAGGAACACAGCCTGTCTCCCATGAGGTGCCATCAATATCTCATCTCCCATCACTCTATTGCATAGCAAAGATCTAGAAACCCACTCACAAATCCCACCGCCTTGTGGAACTGACAGAAGGACAAGATCTGGGTGGCAATCCCTTGCTTGTATATTGCTGCGATTCCTGTAGTTTATTCCGCCATGGTCAATAGCACAGACATTTCTGCAGAACTAGGTTGAGATTTTTTTCAAAGCCACATCAAAAACACCATCATGAAAATCCACATAACTTTGAATTCTAGGGGTCCCCCTACCACCTTCTTGTTCTGGAGCCCTAAACCCAGCCAGCCTGCAGAGGGGCACAGTGGGAGGGAAAGCATACCCTGAACACAGAATATTTCTGAAATGCTGCCCACGCTGCTTCCCTGCTCAAATTCATGGAATAAGTGGTTGCAAAGGCTGCAAACCAGCTGGGTCCCTCCAAATCCAATGCACATAAAAGCAGGAACCACCTTTGCCCACAGAGCCAGGACAAGCAGTCACTCCTCTGTTCCAACAGTACATCAGCATCAGCTGCCACGCCAGCCCTCTCCACCTCATACCAAAGCACTGAGAAATCAGTCAGCGCATCTGAGAGAAACAAGAGGAACAGAAATTTTAAGAGGAGGTTTTCAGGTAGGCAAAGATTACACTTCCTAAGGTTTTCACTCCACTTTTAGGAAGTAATATCCCAGAGAGACCTGGTGAGGTCTGCAATTCAGAGTTGGTATTTCCAGTTTCTCAGCAACCATCACGCCTACAGCATCGTGTGCTTATAAGTTCTGGCACGTCAGCCACTTGGGGACTGTTCACAAGCCACATGTGGCTCTAGAGAGGAGCCACTTTCCCTAAACAGGAAGGCTAAGATTAGCTTCCTGCACCTAAAATGCCTGCCTCTCAGATAAATGACACACTTTAAGACATGTAAATGAAGAAAGAGGCCAAGTTACTATTTAAGCTCTCAAATCTCTTCTATGAACTGTACTGAAAAACATTACCTTTACATTGAATAAAGAGGTGTTACATGACATTGGAGACTGCCTTGAAATTGTATGCAATGCTGAAGAGCAGCAAATGGAAGAAGGCAGAGAAGTGAGAAGATGGGCAAATTGTTACTGAATGCATAAACACTGCAAAGTGTTAATCAAGTGTGTTTCTCCCTATATCAAGTTCATGGCATACAGTACAACACAGCGTGAAAGTTTTCACATCAAGTGCTCTTCATCATGAAGAGAGAGCAGCATATTTTGTTTCCAATGAGAACAGGATCTTGTTTGAAGCCTTTACATCTGACAATGTACCAGTCAGAGAACAAAATTACTCTTTCCATCCTCTCCCATATTTCCATACTTACACATCCCCAAAGAAAGCCAGTCATTTTCAAAATGTTTCCAGCATTAATATAGCTGTTTCTTTCAAATAAGAAAATACATATGTATTAGTCACATAAAAAAGCTTTAAAACTATACATAAAATCTGCAAAATCTGCAGCAACCCACACTTGTTAGCATATCTGTGCCAGTTTAAATGGATGCTATTGATTTAGCTCATCAGATAAACATGTTTATCATCAGCTATGCTTCTCCTGTGTTTCCAGTAAAGCTCAATGACAGATACACAGTGAAGAGTCCTGAAAAGGACAGAACAAGCGCTGATGACTTCTAATCCATGATTTCATGCAGAAGCTTCCAGTCCTGAATTTCCATTTGCATAAATTCAAACTTATGAATTATGGGAGTTCTAAGACTAACTCCCTCAGTAACCAGTTTTCCCACTGCTGGTGCTTTTCAGCTGCAAAATAGACATTGTTCTCACCACCTGTCTCACCATGGTCCTGAGAAAGATGGGCTCTCATAGTAGCTCATAGCCCACTAAAACGTAGGCTTAGATTATCCTAAAGTTACCTTAAATACATTACTTTCTCCTTGAAAATTCCACTCTAGTGAAAGAGAAAATACAAAGGAAAGTAGAACACCAAACAATTCAGGGAGTTCCACATTTTCCATTTAACTCTTTTCCCCATCTAAGATGACCATCTTCTAGCATTTCCAGATTGATTTTTGAGATGTGAACGAGGGGAGACAACTAACATCCAGACTTAATCCCATGAGTACCATTGTCTTACAAATGGTGAAATCTACAAGAGAAGACAACAGGGGCAAAACCAGGCAGTATGAATTAAAGTATTAGCCTGCCACAACAGGGATACAGCAAGGTAACTAAACAACCTCTGAGCATATGCAGCAGCTTTTTCGGCTGCTAATCTTAAAATGGTGTCACAGTTCTTGATAGCTCATGCTATGAACACATGAGTGCTTGACAGGTCTTCGTGGGTCATCAAATTCTGTTTTGCTGCAGCTAGGCTAGACAACAGTCAGAAAACCCACTTACTGGGGTTTTTTTTCAACTCTGTTACCCTTCACTTACCCAACTCAGCTTTTTTAATACATGCTTCGCAGGATCAAATGTACCTGTCTACATGGTGACATTTAAATTACAAGGGGCTTGCTACTGTTAAAATTGTATTCTTGCTAGACTACAAGACTACTCAATCAACTGCTTTCAGAGTATACTCTTACAACACCATTAAAGACTAAATACTTTGGGAAAACAAGCATGTTTTATATTGTATCAGTTTACTTTGAGGCCAGTAAACTGTATAATGGCATCTCATACAGATCTCAGATACAGGAAACAACTTCACTACAAACTCTGAAATACATCACCTACAATATTCTGCACTACCTTTGAAGCTGTCAGTCATGGAGCATCTCTGCTGGTTGGTGATATTGTATATGAGTGAGAGCAGTTTAGAAGTTACAGTGTGAGACTAGAATTGATCGTTCTTGGGTTTATTCCCAGATTTATTTGTGATTTGCAATGAAACAAGTAGTACTACAGCAACTCCGAACTACTATATCCAAGACGTAGAGTACAGAGACCAAGCAAGGTACCCCAAACTGTGGAGCACTGAAAAGTGTAGCAAAAATAAAACCAGAATTTGGGTATTCCGGCTATTGGTTACTGTGTAAACCTCAGTCAGGCTGTGTAAGCTGAAGTCAAACACATTGAAACATGCATCTTGTTAAAGTAGCACAGAAACATTTATCAATGGCAACTTTACAACACTATTGTAGAAAATTACTGAATGCTATGCATGACGTGTATAACTCAGTTGTAAGATAGCAAGTAGTATCCTACATTTTACATTAGTGTAGATAGGATGCAAATTTGTTCATAATTTTAACCTTTTCTGGGGTTGCCTCTCTGCTTTGATTGCAAACTGCATTGTTTTCATTGCTACCACATTAGCACTAAGCTTCCCCTTGCTGATCAGAGTCCTTTTGTCACTCCTATATTCCCGATTCTCAAACCCTTAATGTCTAATGCATATTCCTTGTTCCTTCAGAATTTCTACGTGCATCTGCCATTTTTCCTTCCTCTATTCTCCTAGAAGGACATCTGCCATGTTTCCATTTCTCTGTGCCCTATCACCTCTTTCTGAAAGTCCAATCTTTCAAACACAGGTTAGTGCTAGTAGACTAAAGATGGCAAGCTAGTTCAAAACTCTGACATTTAAGCTCAGATTCTTGTTGTGAAGATTAATCCCTTGTTCCACAAATAAACAAGTCATACTTCATTTTCATTTTGGTTTTAGTTAACTTGGCTAACATTACTGCATTTGGCAACTAAGACAAAATGCTGAGTTTTTTGTAAATTTTCTATGGAATGAAGGAAGTACTGCCATGGAAGCAGAGATGATCAGACTCTAATAATATTAACTCAGTAATATTAAATCTGCTTATGCCAACAAAGGCAAAATTGCTACATATATTGTGTCATCAGAAAAAAGTTATGCAACTATTTATCAAATATACAGAAACTTTACTTGAAAATACTGTTTTCAGCCTGATATATTATAGATGCAGTTTGAATTTAAGTAATTCCGCTGAAAAAATAGTCATAATGGTATACTGACATGCTCTTCTTGCCCTGTCTCCCTTTAGCCTTACAGTTCCATGTGCTGCTCATGAGGATTTGAGAAAGTACTCAGTTTTCCCTCTGTGAAGGAATTTGCATCCACATCTTCCAGTCACAAGCTTCTCGCAGTTCAAATCTCTGTCCTGAACCAGCAGATAGTGGATTAAGCACAGAATTTCCACACTATCCTGAGGTGGGTCCTTGTTAGGTTTGCTGTGAGGATCGTTCTGCTTTGCACAAAAGCAAAACAACCCACAAACAAAAGAACAAACCCAAAACATTTCTACATGGCAAACAAAGTACCATTTAAATTACAGAAGGCAGAATAGAAAAGGAGGATCCCTATCACGTTATGTAGAAGGAATTATCATGTGCTCATATCAGTAAGTAACCAAACATTGATAAGTGATCAGCTTTATTATTCTTTTCCTCCTATACACGTTTCTATGTTGGTTTTTTTTTTTCTACAAGAAAAAAAAGCACTTCCTTAGAAGATTTATATTACCCCAGTCACACCCTGTAATGGCACCTCTCTGAAGCAGACTAATCAGCTCTGCTTCCTGCCTGCGGCATATTAGGTCATCCTTCCCCTGATAGCCCAGCTCTCTAGTCACACAGGGCACTTCAGATAGACAACAAGGAAAAATCTGTTCTTCCACAGTCAATCTATATTAAGGGGCTTACACTGCAAAGCAAAGGAAGTGCGGAAAGAGGATACAAATAGATTAATATCATTACAGCTTGTAAATGATCCTAGGAATTTAAAAGCAGCCTGCTTGAAGAACATAGACTGATGTGCTACAGGCATCCTCCACAGATCTCACCATAGTAACCAGAATAGCCAAAATATCTGTATCTGTTAGGTATAGCATTTATATTTGAAAACATTTTCCTCTGTTTCTGTAACACACAATTCTGCAATGGGGTGAAGGACTTCTAAGGCAGAAAAATTATAATCAAAGCCTAAAGGACATGTGTTTTTTATAGAAAGCAAAAGAGAGGGAGAGAAGAAGAGTTCTGTCACCTGGTTTCTTCACACATTAAAGCCTTCTTGCTACAGAGGTACCTTAATAGATAAAATAGCCACTCTGAACTATATATGTCTTGCATTCCATCACAGATATTTCTGTATCTGCGTGTAATGAGATAATTTTGGTAGATACCAATACCAGCAAAAACACTTGTCTATATTTAGATATTATATACTGAAACACTATTTTCCCCAAAGTTCTTGTACTTGAAATGAACATAAATAATCAACCGCCAGCAGCCAAAATAAACAAACAGATAAGTTACAAGGAATACATGAATGAAGACAGTTCTGATATTTATTTTTTCCCTGCTTTTCAAGCTTTATGGTAAGTTTTCATTACAGACCAAGTTGAGCCAGTAAGTATGATACCTGCTATGCTTGTACTCTATGTTGAGCACACCCCTTTTAAGCTCACTCTGGAAGGTTGGGCTTCAATCATACCCTCCATCTCGCATCTTTCAGCAGCTCACACAGATTATTTTGCCAATACCACCATGTCAAAGGGACCAAGATTCTACCAGTATGTTCCCCTAAAATACTTTTAATTTCTCCAAAACATTGCACTATTTTTTATTCACAGTATTTTGGTTGTACTAAAGCTAGCAAAATGTGAGGACATACACTAGTAGCTGTAGAACAATCTTGTGCTACAAAGCAGAGAAAGGATCACCCTTCTTGGTGTCTGAGGAGGGGAACAAAGCCCAGGAACCATCATCTGGTTTCCTGGCTGTTCCAGCAGATGAGAACACTTGCATATTAGAAATGTCATGCTGAGGGCTGAGAACGCCAAGCTACATCTCGTCTGAATGTAGCTAGCACTGTGGCCCTATGTAAGAATACAACTCAAAATGTAGGCATTTGTGTAAAGGTTTACTATAGTCCAGATAAGACATTTTGCTGTTAGAAGTGGTTTTATGGGGTTTGGTTCCTAAATTTCAACTGCAATAGAACACACCTTTCTTGCTTCTCCATACGTATGCATTTTTCACAACATAATTTATCACAAAATAGGTTGCCAGCACTGCCATTTTGTACTGCCACAGAAGATTTTGCTGAGATAGCCATTAGTGCTAATGCTTATCCTGGCAATGGATCATGCTACTGAATAAATTTGCTTGCTGTAATTAGTTGAATTACTTAAAATTAGTGAAGTGCCAATCATTTGTTCAGCAGGGAGATGCATACATTTTCTAGCAAAAATCAAAGCAGTTGTCATAGTCAACCAAAATGGATTCTTGTCTTTAAATTCCTCTTAGGGTTACAAAACATTTAAAATAAAAAGCCACATGGGCCTTAGCTAACAATCATTTAAGAAAAGTTCTAAGGGGTGTGGTTTTAAAATAATGATTATGAAATAAACTCATGAGAAAGAATGAATATACAGCAATTCTAAACAGAGATGTGCAAGTACGTAATCCACATAATTTCCTAAAACTACTATAATTCACTTAGCTCTATTTAGATATTCAACAACCCTTGGTATGTGCTAGAAATATAACACCAGGAAAGAGTGACTAAGTTTTGCGCTACGGTTACCACCTTTCACTACAGTCTGCATTGCCTCAGATGCACACCCTTGCCCCTGTGAAGCAATGGAAGTGTTGGAGATAAGTCAAAAATGTAAAGCCTCACCGGATGAGCTATCAGCTGAGCTTAAACTCACTGCTGTTATACACCCTCATATCATGTTTACAAGTCATAAGAGGTCCTGGCTGTAAGCAAGCTACTATTTCCTGGGGGTTTATAGAATAAAAAGAACTGCAAGGGAAGACCCACAGGTTTCTCAGCATACAGTGAGTGCCTGTTCCTATATTCTTAGTAGCTGAATTCTCACTTTTAACTTTAATGGACAGATCAAATATGAAGGCACATAAATATTGCAGCGTAACAGTTTAAAAGAATTTCACTGACCCTATTAATTTCAAATGAACACAATTATAAACAGGAAATGAAAGTATAATTACAGTGATTGTTAAATGGATATAAACCCCCCACATCTTCATTTCCAGGTATTTTTACTTTAGGAACAACTACAGCTTGCCTTGAAAGGCTGTACCCTCAACAGCCCTTGTCTCTACTCTTATGACTACTCGTTTCATGATACCTCCACAACTGAGGCAGCAGACACTACTATTAAGGTAGGAACCCTTGCGTGCTTTTTAGATTCAGTAACCGTTTATACCCATTCAGAACAAGAATGAAGTAAATAAGCAGCAAATCTGGGTTTGGAATCAGTATGTATCCACTTTTCACTTTAATAAATACAGATAAAGGCAGGGAATGGCATGCCAGATTTAGATAACCTACTTTCAAGGCAGATGCCCCAAACCTCAATTTTCTCCCCTCCCTTCCCAAATCATTGATTACATTCTTCTCAACCTGTATTTTTTGTTTGCAAGCATGAACTTGTTAACAGGTTCCGTTCAATTCAGGTGAAGTGTGAAGGTCCCACAAAACCACAAACACCTAACAAATCTGCAAAAGCTTCAAAATACTAACACTGGAGCTGGAGGAGAATACATGAAGTCATCATATACATACATCAATACATCATATATATTACTAAAAACATTTTTTCACCTCAATGGCACAAATATAAAACTGTTGTAGACAACAATCATTTAAATTCATTCTGTAAACTGTGAATAGTACCATCACTTTCCTGCTTAATGGTACTCACTTCTGTTTTGGCAATGGAAGTATGACAGTTGCATGAGGTTAGGATTTGGTAATGCTTTACTATGGGTAAACAACAGTCATACGCAAATAAGGACTCAGTTCTTCCATACTTTCATCCCAATCCATTGATTTCCATAAACAATATGCTTCTAAGCAAAGTCTGAAATCCAGGTGTGTACTCCATCCCATGATGCTTGTTTTTGTTTGGTTTTCTTTGGTTGTTTGGTTTTTTTTTAACCTCTAGGAAGTAAGATGGGACAGTTTGCCCATCTCTCCTGTTGAATCCCAGTTAGAATAACAGCTCTACATTTCTTTTATTCTTGGTGGGGTAGTATTCACATATTCTAGACATGGGTTCTTGGATAGGGATAAAGACTCATTTTTCTTCTAAATTATGTGTTAAAGGACTAAAGGAGCGATATGTTTATTTGTATCATACTATCTTTATATGAAAACCTGACCTTAGAAGAAATGTATAATAATAGTAGTGGGTGAATAAGATGACATTTGCTTGTTTTTTGGACCACTTTAATTTCTGCCTTAGTGACTAAATCCAAGCAGTGTATGATATGAATCAAGATATGATTCATTCTGCCATGAATTAATATGCATTAACTTAATGAAAAAATCTAAAGGTTATTTAAAAAAAAAATCTCACCAGCGTGTACATGTTCCAAGGATAACATGAATCAGACTACATAAAATTTCAAACCAGTCTCAATCCTGAAATGCAATTGTTTTCAGGTCTTCGCGACTTTGGTTTAGACACAAGAGCTGAGTGCCTGCTAACGTTTCACATGGCTATTCAGCACATTGGTTGTACAGAAACAGTAATTCTGACCAGGAAAGAAGTCAGAATTTCTCTGTCCGATACCCTCAAGGTTTGATCTGAATCAATAGCATTGCATGACTTGTCTGGATCTTTGTACATAGTGTGATACTGACTCCCATGTTCAGCCAGCACACAAGTCACACTTACCTTCTTGGGGCCTGGGTTCCCCTGCTCAGTCAATCCTTCTGCACTATCAGCAGCTTACCACCACCCCAGTCTCATCGAAAGCAATGGAAACAGCCCTCAAATATTTTGATATAGCATCATCTTTACAGTTTAACCTTGTAACTCAACATGAGGTGGCATCATTTGAAATACCAATACTAGGTAAAAAGATCACAAGGCAACCAAGGTTGAATTTCAATTCTACCTAACACTAACAGCCCTCAATCTCAGTATAAACTACAGACTCATTTACTATCATCATTAATGCAGCATCAGGAAGTTATTTACTTAGGAAATATGAGAAAATAATGCAAAAGGCTACTCTCTTCCGTACAGTCCTGAATGAAGTGGCCACTTAATAGCCTCAGTCTCTAATTAACCTGCATAATAAGTTGAGTTTTTTGCAGTTTCATGTCATTATACATTCAACACCATGCTTATAAAATGAGAACAGTTTAGATATGCAATCCTTAGTGTAGCTTTTCTTTTTTTTGCACACACTTTATTTATATGCTTAAATATCCAGGCCTTTAAGACACTATCTTTTCTGCTGAAATGCAGACCCCAGTAACAAGATGAAAAGTAAAACACTCACAAGACCACATGCAATAGTGGTGGAATACTTTTTAAGGCAAAAAAAAAAAAAAAAAGAAAACAGCTGCTAAAATTCCTGAGAAGAAAGATCAAGCCAACACTATGACTGATTCTTTCAGCCTTTCAGAGATCTTGATTCACAGTTTATGAGACAGATGACTGGTACAACTAAGTAAGGTGAGAGCTACTCCAGGGACGGAAGCCCCTCTAAGAAGGGGCTTATCAGAACATCCCATTATGCTCTTCCCAACAGACTGAGCACAGATACTGCTTAGGCTCCAGATGGATGTATCACACGTTTTTAGAAATAAAGACATAAAGTGAAAATATGTTCCAAATAGCTACTTTCTCTCCTCCCTTCCCCCATGCTCTAATTATAAATCCATTCCTAGTTTCGTTGGATTTATCTCTGCATGCACTCTGCAGTATGCCTGTCATTATGAATGGCAAAGAATTGCATAATAGCATTGTTAATAGTCATTCACAGAAGTGTGCTGAAATGGATTTCAAAAAGCCACACAGGCTAAGCTGGGCTAAACAAGTAGCCTGATTTTAAAACTGCTGAACAGACAACCAACTCCCACTCTTCAGTGAAGCTGCCGAGTGCTCAACACTTGAGAATTAGAGCACTCCAAAATCTCTGGTCCTAGTTTGCCTTCTGAAAATTTTGGCTTTAGACAAAAGTCTACTCAATACTAATCCCTGACACAGTAAAAGAAACAATTTTGGTAGGAGTCTGGACTACTCTAGCTTTGTGTTGGTTGCAGAGCTTTGACTTGAAATGTGATGGCAGGTGTAAGGGGCAAAGGTTTGTGTGCTCAATTTTAACAACCTGTATTACAGACCTGTATTCTGCCCATGCTTCCTTATATCATATTAAGGTCACCTTCAGAAAAATTGTTGTATACCCTTGTTTCACTAGACCTCTTGACTGCATCCCTTTAAGTTACAAATCTTAAAACAGTAGTTAATAGTCTTTTTTGACATTTCGCAACACAGCTTCAGCCCCTCAAAGATTAACATTTTGTTGGCTATTTTAGAATGAGTCCTGTCCCTCACAGCTGTGAAATAGCTTGAAGCAGAAGTAACAAACATCAGAAGACAAAACAGTAACTGCATTTGACATAAAGCCCACAAACTATATTTTACAATCTCACAGGCGAAGTGTTATTACGTATTTATTGTCTAGATTTTGAGTTGCAATTAAATAGTGATATTCTGGATAACAGGAAAATGCACAAGTTCAAGTATTGTGGGTTTTTTCCTCATCTTCCCAGCACTTATTAGACAGATTATAGAAACACCTCAAAATAATTTATGTGCCTATCTAAATTCCCTTTCTTATTTTCAAACTCAGGACTTCTGAAAAAATGAACAAACAGAAAAGATGACATGTACCTGCTCGTTCGTGTTTCAGACAAGAGCACGAACTCCTGTTATTATGAGCTTTTGTTCACTAAAAATAAGTAGTATTGTCAAGATAAACATGAAACCAGTAAACAATGCCATTTTCTTCTGGATTCACTTTATAAAACCAAGTTTCCTAAAAAACAAAGCACAGTAACCCTTGAATGAAAGCTCAAATGACTACAAAGAAGAAATGCTGACATTAGTAATTCAACATCATCCCATTGCTTACTGAACTTTGCTGTCCTTTCAGGTTGCTCTACAGAGGCTTGGACAATATGAAGAAAGGACATTATTTCAGGAACACTAAGATTAAGATCAATTGGGAACTAGTCATTTTAATTTCTCAGTGTACTCGCAGTTAATTTAAAGGTTGAGAAAAAGATCTAAGATACAATACATGAATTTATTTCTGAACTTGCTGAAAGCCATCTGATTATTACCATGAATACTATAACACAGCAAACTATTTTTAGTAGAGCATGTAGCAATAGGACAAGGGATAATGTTTTTAAACTAAAAGGTAGATTCAGACTAGATATAAAGGAAATTTTTTACCACTGAGGGTGGTGAAACACTGGCACAGGTTGCCCAGAGAGGTGGTAGATGCCCCATTCCCTGGAAACATTCAAGGTCAGGTTGGACGTGGCTCTGAGCAACCTGATCTAGTTGAAGATGTCCCTGCTCATTGCAGGGGGGTTGGACTAGATGACCTTTAAAGGTCCCTTCCAACCCATTCTATGATTTTTGCAGATCTGTTGGTGTCTAAGATATGATTGAGAAAAAAGGGACTGTAAGGGATACATTGATCATTCTTCACCCAGATCCTTTGCAAGCAGATTTGCCATTTTATGTTCGGTTATACTACAAAGTAAATAAAATTAAAAGTATACGCAAGACACAAGAAGGAAAAGCAATAACAAAGCACTGAGGCAAGCACTATGAGAAGAGAGGGCTCATGTCCATCTGCCCTATCCCAAACTCCATCTCACATTCCTTTCCCCATCTTTCCCACCTGCCCCCCCACCAAATCACCTGCCACCATTTTAAAACAGTTCTTGGTAATTTTAATAGACAATGGAGTCCTTAAAAAGCACGAGGACCAGGGTAACTGGCTAGTGCCTATTCCTCCTTTTCCACCCTGTTCATGACAACAGCTGGAGTCACAGCCAGCAGCCTTGCAGGTCAGAAAAGCACCGCTCTTCCTGCACTGCATGTTCTGCCAAAACACTGAGTGGCATATCTCCTCCAGTGTCTCTGAGATTTAAGTTAGATTGACTCTCTTTTTAAAGGCAGCCAGCTTGCCTGCCTCAAGCTTATCTAGATCACTAGCCTCCTTTTTCTTACTACCACCAACATTTGTTGGTATGCACTGGAAGTAATCTATCAGTATCGAGTATATAGGTCCCTTTCATTTAATATAATTTCCAGGAAGTGAGCCATGTTTAGCCCTATTTTACAATTAGGTGCTGTAAACACCATGCTTGGCAATCTGCTGATAAAAACACCCACTCCAGAAATTAGGCAGACTCTGTGCTGCTTTCTTCTCACTCTCAGAGCTTCCACTTACAGGGAACAGTTTGATGCTAAAGCTCACAGAAGCTCTTCCTGTCAAGGTCATCGCAAAGGGCTGCTGACTGCCCATCCAGACTTGACCCTGCCCGCTTTGCATTTAGTTTGACATTGGGGTCAGTTTTGCCACAATAGATCTTCCTTACTGAAACATACGTATGGGTATAGAAGTGAAAAACAGAGCGATGAGCCACATCTTAATTTTGTGTTCAAGTTCTTATTGTAACCAACACCTAAAAGCAAAACTTTGAGCCAGTGAAAGTCAGAAAGGTTGGATGTACAGCTCAGAGTGAAACATTTCATTGTAAAACGTTCTTTTCATTTAATAGAACTACAGATTTTCACATGATTGAAAAGCCTGAGACTTGAAAAGTAACAGAAAGGACACCATTCTCTGTTAAAATACATACGCCTGTATAATACAAAGGAACAGAGAAGACAAGGAGGGAGAGAAATCCATGTATTAGTAAGTCAAGACAAGGATATAACAAAGATGCCTGGAAAGGGTAAAGTAAATATGTAGTCAACTTTATATTTGTAGTTACTTTATAGCCAACTTAACAGGAAAATCAGGGAGCAGAAGGATGCAGTTGAGTTCATGAAATGCCATAGACATCCCATTGGGAATAAGTGCAACGGTTTGGCAGAATGAGAGAAAATATTAAGGTAGAAGCAAGTAACTTACCAGTTTTGTTGCATTTGGTTTCTGTTTTGGGGCTTTTTGGTTGGTTGTTTGGTTTGTCTTTTTAAACAAAACGCTAGGGGGCAATGCAGAAGGAATCTGCATCCTGCATAATGCCCAGGCTGAGACTGCTTTACAATATTGTTCATGCACCCAGCTCACATGGATTCTTATTTCTAGGGCTTGGGACTTTCTTAAAGAAAATTTCACATCTCTCTCCTGAAAGATAAGTTTCAGTGTTTTCATTTTTTCCCCAAAATAGTAACTTGTCAACAATAAGACAATGCTAACAGGCTCAGCTTAAATCTGATTAGATTTGCATTTATATGGCTAGTCAAACTGATTGGTACATATGACAACTGGGTAAAAACAAAAGGTTGTAGTTTTTGAGTGTAACTATACTCCTAAAATCAACAAAACCTTATGTTCCTGTTTAAGAGTTAGGCTGAACTGTCAGCCTTGTGTTTTCTCTTCAGTTTCTGTTTAATAGCATCATAAATTAGAACGTTTCAGGCCATTATTCTACCTTCTGAAGTTCAACTTTCAGCAAAAATCACCTACAGGCCTTACTGCAAATACGGTACTTCATTATTCTGTATAGTTTTATCAATATGCGTTGATAAACAGACATCCTGATTGGTTTTATTTTAATTGCCAGCAGTCAATCTTCAAATACTTTCATTTATTGAGTTACTAAGTTGCTGAGTATATTGCATTACTAAGTATGAGGTTCCATAACAAAATCTTTAAAGTTTGAAAAACTCATCACAATTTTTGTATTTTTAGAGTATTTCTCTCATAGCGTATATGTAAAATTAAAAAAAGGCTGCTAAAATCTGCTTTAAGAACAAGACTACAAACACCTTCAGCAAAAGCTTGCTGTAGCTACTTTGAAACCTTTTCTTTCCAATACTTTGCTAGTAGGCAATTATAATATTACCACAGTAAGCACTACCCTTGCACTACCTTTTATCTTCCTGTTAAAATATCAGTAAAATAAGCAGGTTTGGATTGGCTCCATATGGATTCAGATCCATATCTTTTGTTATACACATTAGCTGTCTGTTTTCTGTTACTTAAAACTATCACTATCCATATCCTCAAAATATTTCTACCCTTTTTTTTTTTTTAAAAAAAAAGGCCAATAACATGCTTATATGTTCCATGGACGCATTCTAAAACAATATAAAACTTTATTTTCATCTAGAACTGTCCCTCTCCATATATGAGTCACATTTTAAATAAGTGATAGAATAACTCTCCTGACTATAAGAGCAAAGCTACTTACTGATTTCATATGACTGTGAAATACTTCTTCACCTTCCAAACTGATGGTCCTATGGATGGACCTTCACCTTTCAGCTGATGTTCCTAATGACAGAAAACTGTTTCATACCAGGTGGCATGGAAATGCCAGGAAGTTTTGTATAACTGGTCTGGAAGGGGCTCTAACAAGAAGGGACACAGTATAGCATATGTAGTAATGAAGGGAAAGAGATAAATTGCCTCTATTGTCACTTGTACTCATCAGTTCATTCATTGTTTTAAAGAAGCTATACATGAATTACATAATGAACACATATGAAGAGCACAAAATGTTTCAAACTAAACTTGTTTGAAAACAGAATGTTAGACAAAAAAGTTGATATAAGAAATGACTCTGTACCAAACAGGCTTAAATCTGTGGTGCCTGGATGACTGAAATAGCTGGTTTAGGGTGGATGGGTGTCCCCATATTTAGATTTTTGTATAATAAAAGGAATAATAAAAGGACACTTAAATAAAGTCCCTCTCTGGGATGTGTCCTTCTGATTCAACATAGTATGAGTGGAACCAGATGCCAGAATTACACAGGCCCATCTTTGATAATAAGTTTTCAGCTGGAAAACCATTCAATGTGACACTGCTTTATTCACTAAGGCTTTCCCCTGTGATAACTCCACACTGGCATTCTACTGCAAATATTAATTACTAATTAGTAATGATACTGCTTCCCAACCACACACAACAGTAATTAAGTAAATGAAATTACAGGGCTGGTTAGGGGAGCAGGGAAAAGTGGAGAGAGAGTCCTCTGCATCAGTTGCACAGCATTAGCCCTATCTGACTAGGTTACACGTGAATCCCACAGCACTTTGAAGCTCTTATATTCTGCGTTTACATCCTTTGTGCACAGATGAGATTTTGCCTGAAGATGGTCATCTCCATCACGATAAATTTCATCCTCACCACATATAGTGCCTCCTGTTTTTAAAGTGTTCTAGCAAACATTATTTATTCTCAGAGCCTGCAAGATCAATATATCCATATGCTTTTAATATGAAAACAAACCCAGGCACAGCCCCAGCCAAAGGGACCCAGGCAAGAAAAAACTGCAAGCCAGCAGAAGAGGGCGAGTGCCCAGTCCCTGCTCCTGCCCAAGGAAATGCAACCCTGGAAAGATTCTCTGAAAATCCTACTTCCTGCACCACCTCCTCCTTTCCCGTATTCTCCCATTCAGTCCCTGATACAGATTCCAAGATAATTACAAATTCCCAGCACACTAGAATCATTCAGTTTCACAGGTCTTATCAATACCATGAATACTACATATGTTTGCAATCTCTTTGGAAAGATTCTTACTTTCTAGTTTAACTGACTAACAGAAATAAGTCATGTGACCTTGATTAAAAGCATCAACCACCCCTCGACTAAGAGGATCTCCTTAGAAACACAATTAGGGGAAACTACACAAATACCAGGTAGTATAGCAAAATAGTTTGAATTTTTTTACTTTTTTAATATTATTTCATTAAGAAAAAACTCCAAATCAATAAAATTGTTCACTACAGATTATTCCATGGATGACACATCCAAAAAGAGAAGGAGGAACACAGTGTGCAGTGATCTGTTCATTTTGATAGTGATATAAGCTTACTTCAAACTACGAGAAAAAGGCCACACACACCCCAGCAATACAAAAATGGTATGTATAATATAAATTAATATAACCATTATTACCCAAAAATGATTATTTTCCCTAAACAGCAGTTTTAAACAAAAATATGAAACAGACTTAATGGTATACATGAAGCCCCACGTTGCTTTGGGGCTTCACAATATAATGACTCCTTAAAAAAAAAGTATTCAGACAAGTCGATCCTTGCTTACGTTCACAATTTGCTAATGCGCTATAGAGAATTCTCAGTAACCAAAATCTCTTGTAAGCATAAACCTGAAACAAGCCTATGACAGTAACACTTTAAGTGTCTTAAATATACTTAGCTATGCATTTAATTTAGACATAATAAGACATGGTACGTATTACATATCAAATAAATAGTAAAGAAAATATCCAACGTGTAGTTTTTCCCCATCCAGACAGTTCATTTCTCACCTTCAAAGCTAAGAGAAAAGGCAGGGTTTGCCCCATGCTCTTTTGGGAATTAAATGTTTCAGTTTATCCAGCAAATACTTTCAAATGAGTGACCCAGCACCTGGCCATCACTGGAATGCAACAACCTGCACCTCCATTAGCAAGCTGGAATAAAATAACTGGAAGACAATGTGGAGATTACTATTACTGCCATAAAGTGTTAAACTATTGCTAATATTCCAAACCTGAAACCAGAGGTCCTGAGTCCTTGGTCTGAGTGACCAAGGAGAATTCACTATATTATTAGTTTATCAGATACCAAAAGCTTCATCACTTGAAATAAGGACCTAATGCCAATTTAACTAAATGTTTTTATATAGCATTAAGATTTAAAACCTGAAGCTGAACCTATTTGGCCAGTGAAAGATCCAACATCTAGGCATGGTAACCTGGCTCCAGCATTTGCAATGAATAAAGAGCTTCAAAAACATAAAACACTATTTTTTTCCACTTAAACCCCTAAATTGCCTGCTTTGGTAATCACCTCTCTGCATCCCTGGAAACATTCAAGATCAGGTTGGACGGGGCTCTGAGCAACCTGATCTAGTTGAAGATGTCCCTGCTCATTGCAGGGAGGGTTGGACTAGACCTTTAAAGGTCCCATTCCAAACCAAACTATTCCATGATTCCCTGCTAAGATACCTTGTTACTTCCAACAAAAATGTGATGGAGCTAGTTCCCTCTTAGCAGTGTGTTGGCTCTCTCTAGGTCCTGAACTTCTGCAGCAGCATCCCTTAATCCTGCCTGGAGTCAGCCAGAGGTGAAGGAAAGCTGCAGCTTCTACCACCACCTCCGAAGGTGGAAGCAATGTAAACAGAGTGAGGAACAAGCCCACAACGAGTGAGGGTTATACAGATATACAGTCTCTTGTTTGGAAGTCAAAGGGGGATGCCCAGATGCATTTAGTTTTCTCAATCTGTAATTGACAGATTGATCAGCATATTTTTAGTTTAAGAGATAACCATTGTATAAGTGTGATAAGCATTTTAACACCTACCAGACTTATCCAGGTGCTGTCACTAAGATCTACTGAATTCTATAGTTGCATCAGTCACAGAGTTTGGAAAAAGGAAATCCCAGATGCTAAACAGAGACCCTTCAGGTTCTAAAGAACCTGAAAAAGATCTCCATACAATTCAAAGTAAGTTGAAGTTGGAGCAAGCCAAAGTTTACTTAGTGGGTTAATATAAAGACTTTGTTACAGAAACTTTTATATCATTTCCTGTCCCACTGATGACTGCAAAACAGCACCGCGTAACTGAAGCTGATCCACTGTGTCTCTTATAAACTCAAGCCCACCTTCTGTAATCCAATCTAACTGTAACCTCATTATACATAAAACAATTTACTGCAAAGGAGACAACCGGACTTGGACTGTAAGTGCCTGGCTTATGGAGTAGGAGGTACTGGAAGCCCTCCAGCTGAAGTGCCAGGCACTGGTAATGACCATGCAAGCCATCCTGGAACACTGCCCATTGCACTCATGTTCCACCACAGTGCACCAAGGAGAGGCCACCAAGGAACCAGACCCCATGTAGGACCTCAGTCCTTTGGGTAATAACATGAATGAAAGTGTACAGCCTCTATTGTAGAGATGGAAACCCCCTATGAAGTCTCCAGTTCAACATGAGGAAAGTCTTGACAGATTCAACCCCAAAACAGACTCAAGGCCATCAACATCCTGATGGAGGACACATGGAGACAGCTAAGGTCATTCAAAGACTAGAACAGCTCAGAAACCCAGTAAGGAAATGCCGAAAAAGTGGAAGAAGGAAAAGGCAACACAGGCCTCAAAAGAAGGCAACGCTGGAAAACACTTGGTCCTTGTAGCAGCTGGGAACATGGCTCATTGAAGCAAAGGGAAAATCCCCACAAGGAATGCAAAATTTGGTAAAAAAAAAAAAAAAGAAAAAAGAAAATAATCAGCTGAAGCACTCATCTACAATTGTACTTCTACTTCCTAGACCCATTCTTCAGAAAGGCAAGAACTGTTCACACCCGAATTTTCTGGTAAAAGCTCAAAACTGTGGGATGAACTTATGTCACAGGATCAGAGAATCTCCCTCAGGTTTCATGTTCTCTCACAAATTGCAGGATTCCTCTGTTGAAAAAGCATGTCAAAAAAATTGAAAACATTTTTTCAGCAAGAGTCATAATTTAGCAGCAAATGGAAGGATTGCCATTTGGGTTACAAGTTCTGTCACCTACCTACAGAGTGAATTATGTTTAAAATTCAATAGCATAACACATTTTGCTATTTCATTTAATATAGACTATGACAATAACCTCCACTTACAATTTTTTAACCATACATACTTAGGGGCTAGGAGCTGTTGACTAATACTACTGAAGGTAGATAACGTCAGAGTGTTTTTTCCAGGTAAAATGAACATTTGTCTCATTTCAAAATGGTAAGATGCTTAACTTGCCATTACACATGCTTTATTTTGTTCCATAAAAGGAAAAGCGATATTACTGCGTACCAAAGTGATTCCAGTTAAGGTGACAGGAATCACTGCATTTTAGTTTTCAGGGGCAATTCAGAAAATTGTAGAAGGCATGAAAACGTAAAAGCCTTTGATTCAAAGCCTGAAGTTTTAGAAAATGGAACAAATAAGACTAGTCATAATGATTAAAAACATCTTTATTTGAACATTCTTGGACTTTTACTATTTGGACATGCAAATGAGGAATATCTTCCAGAAGTTCTGGGGGCCCATTGCACTTTGTTTTTTTCTTTAATATATCTGCTGAAAATGGAAGGTTAAGAATCTATCACACATCAGTAAAATGGATGTTAAAGCTGAACAAGAAGAAATGGGCAAGCAAAGCCAAAACAAATCTGTTTATCATGCCACAGAATTAAATTTTCAGCACAGGATACTAATTAAGTACTTACAGTCAAATTTAAATCTATAAGAACCACTTCTCATCCATAGAAACTTAACTTTAACAACTTAGTGTAAACCTTATTTTACCAAAACAAGAGAGACAGTTTCCTTGTAGAGTCTTTTTGCATTTTGTTTCACAATCTAAACAGATTTTAATTTCTCAGCTTGTCAGGAACAACCCAAATTGAGAAATCAATTTACACTCCAAGTAATAAGTTAATTTTATTAATAAATTAAAAGCTAAAAAATTTAGAAACATCTACCATGAACATTTCTTTTTTTTACCATCAGCAATGAGTACTTCTCCACTGGGAGCAAACAGCAGTGAATATTGTCCCTCAACAACCATAATGTGTATGAGAATAGAACAAAAATAACCACTAAATTAAAGCATTAAAGCAACCAAATCTGTAAATCTAGTTGTAAACGACAGCTTTAGAAGAAGCATGATATCACCATGAATCTCAAACAAAATACCGTTTCTCATCTTGTCATGACAAAAGTTGGTTTTCACAGGTGCCGACTTATGACCACCAGAAGTCCCACTATAATCATACATACATAGATGAATCATTTGGCCATATGAAGATGAAATGCCAAGACCTCAGGCCCCCAGATACTGTCCCCACTGAAATCAGTGATGCTATTTCAGTAGATTGCATTTTTACAACAGCAGGGAATGGCTCATCACACCTGAGAACCTCTGACTTCTCAGCATGTACCCCCACACAAATGCCCCTTGAAGTTTCTCAATAAAGACACACTGCTGTCCAGATTTGCAACCATGTGCAACAACAGAAGAGTCCCTTCTGGAGACAGCCACTAACACTGCTGAGTCAAACCTTGGAGTTATGACAGAGCAAATATTCCCTGGCAGAAACTGTGAAGTGTGTTCCCAGTGTAGTGAGCCCAGGCTACTGGCTCAAGAAAAGTGGATTGAGCTAAAGCTCCTGTTAGTCCAAAATCATAACGTTGGCTGCCCTAAACATTCTGACCCCAAGCACTGATTTTCAAATCTGCTGCATAAGCAGCTCATTCCTCCCTGCGTAGCATATTCATATGTTACACGAAGTGACAGAACAGTGTTGAAATCATACTGCAGTGATCAACTAAATAAGGCAGAGGGGTGGATTAATAAACAGGTTACTCTAGAATCACATTAAGAGTTCAGCATGAGCTCTCTCCTGTGTACATTTAAGAATAAACTCTTTTTACATGTTTCTGTTAGGAGCTTCCATTACTGATTTATGCTGAGAGACACATCAGCAACATTAATTGTGCAGGCTGTCCGAAGATCTTGGAGGGGGCAGAAGAGGGGAGAAAAGACTCCCCAAAACAAGAAAATATGCATTCCCAGCAAAGCTTCTGGTATGAGAGTTTAATGTAAAATTTCCCACTACTCAGAAGTGACTAATGCCCAGCAAGTAACTGTAAGATTAAATTGAAAAGTGGCTTTTACTCAGAAGTTTCGAGCTGGTCTAAATTTCTTACTCATGCACTCCTGATTATCTTTTAAAGCTTCAGAGGACCATCAGTATTTTCACGGCTAATTTCATTCTGGTAGTTTGATTCAGAAGAGGAAAGAATACTTCTCTTTTGTTAAAAATCAAAACACATCTTCTATCTCTGACAGCCGAGTTCAGTGCTCTTCTATAATTGAGATTCCAAAATTTACTGAAAAGTGATGACACAAACATACAAGATAAAGCCACTCCATAATGCCTAGGGATTCAACTTGACAGTTTCAAAACACTGACTCTGTAAAAGCGTGACTGGAAATTGCAGGATGACTGAAGCTCAAGTGCAAGAGGCACAGGCTGCTGGTGGAAAGGAACCCTGAAGGATGGAACAGAAAAACTAATTAGGCTTCCTGTTCCATCAGAGCTAATCCTGTTCAGCGTAGCCTCAGCAATAAATATTGATGTGATACCTTCATCATCCTTTGAAAGTTGTATCCCCAACTTAGTATCACAGTGCTAAACACAGTACTGTTCTGCTTTCATCCAAATTGTCCATCTTTCAAAATAAATCTCAGCAACACCACCCAATTTGTTTATCTTCATCCTCTCCATCTAGATTGACATTTTCAGCATACTTGCAGAAAATCTTCTGCTTTGGCCAGTCTCTACTAAATGCACATTTACTGCATGTCCTTGTGCTCAAAAGTGAGAAAATGTTTGCCAGGTTAAGGCTTATTTTTATGGTACATCCTATTCATAAAGCTCTGGAAAAATCAGAACATGCATTACTGATTGTGGTTTCCCTACAGCAAACTGTGTGAGTTTTCTGTGGCTGTCCTCCTGCTCTTTCTGTATCTTTATTTCAGACATTGCGTAAGAACAGGAAAACCAAGAGCTGAAGAGTGAAGGGAATGTGAATGAGTACCTCAGCAGTCAAAGAGCAGAAGGAAGACTTGCCACCAATCAAGCTCTGAAGATAAATGAGACAGGAGGCAAGGGAAAGGCTAAATATGGAGAAAGCACAGCTGCCAAGAAAAGAACTATGTAAAGAGAACAGGAAGGCAGCCATGGAAAATACCCATTTCAGGATACCTACATTTAGGAGGGACAGGTGGCATAACTCACTGGAATCCCAGCCCCAGTTAAGCTTTCAACCTGGCTCAGGAGGTAACAGCCAAACAGCATTTGTTTATCAAACTTCTTGGAGAGCATTCCTTAATTAAGTTCTTCATTGGTCATTCAGAGATTCATCTTCTGAGTCAAAACAATAAATTTAAAGCCTTCCCCAATGAACTGTGAAAAGCAGGGGGAAATTCTATTAGAACCAGAAGAAATGGTTGCTTCTTATTTAAATAAAAGAAGAGTAGTTTCCACTGGGCACATTTTGGCCCAAGCCTACGTTTAACACTGACAAGTAAGCAGCCTTGATGCACACTAGTCACAAGGGACACACCTCAGCCTTATGCAGCATATCGCAGTAACAGTCTCAGTGATTCCAACAGCATGAAGAAAAAAAATCAAACAGAATAATGAAACAATACTTTTTACACATTTAAAAAGCTCTAGCCACTCCATATTGAAATGTAACGGTTTGCAGGCACGCCCTGGTGTTAGGCGCAGCTCATGCAGCAATGGCTTGAGGCGCATAAGGGTAGGCTTTACCATTACCTTGCAAGGCATCAACTGAGCATTGTGCCGTTGGCCTTCAAATGCTCACAGCCGTAGCTCACAAATGTAAACATGTCCAACAGCTTCCCCCACCCATCTCCCCTGAAACCAACGACATGCTGTACCAGTAAAGAGAGGGTGGATTTGGACAGGGCAGGCGTAGCCTCCTGACCACAGAGAATATCACCTTTACTAGGTGAAGATACAGGTAGACCGACCATCACCAGACATTGCTGGAATAACAGGTGAGACTCCAAACTTTGCCTAACCTAAATCACCTGGACTGATCTGTCTTGTTGGGGTTGGTCCTCTAGAAGACATGGATCTATATGAGCTTAAGCTGTAAAACTTGGTGTATGCTATAAAACTATAGCTAGATTGTTGAATACCATAAAAATAATTTGTATAACATAGTAAAAATATTAACATAGTCAAAATTTAAAACCCAGCCCAGAATTTATTTATATCTTCTAGTCCTAAAACAGTCTATTATACCTGACAGAAGCATTTTGTATGTCAGGAAGGTATTCTAATTTAGCATTAAAAAAGTGATTTCAATTATTTTTTCCCTCCGTCCCTCCAAAGCTGTTCTTTGCAATTCTGGAAGAATAGAGGGGTTTAATCTGATTTTTCAACAATCTTTACTGAATCCTTCACCAAGGAAATGTATTAACTATGAGGCTGTCATACACTTTCATATGATAGGAAGGCAAACATACACTCAGAAAAATAAAGGTGGGGGTCTAAATATATTTTCTACAACAATGATAAACCTTTTGAATTTCTACAGTACTAGAAGAAATTCACATTATAAATTAATATACTGAGTTAATATTTAAAATATGAGTTAGAAAAACCTCAAGAAGTCAACTTCATAGATTTAGCAATTTCACTTTTAAGTGTAAACACATGAAAATAATCCATTTCAAAATGGGAGGGGGAAATTACATGGATATCAGGAAAGCAAAAGACTGCAACATAGAAGGCAATAATCAAATTTGTCTTTCTAGGCACAGTCTCAGGCAAAAGACTTACACCATAACATAAATTAGTTCTACCGAAACTGGAATTTTATTCCTGAGTTTAACCACAATATTTCCAAGCCCTCAAAATATATTGAACTGATCCAGTGTCATGCAGTAAAAAACGTAGCTTTTTGAAAAATAAAAGCTTATTGTAAAACTTGCTTTTCTTGGCAATGTCCATAATATTCATTTACAAGAGCACATGTTGATTATCAGTCTCTCCCTTAAAAAAAGGCTTCATTTAGATACCTGTTTACTTGCTAACCCTGTGTTTGGAATACACTAGGCAAACTACAACCACAAAGACATTCTGTAACTAACATATATTAAAGCACTGGAATATTTAAATCATGCAAAACAACCGAGTTGTGATGGTATTACTGATTCTAGCAGAGAACACACCCATCAGCATCTACCATAAACAAAACCATCCTGATTCTACCATCATCCTTATTCTAAACAAATTATCAAACCAAAGCCACTCCACACCCAGAAGCAAACTGCTAGAACACAAAATTACTTAAAATAAAAGAGGCACTATAGCAGACTGTTTATACAGTGAGTTACCTTTTTTCCTTTCTTTTTCCTGTGAGCTGGTTTAGCATTTTTCTCCTTTGCTTCCTCACTCATTTTTCAGCAGGTAAATAAACAGGGGAAGGGGAATAAAAGAGCTCACTGCTTGTATTCCAACATGCAAAGCCACCGCAAATATTCACAGCACTGAAACCAAAGTCCATCTGCTGACGTTTCTCAGGCAAGTAACAGAATAACTGCTGTTTAAAGGCAGTCTCTGCTCCTCCTGCACAGCTTTCAATTGCTCATAGCCTTGTTCTGTTTTCCACAGTGAGAAACTGGGTGTTCTCACACCAGTCTGAATCCTCTAAAGAAAAGAAAAAACATTTTCCTCTCTCATTCTTAACTAGTCTTTACTCCTGAGGCAAGATCTCGTCAACGCTCTCTAGCTTGGTCATCCACAGCGCTTCCAGTCTCTTAAATGGGGTTGATGAGCCACACAGAAATTAGCTGCAGACGGCTGACAAGTCTGAGAAGCGTTCACCAGCGGATGATTTGCCGTTTATTGCAGACAGAGAAAGTGAGCCTGAATTGCTCAGATTGCCGCTCGCATACAATACCGACATGTGTTGAATGCATCAGGGCATACCAGAAAAGGAAACCTCCAAGAGTGATAAAAGATCAGGTTACTGGATCTTAAAGCCACTCCCAGGCAGATTCAAACAATAAAAGGCACACCACACTGCTGAAGAAATTGCTAGATGAGACGTTTACATTTCCACCAGCTCCATAACCCCATCCAAAGGACCTGCAAATTACCACTCTGAACAATAAGGTTTATAATATTAATTATTTGTCTCATAAAAAGAGCAACAATATTTCAGGCAAAACACATATTTACAACCACCCCTGCCTGTGAAAGCTTGCTCCTCCCTTGTACGCCTGTTCCGATGACAGGATTTGTACGGTCTCTCTACTAATGCAGCTCTCACACAAGTGTTATGTGCTTCATGTATGTGCATGACTGGCAAATTGCAGATCATGTTTCCACATGCTGCTGACCAACTCCGCAGAACGCTTTTGGCTACTTCTCTACAAGTCTCATAGGAAAAAAAAGATATAATCAGGAGAGGTCAGAGACTTCATTCCTCTCCCTCTATGCCTATTAACATGTGTTACACACAACCCACACATTACCAACAGCAGTGAGAGCAGTCATTCAAGACATTTCTAAATCATGTCATTACCACATTTAAGCCTATGCACCTCTCCTTCAGTACATCCACAGATTCCCACATTGATTTTGCCCCTTCGGATCTCTCCCCTCCCACCAAGCCAGCTGGGGGGAGGAACAGCTGTCAGACAACATGCAATAGCCCCATCCACTGTCCTCATACTGTGGACTCAAGTTACCAAAACACTGATTTGCCCATTTCCAAGGACTCCAGTCACATCAGAGGTGCCGAGTGACAATGGGGGTTTTTGTTTTGTTGTAGGTTTTGGTTTTTTGTTTTAAGCAGGCAACTGCCAATTAATACGTAGTTTGGCTTAGGGCATAGGGGGTGCTGAGGTCAATATCAGGATCCTTCTGCCTCCCATCTTCTAACATCTTCCCACCCTTCACCCTCATTTCAGAAGCATTTCACTCATGACAACCAACACGCATACCGCATACTAAGAAAAGAAGATTTAATGCACTGATTCATAACGTTATTTGCCTGAAAGCTTCTCTAGCAATGAATTTCTGTGAGAAACCACAACAGCACCATCACACAGAAGCTGTTTTCTGTGCATTGGCAACAAGTCCTCCCGCTCACTGTCTTCATGCACTGAAAACATACAGGCACCATCTGAACCTGGGGCTCCAAACTAGGGAGATAATCCTCCACATCAACCTGGTATGGTTGATACTTTGAGGAGCTGTACCTCATAAGGTGCAGAGTTTAAATAAACACTATCAGGAAACTACTGATAAAATTTACCTTGAATCTTCCCTTAAGTCATTGGCATACAATAACATTTATACTGATAAAGCAGTATTTTTGTACAAAACACAAACGCTGTTGATAACGCACAAAACCCATGAATTTAATTGTCACTGTCAGTTTGTTTTTAATGGCTGCCTCAGAGAAAGAAAAAGAACCCCAGCCTTTCCTAATTTCACATTTTTAATAGATGTTAAATTATAAACTAAAGTGCTCTCTGCTGGTTAACAGTGGGTAAAACAGTGCTTAAACACTCAAGATATCATCCTATCCTAATGCATGTGCAAAGCAAACCTCCTTTCTTCAAGGCTATTTTTTCTATGTGTGCATCCCCCTGGACAATGCATTATTTTCTGAACTCTACCTATTTGGATTTATTTCAAGTACAATTCAAGTGTGACTTCTAAAAACAAGTTAAGGTGTGGATACATTAAACCGACTGACTAAAAGAAAGCCTCTAATTTGTGGCATGTTTAGCTAATTGTTTAATAACTTTAAAAAGTCATTTTGTATTACTTTTTAAATGCAAAGGTCATAAAGAGCAGTCGTGCTTCTTTAGGAATAAAAATGAGAAAAATCCTTATTTCCACAGCAACCTGTTAGCTGTCAAGAAGCTGACATGTTCAAACCATTCACCGAGCTCAGGTGTGCAGATGGAGGAACATCACAGGTTCCCACTGAACTTCAGTTATTTAGCTGTCTACCTCTGAGCCCAACCCATGACATGGAAACTGCATTTATTAGGATTCAGGACTCATTGTCCTGTTCCTAACTCACAGAACACTTAGTTATTTCTGAGCCATCAATACCTTCAGTGGCTACCTATTTCAGAATGCTAGTTTTCCCTATTTTCTCTTTTTCACAAAATGAGTAATCTCCCAAGCACTGGTATATTTATAACATGAAGGAAAAATCCAGATAAGCAATAGAAGAATTTTATAGTCACAAGATGCTCTGAGAGGTAGGAAAAGCTCTCACACTCCTCTCCCCCCATATTGCTCAGCTAACCATAGCAACCCTGCTGAAAAGAAATGTAACGAATCTATCTTCTGCCATTTGAAGTAATCACTCATATGTCAACATTTAGACCCTTTTATGAGGTTGTGTTTTTCTTTTTTTTTTTTCCATTTCCTCCTTACTTCAAAAAAATTTCCAAGCTCTTGTACTCCGGGTAAATCCACTAAGACAGAAGGAGAAGCCAAGTATTAGACCTAAGAGTCCTTAACAGAAATACAAAAGAGATTTCTTAGGAAAAGCTTATAGGAAAATAAATAAGAAATTCTTCAAATCAAGCCTTTCAACTTTATTCCCCTGCAGAACCCACAAACTATCTTTGATAGTAAAGCTACTATCAAGTGACTGCTGACATCAGGCCATCTCCAAATTATACTAAAGAAATTATTCAAATTAACTTTCTTCTATCCCCAGGCTTTTAGCATACTCAGTGTAATTCTGTGTATTTAAATGCCTAAGGTAACTGAAATGGAAGGAGAAAAGCCAAACAAGACTGCCTGAAAAAATTAACGTTTTCAAACAGCCAAGAAAAGAATCTTATGCGTATTAAAGTGCTGCCATGACCACAAAACCAGATTTAAAAAAAATTGATTTTTTAAAAAAATAGAAATCAAGGAAGATTTAAACCTTTAGAAGTGAGCTCCAAGTTCAAATAGCAAACAAAATTAAGACAGAGCAATACCAATGCAGAACTGCCTTAAAATATGCTAAGGAAGTGTTGGCATTCAAAAACAATCTATGCTTAAGTGTGCTGCAACACTGCTGTGATCAAAGCAGCAGTTCAATAGATTACAAATTATAAATACTATCTACTGTCTAGATAGTCCTGGCTCACAGAAGCATTTTCTTTTTTATAATGCCCTCAACAGGTATTTCTTTGTTGAAGCGCACATGTAGATTTTGAGTACATTTTGATAAGCTACAGCAAAGGAACAACAAGCAGGAGCGTAACACTTTGCAATTGCGTAGCTCCTGGGAAATACTGTATTTTAAAATCTCTAGATTATCGATGAGAACATGCACAAAGCACCCTGTAACTTACTGCTTCATTACAGTAGCGTCTAGAAGTGAACTTTCACAACCTCGTTGATACATATCAGTTCTAGGACAGTTCTATTTTTAAATCAAAATAACTCGCATAAGAGGACAAGAGGATAGGCCAAGTTCTCTCTATCAGAACAGTTCTATTTATAAATGAGAGTGACTTGCATGCAAGAAGCAAGAGGTATGCAACTTGTTATTGGTAACCTGTTTTGTAACTGGGTGCAACAGGTTTTGAAAAAGAACAGCTATGACAGTTACTTACTTTACCAAAACAACATCAAAATCCAAACAGCCAAACTACTCCAAAGTCTAACTGAAGGACTTAAGAGCATGGAGAAAGCAGGGCAGACAAAAAGCCAGTTTGCTCTTTATACGTGTAGAAATCCACAAGCTTCATTTAACAAAAGCTTGTGGCATTCAACATTTACTGTAAGATCACTTTGCAGATGGACTGCTTAGTACTTCCTCTTGCACCTCAAGCAATATTCTATGCTATGATAAGCCAAAATTCAAGGTTAATCAAGTATTACCTAGACAGGAATGGAATTTGTGCTGAGAGGGTAGAAGACAAATTAACTCTAATCCTCTTTCTCTAACAAACTTAAAACGAACTAAAAGTCATACCCCTTTCAAGTGCAATGTATATTTTCCTTTCAAACGTGAAAGGAATCATTTTGGGAAGACATTAAAAGCTAAGGAAAAAAATAGTTTTGACGTCAGCCTTGATTCATTTTCAAATTCCATAATTTGAGCTAAATACCAGCTTAAAAAAAGATGAGTCAAATACTTCCATTACTGACTTCATTAACTTATAGTTGGTAAATAGGCTGATAGAAACCTACCTGCTCCTTTGCAAAAGCACATGTGTGTAGAGGTCCATCATCCCACAGCAACGTAAAAACAACCCAAAACCCACTTATCTTCAGACTAAGATTATGAGAATAGGGTGGTGGTTACCACTTAGTAACTATGCCTGGCATGGTACGCTATAGACTCAACTACGAACCTGAAGATTTTTTGGGTCTTAAAAAAAAAAAATAAATCACATGCTATAGGGTAGCATTGTCCCCTTCATCTCCCTCCTCCTTTTAAATGGAGATGTATCATCAATTCAGACCTGGACCAATATTCTAGGGTAGAAGTCAACTAAAGCCACAAGAAAAAAATACCTTTAAACACTCAATAGAAAGTTGCAAACTCTCCTGTGTTATCAGGAAAGAAGTTACAACAACTCCTTCAGGAAGGCAAATATCTACATTGAAAAAAGATTTATTCTGATCTTAGAAAGGCTGAGAATAAAAGAGAAGCAAATGCAAGGCAACCCAGGTTTTAACTCAGGTTAACAAGTTAAAATTAATTTTTGTATTGAAGTCCAGAGCTAAACATGAGATACTAACATGAATCAAACCCAAGCTTTCATGTCTTCGCAATCACTTTAACATATGTTAGCTAACTGAATTTAGGAGCCTTGGAGAAACATATCCCTAGAGGATAGAACTGAAGAGAGTCTGGGAGTGAAGCCCAGAGTGCCAGGAAATTACTCTGAGGGAGAGAGAAAGCAAAGAGATTAAATTCCTTCCCTCGCTCCCTCAAGGGGAGAAATGCCTTAAAACATCCCTCAGCAACTGAAGTTTGTAAGAATTCCATTTCATTAACAAGGGGATACCAAACCAAAAATTTGGTAAGGAACAAAGTCGTACTGCAGAACTCCTGCAAAACTTGTCAGCTAGTACAAAGTTAACTCTCTGCCAACTGTGTTTGAAAATAGTTACACAAAGAGAACATAATTTATATCCAAGCTCTATAAATTCCTGTTTTCCTGTTATGAGATACTTCACAATGGATTCTGATTTTGATTTCACTCCTTTCATATTTTGCAAGACTTCTTTGTTTCCCTATTATTTGTAGGGGTTCTTTTAAGTTTAAACTTATAAAAACAGAATAGTTTACTAAACTGAGATAGCAGGTTTTATACTAAGCATGCATATTGTTGTCAGTAAAATCGTGTAGAGGAAGGATGGGAGCAAGAGCAGCCTGTTTTGGAAAAATTTCACAGGACCATGACATGGTGAAAAGAAGGCCCACTGTAAAAAGCAATATTTCAGACTATGTATGTCAAGGTCCATTTACATCAGAAAGCATGGCGGGCAGAAGTTTGCCTGTCAGCACAAGGTGCTTCCCAGCATACATCTTCCTATGTGTACATTTAGGATACAAGAGGATGCAAACCATCCAAGGGGGCTGCCTTTCCCAGGGCTGGTTTCCACCAGGCTGCATGGCAGCACCATGTCCAGGGACAGATGTGTGTCAGCTTTCCAGGGTGCTTCCTTCACAGTGAGCCATTAGGCCAGCTGGTCAGGTCTCATGTCATTACAGAGGTTCACCAGTTTGGTTATCAGACAACAGTGTCCCAGAACAGCACACCTCTGTGGTTGGTGGTACATTAGATCCAGCCTAACACTAACCCCATTAAGACATGAACGTGAGACAATGGAAGGTAAGAGACAGATGAAGCAAATCTATACATAGGTGCATGTGCAGCCTCTCCGTTCCCCAGAATAATGCTTCTTTTGACAATCACAGGAAAAAAAAGTAGCTTCACAAGCCAGGAAAATGGTACATGCCTTAACGACGGATTATTCACAACCCTACAAATTCACTGAACTAGTAAGTGCTGAACAACCCAAATTTAGCTGTGATTCTAAGGCCCCAGGCTGCAAGTTTTTTTTAAGCCAGACACTCATCTGAATTTTACTGGTGATAGCACAGCAGCAGTAAGAAAAGCTGGGTTTTTTAAACACAGGGGAAAAAATGTTATGTTGGAGCAACTCTACTTTGGGACCGCATTTGGAGCATAACACAGTAAGAGTATCTAGCAGCTTTTCTCTCTAATTAGGGAGAAGAATGTGCTTCATGATGCTTTGATCAGATAGCAATTTCTTCATCTCTTACCTTTATTTTAAACCATGATATCATGTGTACCCACTGTAAACACCATTTTAAAACTTCAAGAAAAGCACGAGCCATAGCACTAACTGAAAAATGCTTAACATTCAAACTTAAATTTGCACTGAGAAATATAAAAACAAAAGTTATTTCTAGTCTCATCACTGTTATGCCCAACAGTACCTTAAATGTGTACAGGAGATAATGCTTGGGTTTAACAGTCATCTGCCCAAGTGCCTTTTAAAGAAGAAAGCCCCCAAATTTGATACCCAGGTGAGATCTAGTCTATACTGTAACAGTTACTGTAACATTATCTATATAAATCTGTGTATATTTGCATACGGACAACTGAATTACAATATAGTCCTGAGCTTAATCAGCTTATATAACCTATCAAATTAGAATTTTTTTTCCCCCTACAGAGGGGAAATTTTCCTTGAAGTTTTTCAGTTCTGTCAAAAATATCCACAAGAAAAAAATATTTGGGGGCAGGGGGAAAAAGTAGGGAGGTGTTCCCACTCCTCTCTCTCATACAATGTTTTTCTCCCACTCCATATTTTAGGAAGGAGAAAGAATTGAAAAATAAAGCTATTTTCAAGGCAAACAAATTATTGGTTTGGGGGTTCGTTGGGGTTTCCAGGGTGGGGTTTTGGTTTTTTTTTTTTTGTTTGTTTGGTTGTTTGTTTTTTTTTTTTTAATAGTCCTCCAACAGCAAAAGCAGTAATTTTTTTTCCCAGCTAGAGAACATAAAAAGCAGGTGAAATGATGGCCATAATTATTTCACAGAGCACCAAATGTGAAGTTATATCCTATTTACATTCAACACCATATGCTGGCCGTGATTAGATATTTCTCGTTAGAAGATATGTGGATGGGAATAAATTGACAGATAATGTAGAGGCAAGGGAGACTAGATGGGAGAGCACATGTAAGAGGGTCAAACACAAAAATACATTAAATCTTTTAATTCAGTAATATAAAGAGAGAGATACTGTTATATTTATTTTCTCTCTATCACTACGCCCATAATTTGAAGTGTCTCAGAGACTTTCATCATCTAATAGCAACAACTGTTTTTTTGCTTTGGCATGTTTTTTTTTATTTAAAGTCTCATGTAAGTAGTATAAGCACTTTAGAGTTTCATCTCTTCCCAACATGGCAATATATACTGTATCTACCAGAAAGATTTTTCTTTACAAAAACCAGCGATTTAAGAACAAACATCATCAGAATAATTTTCAGCTGCCCTCAGTCAGTGCCTATCGATTAAAAATGTTCACTTCCACTTGCAATTACGAAAGCAATTTACATACAGCTCAAAAGGAACAACCTTCATCTATAAAGGTCTGCCAAATATTGGCTTCAACGGAACTGAATCAGAATTGAGAGTTTCTTTCTACAATCTGTTGATTTATAACACCATAATAATGTTAAGCTTTATACCTAAAATACATTATGAAGATTTAAAACAAATACCACCCGTAAATTTGATTTCCCTATGTCTATAGCATTTCCAAGAATCTTTTCAAACCTGGAACTACATGAAAGATTCTCTATTAAAATGTACAAATAAAAAAACCAACAACACACCAACAAGCACGAGCTAAAAATGCCTTTCCTTTAAGCTCAGGCTAAGGCAAAAAGCCTCCCAAAAATTAAAAAAAAAAAAATCATTGAAGTACCGGGGCAGGCATACACAAGAATGTATTCTTGTCCAGTTCCTGTAATCACAAGTCTAATCAGTCATGCAGAATATGAATTTTCAATTTTAGCCAAGGAACAACGTGAGTTTCTGCTTTGTTATTAAATTAGAATAGTTTTGAAAGAAAGGGTGATTTTCAGCTTCTCATAAAATGAGCAGAAAAAGCTTTATAATTAAGTAATTAATTCATGAAGTCTCATAATTAATGCTATGGCAGCAGGAAACAACACTTGGCATTAAATGCAAAACCCAAGCAGATATAGCGAAAGGTATTAAAAGTATCAAACTTCCAGCTTCATGCAAATTGCAGGCTCCAAAAACTGCACTCTCCAATTCAATGTAGTTCAAGATTATTGATAGGAGGATATTGATAGGAGGGAAAAGCAGACAAACAGGGAACCAAGAAAATGTCTCTAAAAGTCAACTAAATTCTAGAAATCCAGAAGATCCTCATTATCTATAAAAGTTACACTCAGAAAAATACAGTATTTTACTTCAATGCAAGAGATTTTCTCATACTTTATATTCAAGACCCTGAAATTTGTGAGGAGTTTTATTTTACTTTTATACCAGATTGAAATGAACTATTCTGGAGGAAGTCTTTTTCTTTTGTTTTCACCACCCAACCATATTTTAATTGGCAAGAAATTCATTTTCTTGCCAATCAAATGATAATTTTAAGGTTTTTAAATTAGGAAATCATAAGGAAACAAAACAGGAAGGACTCTGTGTTTGGAAGGATACAAAAATTTAAAGGAAAAAAGTCAGTAAAAGATGACTATAACCAAAGCGTTCTCTTTATCCTAAGTATATTCTCCTATTGCTCTCATCAGTGGGAAGGTGAGTAGGAGAAAGAAGCCACCATTTAAATAGCTAAAACGCAAGATGCACTTCATCCTTATGGCATATAAAGCTTACCTATGCAAAGCAATACTTAATGCACACTTAAGGCTTAGAGTTCCACATCTGCAATTTTACAGCAGTACTACAACGTAAGCAGCAGAAAAGGAAAATAGCTTTGTCTTTCTGAAGCCATGAACCAGGCTACCTAGAGCACAACAGAACAATTTGTAATGATTCACGTCTTACAAATGTTGCTGCTACGACATGACTTATACAACTAAAAGGGTCACTGAATACAATAGTTTTGCCAAGCCCTTGGAAAGAAGTTTACCTGTGCTGTTCTTTTAATGTACAGCCTGCCCTCTTCCGGAAATGCTCACTTTCAAGTATTCCGATAAGTTGCTGAATACACAGTTGAAGAGATATTCAGGAATAGAAACCATACAGCATGAGGTTGGAGAGGAAGGTCCCTGGGGGAAAAGGGGCTCCACGTTAAATTTCCTCATTATCTACACACCACAGATAACCCCTGTTGCTGCTGAACAGCTTTTTGTAATTGTTTGGGCTATTTTTCATTTCAGATTAACCTATAAGGTTAAAACCATGAAAAATACAGTAATTCCAAACAGACAGAATAAAAAAAAAAATATAAGTGAGCACCACAGGTTTCAAAGAACCTCATAAAAGATGACAGAGAATTTAAAAAAAAATACCTTCCCTGAATCAAGAAGTCCAGTAGTTATAATTCAGATCACTGCAAGAGAGTAGGATGAGGAGGACAGAGTTTATTTAAAAAGCACCTTTCATCATATTGTATTATTTAAGTGGCAGTGATCAAAACTGACCGAGTAATATTGATGCATTACTGGTTTACACATCCAGAAACCTCATTGCTGGGACTCCAGACTATCTGCAGACTCTGAAGAGATTCCAGCATGCCTTTTAGAAATACCTGAAAGGGTACAGTACCCTATCCAAAATTTGAGGTAGGAAAAGATCATTAGAACCAGCTTTTACAAATCCCATTGCCAATTCACTGTCCTATTGAGGGATAATTACCTCCAGTTCCAAAAGGTTTTCAGAGTTAAAGAAAACTTGCCTACTTCTGCTGCAAATGCCAGGTAACTAGACACTTAGTAGATATAGAAAAGGATGCAGCTACCAAGGAACAAAGAGATATTAAGGGGAAAGCTCTTCTGGTCAGGAGTTTCCACTTAAAAGCACTGTCTATGTTCTCAAATACCAACCCACTGTTACAATCTTATTCAACCAAACATATTCTTTTCCTTAGCACTCTAAAGCCTATCTTACTTTACTGTACAAAATGTTTACTCAACTACCCTTCAGTGGCCACCAATTATCCAAGGGATATGCACGTGAAGGTCTCTTGGGAATTTTCTGCAGTGCCAGTCCTAAAAAAACAGAAGCACTCTTCCAGTGAGAACTTGGCTGCATTTGGCAACATTGGGTACATTCTTTTGGCCCATATATTTCTCCAGCACACATTTGTTTAATTGCACACCATTTGCAGCATTGTTAGCCCCCTATGAGATGGCTTTTGATGCCTAGTCAAACACAGCCCTTTTTTTTTTGTTCCTGTTTTCATTAGGAGGAGGTTTTTTTTGTTCATCCAGACGTCGTTCTTGAGCTTGCAGTTATTTCCTCTCTCTTCAGGCTCTCATTAGCAATCCCAACCATTGCACTGGTCTAAGATATTCTCCTGGAAGAAAAAAAGCTTTCCCAAGGTGCAGAAAAAAAAAGAAAAGTCAAGATGAGGACAACATGCATCATCCAAGCCCTTCAATGTGATAGCGGAAGTCAAAGGTGTGCTAAAGAGTCATATGATGGAAAGAGCACAACAACCACTAGCTCCCAATAACTCATTGGAGATGCAAGCTAGAAGCTGAAAGACTCTTCCCTTCTCATTGCCTCAGGATCCTTAGCTTCCCCCGCCACCAAGGGCTTTCCACCATCTTGTTTCTATACAGAGATCTCTTAACATAAGCATCATCACCTGCACCTCCTTAGTCATACTAAATGGGATTCAAACATGGAATATTCTGAAAGTATCTGCTCCTCTGGCCTCCAAATAGCAGTTTTGCATCACATCTAGTATCATTTTCCACAGTAGGTGAAAGTCACAAGGGCATCTAGAGCAAGTGTGAGTATAATTTCCAGCTTTCTAGTCAACACTTAAAAACCTATATTTCACAGGTGCAAGTAATACATATGATGGCATAGATAAAAACACTGGCATTGGTTTCAACACCACCAGCATAGATTGAGTTTGCAAAGCCAAAACAGTTAAACTGTTAGCCTTCAGGGCTGACCAGTCTTTCCTTGTTAATTCAAATTGGTGTGCTCAACTTTTCACTGCTATTATAAATCCTTCTCTAAGGATGTTTATCTTTAGAAGTTAAAAAACCACACTTGGTCAACTTTCAATTTCAGATATAATTTCCTCAAAGCAAACACTGCTTTTCTAAAACTTTAAATATGGGAAATCAGCGTGAAGGTCTTCAGGCTCAAAATAAGTGAATTATATCCATGAAAGCATCTTCAAGAGAAAGGCTCTCTTTCCATCCATCAACAACTGAAATGCCACAGAGCATTAAAGGAGAACTATAGATATCATTTTGACTGTAACAATGATGAACTGGAGTTCTTAAATTTGTTTCCCCATTTCTCGTGTTCCTGCTCACTTTTTTGAGCTGCATTATCATTAATCTGAAAATTCTCAAGAGAAGGAGGCCCTCAAAAGTAGCTTTGATCTCAAAAAAAGGTAGATATGTCAAATGAAAATTTCAGTAAGAGGTTCAGTTTAAATATACATTCCCATTCTAAACAGGAGAAATGACAGCAAGAAAAGACTGAAAACTCTGACCTTAAGACAATTTTAGTATTACTTTTCCACTTAGCTCACTAGTTAAGCCCCCAAGATAAGTCCAAAGGATCATTACCAGAATGAAAAATAATCCCACTTTCTTGATATTTTGCTGTGCCACATGAACTAGCTTTCCTGCTCAACAATAATCTTTCCAGCTCAGTAGTCATGCCCTCTGGCTTTTTCTCCAGACAAATCCTTACACATTATCCACATGCCATTTCCACATTATTTATATAGCAACACTTAAAGCCTCTTCTTGCTGCAAGAAGGACCACAAGAGTTTGCAACAATAACGGCAATACTTGTTCTGATAACAGGAACAGCTTTCCATATACTGCATTAATAAGGTACACATTTCACTGTCTGCATGTGGTCTTGTTCTTCAGAGCAAATTTCAGGTTCTTTTTATGTAATTTTGATAGCCAAAAAAGCAGTTTAACTTTCATTACCATGACACGCAGGTCTGAATGACCATTAGCTAGAAATGGTATACTTAAGAAGCCCATTTTCAAAGTCTTAATGGCTGACCAAGTGAACTGATTAAATCCTTCTGATTATGAAACTCCAGGCCATGTCATAAATGCTTCATGGAGACATCATTATTGTTAGCACGTGTCCAGAGAAAAGTAAAACAGTCTGAAGTACATGCGTGTATGTAACACGAAGCACTGATATAGCTCCCATTTATGTAATGATTCCATATTCATAATGATACATTTAGATGGAACTTCCTATGTTCAAGTTTGTGCCCATTACCTCTTGTCCTGTCCTCACCTCTGTTTTGAGGGACAGTAGGAATGGATTAAGTTCTTTCACAATTTTGACTTGACTAAAAAAATTTGCAATGAAAGTTACACCTCCCATCACAACAGCTTCTTCTCTCTGCTTTGGCAAAGGACTTTCCGTCTCCTGCTCTGAGTAAGTTGGGCAGTTTTGCTTCTGGCAGGATGTTAGAAAACATGGTAGTTTCTATACACAAGAAGTCCAAAGTCATCAGCACTTCTTAAACTTCAAAATAACTGGCACCCCAGAAACTTCAGGCATACTTCACTACTTTTCTTTACTCCATCATTTGGGTAATTTCTTGATGTTGCTAAAGATAAGGGTTGCTTGAGTCCAGGAGTTTTCCGTGTTCTCAGCTGATAGTTTCTGTGAGTAGCCGTTGCTTGAAATGAGATTTATCACCCCTCCTCCCACAGGTGCTGTCCAGATACAACAAAGCAATCACATAATGGAAGTTTGGAGATAAGCCCAGAAGCCTTGCCACCTTCTGCCAAGGCATTGCTTTGGCCTGTTACTTCAGAAGCAAGGAAAATATCATGTTGGACCCTAAACCTCCTTCCCAGCACTTTGCATATAAAATTGCTGCATTAAGAAATAAAAACTTTTCTTGTAATTAGAGGATAAAAATTCAAAAAATTGTGAACTGTTTGAGAGAAAGGCAGAAAACATCAACAAAAAAACAAAACCAAATAAAAAACCCCAGTAACAGAGTTTTAGGTTTAGTTGTGTTTTTGTTGTTGTTGTTGTTTCTACTAAGGAAGAAAAAAAAAAAACTTACAGGAATACACTCAGGCTGAAGTCTACCTAAGCAAAAGATAGGGTTTTTTATTCTTATATTGTCAGTAAAGTATCAACCAATTGAAATGAGTTAGCTTAAAAAAAAGAATAAGTAAGAAACTCCAAAACACATAGGTCACTGATACTACAAGAAATTAGGATTTAACTGGTTACTGATATCCACTAATACCATTTCTGTGGTACTTAATTATCAAGGGACTTTGTGATTTTTCTTTCTATTTATTATTTTATTGTCTGTTTACAGGGAATAAGATGCAGCAAATTAACTAAAACTGGAAAGAGTAACTTGTCTTACCAAGAACCATTATTGTGATTTATGTATTTATGAAAGTGTTCTAAAAGGAATGGTGTACAATAGGTTTCTAGCTAAAGCAATATTTGACTGCCAAAAATAGCTGTACTATATGACTGGTTTGTACTCCAGAATAAGGGCAAAAAAAGCTTACTTCTCCAACATGATTATGAGTTTTTACGTTTACACAGCAGACAAAACTTAGATTGGAAATCCCAATTATGATATGCTTTTAAAAGAAAAATATGGTGGAACATTCTCCTGCTCTACCACCTAGCACATTGCATCTAAATTACTTCACCTGTCCCGATTCTCACACATGTCTGATTTACATGCAATTTTGTAAAATGTATATGTAAATTGTCCTTTTTACATCAAGTGAGGCTCAGATGTTTAAACCAAAATCCTTAACATTGCCTCTACTACGTAGCACTGATGTCTTCTGACTACAGTGCTCTGCACAGAGCTTTCAGCTTTATAAAAGAAAGGTTTCTTTTATTTTTGTTGTAGCTTTTAAGTATAGAAATATGTGAACTTCCTCTGTGTTAAAAATAACCTCCTGGGGTTTCTAATAAGCATAAGCAAGCAAAGGGCAGAAAACACGACTGAGTTAACTTGACACTCATCCATTTGCTATGCAGTTACATTATATTTCCATGTTCATACAGGAGCTCAGAAGACTTCTGATGCATATCGTGATGCACATCAAGGCTAAGCATGAGCACAGCTAAAAGGTTGATAAGAAGGGCTGACTACTAGAAGCAGTTTTACATATCATCTGAAGAACCAAAGCTAATGCTCTGATTTTTTTTCCCCCTCCATTGGTCAACAATAAAAAGAAAAATCATTCTCATTTGGAGATCAAATTCTGGAGGAGGGATCAACTATTTCCCAGGCACAAATCCTAGCTGTAAGACACTATGTTGCAAAAATATAACAGCCAAATACTACATTTTCAAAGGCAATTTATTTTCCTGAAAATTATTTTGCTTGGGGTTGGGCTTTTTTTGTGCCACAAACTCCTGCACAGAGAGATCAACAGGATCCTCAACACTCCAACATCACCTGCTAGGTGCAAGGTTAAAAAAGTTTTGCAACTCTGAAATTCCAGAATCTGGCATTGCATATACCTGAATCAGCAAACACCATTTAACACATGCGGTTAACAGAGCTTAATCGTTCTACATGATTTCTGTAGGGACCATTAATCCTCCAGCAACTTTGCACTTACCACATTGTGTGTTACTACCTGAGTGCCATACCATTGTCTTCCAACCAACAGAGTCTCAGCCCAGAGTTTGGGGGTTTTTTTCCAGCCCTTTCTTCTGGCTATTGCTATTAACTCGATTTAGCTTTAAACAAAAAGACCTACAGATGCCAACTCTAATTTCCAAGCCTTTTTGTCAAAATCCTGACCAGACAGATAACTGGCACAAAAGATTGAAGTAGTGAACTAGATTTCTAAAATGCTGCCATCTGATTCTCATCCCACACAAATATGTAATCTAAGTAATGAAAAAAGCTTTCGTCTCAAACATCAGCCTGTTCAAAGCTCTTGAAATAAGTAAAATGCTGGAATTTGGATTGAGTCATGACAAGTTAAAGCTATAACAGTAAGAAATAACCTTCTGAACAACAATAAAAGAGAACATCCTTAACATCAAGCAGAAGAGAAAGTAATTACGTTTTCAGACAAGGATTGTCAGTTTAAGAAATATACAATATAAGAAATAAAGTGGGTTTGCCTCATTTCACAATTTTTTGGATTCTTCATATATGTTTAAGCTTCACCTTATTTATAATGTTTTATATTCCACTTTTTCTTTCATCATAAAAATATTAAAACTAGTTTGTTAGTGTAAACTATTGTCAGTAGCATCTAAAGGAAAACGTATTTGCCACAAAGACGTATAATAACTCACACATTGGTGTAATTTCACCTAGGTGCATACTTTCAGCATGCACTACTCTAAGCATTTAAGGGAACAAAAATAGGAACTGAATTTTTGTTCAGAGCTCAGGAGGCACCAAACACACAGGCCTCATGCATGGTGACAGAGCTTGTAGTACAAAGCGTAAAAAGGAAAATGGTCATCATTGGTTAGTATAGCTTGGTCACTCCTATTACAAATAGTTACTAGTCAGTTATCACCACTGTTCGATGCTCAGAGGGAATAAGCAGGAAGGGCAAGAAGAGAACTGCCTGCTGAGCAGGAACAATTCTTGCTGTTTCCTGGAAAATCCCACTGTTCCTTCATTCTACCCCTCACCATAAGCAACGCAGGGTTTTCAAGGCCACTTGAGAGATGTCAGATTGGGTAGGAGCATGATACAACAGGGAAGCGGCAGTGCAACTTGAATACATAGCACTACAGCAGGTTCAAAGTTAGCAGCTGAACTCACTTCCCGTAATTCAAAAGCTTTGTTCCTTAGAATGAAACAATTAGAAGCTAGTCTTGGCAAAAAAGAATGTTTTCCTCTTTGTTTCCTCCCTCCCTTTTTCCCTCCTGACTCATGGGCAACAGATTACCAGAGCGCTCAAAGGTTCCCAAATCTCAAGAAGATTAAAAACAAGAGTCATGCTTCTATTAAACATGTTAAGCTCAGCAGAGGGCCTCTGAAGAAGTCCCAAATTGAACATGGAAAGGGATTAAAGGCAGGTAGTGCCAGCTTCAGTCATTTACTCTCTTACCCCCTCTTAGTTTTACCCAGTTCAGTGAAGATTTTCTGCCTTATTTAAATTCATTACACTTTTAAAGTTTAATAGTGTTGCCAAAAGACTCTTGTACCAGTTTGTGTCCTCAGTCACTGGTCACAATGTCAATGTGAGAGCTTAGTTCAGCCACCTGAACAATTTGAAAGCGAGTATGCTCAAAAGTGTTTCTTTTCTGCCAAGATAATGGCAGATTAGGACCACTCTTTCTCCTTCTCAGATGAATCGCAGTAGCTGTGGTTGCAACATACAATCCTTGTAACAGCAAAATTCAGAGCACTACTAAACCTTGGAATTTAAAACACAAGCCAAAAACATAGCATGGAAAATTAGGTGACAGACTTGTCCATTGAACTTTTTTACATTATTAGATACTTTAAACATGTCACAAGATCCTGCAAAACTGAAACTTAAGTGTGAGACAGTTCTGCCAAATGCTTTTATGGAAGGAGAAATATATGACAATTAAACAATAAAAGGCATTTGTTCTATTAAGCAACTCTATTTCTAAAGAGAGTTGAATTTCCACACCTCGGGGGAATAAAGACAAAGCTGAGATATGTAGCCTGTGTAGCCATCCGATTAGATGATACCACAGGTGTTTAAAAAACATCTCACTGCAGCACCCCCCGTGCTCACATTTGCTTCCAAAGGTGTTAGTGACAACTGGGGGAACAACTTCTGTCCCGGTGCAGTACAAAACCGGAGAAACTTAACTCGAAATTATTAATTCTCTGTGCAACATCCTGCCTTGTAATTCGCCAATGACTATATTAAAGATAAATGTTACCCAGACAAGGCGGGGGGGTTGGGAGGTGGGGTGGGGAAAAGAACAAATGAAGGGAAAGAAAGTGAGAGAAAGAGCAGCCAAATTCCAGCCCAAAGCTTCCTAGAATCTGGTTATTTTGTTCACCTTTTTCTCTTATGTCAGGTTAGAGTAAGACTACTGGGCTAAACACTGGACTAAAGGCAATTAGGAAGAAGTTGTACACAGATTAGTAACATTTGAAGACTATAAATTTCTCAGGCAGCTTTTCAAGTGGTATTTTCAAGGGAAAGGGGATAATCATTAATTCATAATACACTGCTAATACAGGTAGAGTACAGCATATCTCAGTTTCTCATTTAAGTGATAAGTAGTTGAATATCCAACTGATGAGGACATAGCTAAACACTAAGGTCTAAGTACCTGCTATTCTCTAACCAAGGGCAGTGAATGAAATTGCTTTCAGCTACAGATGAGCATAGCTAAAATGACTGACAAAGGATTTTTGTTTGTTAATTCTGTAGCAAGGGGTCCTCAGTCAGGAAGTTCTTACCACATCGAAGATGCGTAAATTAGCAATCTTAAACAACAATGCCTTTCACGTCATTTCACATGAAGAGTTACTGTTTATTTGCTCACATAAACAAAGCAACATCTGTGATGTGGAACACCAAAGAAGTGCACAACCACAACACAGATTCTTACAGGAACAGATGAATTAAGAAGATCAGACAAAATGAAGACAAAAGTATAAGACAATACATAAACAAGCACTCAAAAGATCAGACAGTTCCAAAGATTTTACAGTATACCAGTCTCTTTTTTCCAGTAATAAGCTCAGTATTACAGCAATACGTCGAGGATAAAAGCAAAACAAACACTTGCATATAAACTCAGGGAATGAACAGATTTTTAGGGTTTTACCTTTCTAGGGCTTCCTGGAGGGTAGAATTTGTGGTGTATCTAAAAACAAAAGAAATTAAATTGAAAAGAATTAAAACGGGTAGGCAAAACAGTATGCCTAAGAGTACAAAAATAAACATAATGCTTACATGAAAAATAACAGCAGTAGGGTCTACTGAGGAACAATCCAAAGACCATCATCACTTTGTAGCAAAGGTCTGGGGAATACAAACACTACACCTTACAGAAAATAGTGTGGAGCATCAGAAGTATGAAGTCACAATACACATTACAGTTGACTGATGCCACAACGGGTTTCACGTCCCACAGTTGACAGTCTCACAGTAAGTGTTTCACTTCCTATAGAATGATGATGTCACACTATCCCACAGGGATATTACACATACCGGTTGTTTTCAACTCAGGCTCCTACATTAAAAAAATATCTGTGTGTCCTGGAAATCTGTTCATACAGTTTTTCTAGACAGATCCATGCATTGTCATGGGGCAAGTGATTAAGTCCCTTAAAAAGAAAAAAAATAATTAAAGGCTGTGAAATATTGATATACTAGGCAGAAGAAAATGGCAAAATGAAAACCTGCAAAGCACCAAAAGAGCACGACATCCCTCCAGTTCTGCAAAAACCTATAGATAGGCAAAGAAACCGCAAGGTGAAGCCTATGGGGGAAAAGAACCAAACAACAAAAAACAATAAACAAACCCACGAGAGACACCTCCAAACAGTAGAGATATCCTCTTCATCTACTTGGAAAATTGCAAGAACAGAGACAGACTGTGTTCTTCAGCACGCTTCAGTTTTAAGAATCTTGGGGGCTTTGCATTTGAGATGCCACCCACAGTGTTTGACCAAATGCTTTTCCACAAGGGACGTAGCCAAAGACATGACTACAGAAACGATGACTTCTTGGCAGGGGTTGGGAAAGAGGCCAAGCAGATTTCAGAGTTATGACACAAGTCCCCAGAATCTTTCTTGGATCTCTACAGAGTTAGGGCTACCCAACTGTTCAGTTCGTCAGGTGAAAAAGCAGGAAGTTGAACCTGCCAATCTAATGAAACACTGGCTTTTTATGGAAGTCCATCTGTCTCAATTCTCTGGCTCAAAATACAAGAAAGTGTAGGAAATGAAAGAGTAAGAATTAATGCCAACACAGCTCCAGTAAAGAACATTAATCTACTTGCTCTCTCAAACCTATTTGAAATGTAAAGAGATTTATTTGATCAGCCTGGCTGTTAACATGAAAAGCAAAGTTTTTTTGATTTCAGAAGTTGTTTGGGGTTTGGTGTTTTATTGTTGTTGGGTTGGGGGGAGCGGGGTGTTGAGGGTTTTTTTGGTTTATTTTGTTTTGGTTTTAATAGTATTTATGTCTTCCCACAGAACAGTTGCTCGCTTTGAGGCACTTCATTTCCATAGCAATTACAAAACATTTAGTTAAGCCACATCTCTGCTTGCTTTCTTTGTGCATAAAGCAAAATTTAGTTGGAATGACTATATGCCTGTACTGTCACTGCCTGCCCAGACTGAATATCACCTAAGCAAAATTACCACCTTTATTATAGAAAGAGTCCTACTGAAGAGCTACACCTATAACTGCTCATTTTCTACTGTTCTTATACAAGTTACTTAAAATCCCTGGGTGAAACTAAGCTCAAGAGATGCATACACTCACTTTTTCATTTTTTGTCAGCAGGACAAATAATTTTTTTTTTGTAATAGTGGGAATTCAGAATGAATTAACAACAGTATTTATATAAAGCTCAGCTAATTCTCTGTATATCATATGAAAAGTCAAGTAGTTCAGAGTACCTCCTTTCACAAATAAATATATTCTGTCCAATAACCCCAGTAATGAAGAATAAAATATTTTCACATCATAAGCCTTTCAAGTTCTTATTCCAAGATTTAATTTGAATACAAAACACTTTACTAATAATCAGTAAAAAAACCAAATAGTATTGTTGAACTCATTAGATTTTCTCACCATAAAGTGAAACCATGTTCCAGTTCAGTAATTATTTGGCTATAAATCTAAACAAACAATAGGTTTCTCTGTAAATACTGTTCCAGTTCTAATTCATAAGTTATGCAAAATATTACACAGATTATGCAACAATCCATCCTTAATGTACCTGAAGAAGTCTTTACAATCCCTAGTGAATAATTCATGTTTCCATTTTTTCTATTCTCTTACAGCATAGAAGGAGACACTTTAATTCAGTCATAGCTCTAACTTTGAGATTTGAACACCAAATAATGGTCGAAAAAGCTTTACAAATCAAATCTACTTCCCAAATGGAAGAATTAAATAGTCCTAAATATATCTGAAATAACAAACCAGCATCTGAAGAGACAGGCCATATGCTAAACTATCACTCCCCCCTACTGAGTGATGAATTAAGAAGCTAGTGTAACTGGCTGCTTACTACAATACTGTTCATGTCACTCACATATGTTGCTTTGGCAGTTATTACAGTTTTTTGTAAACTAAGCAGCACATTAGATTTGAGAACAAATTACAGATCAGCTAGAAGGACTAAATTCTTGACTGATCTCCATGGAACTGTAAGAAACACTACAAAAGGCTGGAAAGATATGAGGATAATTCCTGTACTTTTGCAATCTGCATAAGGAAAGCCTGAAAAAAAATCAAGACAGCTAGACAAGAGTCCAATAATCAGTATTTTTCTGTAATCTGTGCGTGATATTGTAACACTTACAGTATTGTACAGAGGGTGTACGGAGGAAGGAGAAGGAGAAACATTCACCCCTAGGACTTAGGGAATATCTAGCATGAATTTAACTAGCTAGTTAGTACAAACATCTCACTGATGTGAGCGCTGCAGCTTTTCTCCATGCCCGGCATAAAGGAATCCAGTAATTAAAGAATTATGATAGTGGCCTGATAAAAAAAAAGATAACAGGAGGCTGCACAGCAAAACATATGAGAGTAATGAAACAGAGTAGATGCATTTGTATCCCTAGACAAGATTCCGGTTACTGAAAAGTCGTGGCTCAACAAAACCAAGGAAGTCAATCCTTGGAGCATTAGTATCAGAGCAACAAATTGTTACTGTGTGTCTGTAGCGGCCAAAAGGACAAGAACACCTTGCTGCTTAGCTCTTCACCATGTTTCTTACACCCTACAGGAACGTCAGTATCCACATTCCCCAGAATTTACATTAGGAAAAAAAAGTATTACTTCGACAATGACTCTAACTTTATAATCAAGGTTCTCAGCATTATCACATTCAGACATCTGTAAAATCTTTTCTGACAAATCAGAAGTTGAGGGATTTAGGTTGTAGATTTGTGGTGAGGGAAGAAGTCAAATGTATCTGTATTTCCCATAAACACAAAAGTACTTGTAAGGTACGAGGAGTCCCCCTGAATGATGGCATTTTTAATGGGCTGGACTCTTCTTGCTCTTGATTCATTTTCTTATCCATTTACTTTTAGGCTACATTAGCATTTCTGTAAATGACAGTACTACAACACTCAGTTCTTTCCACAGCTGCTTGCATGCCTTATCTAATACAGAAACAGAGTTTGACAGAATACAGATGTACAGCACCCTTGCCTCCATGGGTATACTTGGCAGCAGGTGGTTAAGGGAAAGCACCACACTACAAGTTTATGTCCGTGATTATTCTATTGGTGGTGCTCTAACACATGTGTCTAAATGAAATGTTTCTATGTGCATATAGACGTACATACAGTTGTGTATGCTGTTTTATGCAATACTGATTTTATGTTGATACTTATGAAAGTCCACCTGTAAGTCTAGAATAAAACATCAGTGCAGTTGTTAGGCTACATTTTCAGGTACTATAAATAGCATTTTTTTGAGAAAAGAAATTTAATCACTTTACAGCTATAGAGAATTTGGCTCCAGGTTAGGCATCACAACAAGGTCTACCCTGTCATTTGCTCCATAATGAGAAGGGATTAGAAATATCAGATGTTTCCCACTACCTGGAAGAGTTGCTAGGACTTCCATGCATGCCAGCCACTGCCAGTTCAATGGGAGTATAAAAAAAAACAAACACAAAACAAGACAAACCAAAACAGAACACCTCAAGGACAAAAATTTGGGGACCTACCAAGCTCTCATGCATTCCTCAACAAAACCTGCCTTGGCAATGCATCAGGCAGTCAATGCAAAAGGCTTATTATGCAACAGAATTATTTGGTCTAATGAGTTGCCAAAGAGAATCACAGGATACCAGCAGCAGCAAGGGTGTTACTACGGGGTAGTCAGCAATGTGGCAAAACAGATTTAAATACTTTCAGCAACAGTAGGAGTCCACTCTGTCTCTCACGCTGAGGCAGAAACTTATACTCTGCATTCTCCAAGACACTGAGCTGAACTGTATGGACTCCACCCCTTAGTTCTCATGAGAGAAGCAGAAAGAGAATATAAAATTAAGGGTTATTTTATAGGTGGAATTAAGCACAACGATACACATAGCCACACATAAAAGCTTTACTAATCCAATGATTAGAAAGCCAGTTCGATAAAAAGCTGACGCTTCAGGAGCCTGTAAAGACACAGGCAAGAAAAATAGTCATCACTTTCAATGGTGATCCAAATTTAAAAAAAATGTTTATCTGTATTGTTGGTAGAAGTCCTGAATTTTTATGCTAGAGTAAGCTTCAGACAATCATTTGACTTACTGCTTGTGCGCTTCAGAAAACATTTCTAGGACACATTTCAGTATTCCCGAGTGCCTTTTCTCAGGGACCCACCTTCCAGTCACCTGCTCCCTCTCACACACCACATTCCTTGTGCTGAAATCACGTGGTAGTCTCAGGGGCTCAGGTTTGTCCTATCACACACTTTAACACAGCTAACCAAAACACAGAAAACAGGCATAGATATATAAGCAATTCTTTCTGAAAAAAAAATGCATATGCTACAAAAGATCACTATTTTCCCTATAAATTGCTAGCAGCGCCTTCAGATAATATACGAATTCTGAGGAGCTCTTTATCACTCAGAACTGCTGCGTTTTAAATGTTTAAATGATGTACCTAGTCCCATTTCAACACAGGCTTTTGTAGCTTTTTAATGTTTCGCCATTTAGTAGCTAGAACCCAGCAAAAAGGATACAAGTGCTATTACTGGTAGCTAATGGATATTCTTCTTTAGCTCAATTGCTGAATATATTTTGCATAAAGGGCTCGATTCCCAAAGGGAACAACCTCCTTTCATTACTGTCCAACACTTAGACCAAAGGAGAATTCTCTGCAAATGGTAAGTAGGGGCACCGTTCATATTTCTATTTCTAGGTCCCCTCTTATTAGAGGATAAAGGCATTGCACAATATTTAGTTTTATGTAGGTCACATCCAATACCTCAAGTCCTATAGCTGGACACATTTCTACATACAGTCCTTTCCTGTTTTCCATTTTAAAACTGACTTTTATTCAGAGCATTCTTCTGGAAAAAAATGCTTAAAGACTATGTAGAAACAGCAGAAAACGTTATATTCCTTGAGCAGTCCCCCACTCAAGACGTGCAACTATATCCCAGCTATGCTATTATGCTTGTGCAGTGTGTGTCCACCTTGGTAACCTGTGCCCGGTGATGCTGCACTCACACTGCTTTCCCCAGAGGGCTGACCACTCGCAAGCAGATCAGCGCTGGTTTTGAGCAGTGTCAAAGCAGTCGACATAGTTCAAAGGAGCAACGCTAGCTCCAGAACCAAGAGAGCATATGCTCTAGTCAGCTATCAGACAGAAGTCATACCCTTGCTTTGTTTTCACAGTTCTCTCGGCAACAAAAAAAACCCTCCTATGATTATACTCTTTCACAGATGTAGAGACGCCTCCACAACACAGTTTAGCACAGCTTTAAAGCAGGATTCCTGCAAGATTATAATCACTCTCAGTATAACTCTGTATCCATGCTTCACCTTAAGAAAGGGTTGAAAACACAGTGTTGGAAAGGCACATACTGCAGCCACCACTGGCTGGAATCGGAGATGCCATTCTTAAGGCTGCCTTTGGCACCGGCAGCATTCTGAAGACTAGCTTCAAAGCATTTCTCCTCTCCCACACGTATGCAAGGCTGCAACTACTAGCACAAACAGCAGAATGCAGAGTATTTTCACTCAGCCACCACTGTTGAGCACACTGCTGTTGCTGTAGGTATAGAGAGTTATGACAATGAGTCACCCGTTTTCTGAATTCTCTCTAGATAACCTCAATCCTTTCTTCTGTACCCCTTCTGTTCCTCCATACATACAAAGTAGAACACTTCCACAAAAAGTCAGAGCCTGAAGTCCGAGTCGTTGAAATTACTTCATTTTTACCTCCAGCGTAAGCCCCACTTTTAATCTCATCCCAGCAAGGACTTAATGAGAACTTTGTTCAGTTCAAGCATTCAGGAAAAATAATTTTTTTTGTCTCAGGAGTGGTCATCTGGCAGACCACCCAAACCATTTGAAGTGCCACTAGAGACATCCATACACCAGCCAGTACATACAGTTGTTGATGTCTATCTTCTAACTTGCATTGTAGCAAGACTTTATTAAACATGATCAGCATTTTAAGACTATTAATGAAATGGCAATATCACCTTAACCAGCACTTTACTAGCAAAAAGAATTTTCTCTTAAATAAAAATATTATGAAGACAAGCAGTAACTTTTCTCCCAGTATCACAATAACAATACATGCATTGTTTATACACATTACAAGACTGCATTTCCAGCATTTTATATGGTTAAAGTTGTCTGAGTTGGTTTGTTTTAAGCTCTGTGCCTTTTTCTCTTTGTTCATTTTAATTCATCACAGCTCCAGTATATCAACAACAATAGAATGCGCTATTAGCTTGGATTTGATTTCTGAACTAAAAATGAAAAATTTCTTTCAAGATTCAAGCTGCTGCCTTCCGTTGCAGTAAGAATTTATACAGAAGTGCTGTGTATTAAACAACCTATATTTGCTAAGTTAAAAAACGGTAAGTAGGCTCAGCTTCTAGTTTAACATTTCATTGCAATCTACTGACATGCTAATTAATAGCTAATCAACAGCTAATCAAAATATTCCTAGTAAGTATACCAGGTATTATTTAGAATCACAATTGCTATTTTTAAAAGCTAATGTCTTATAGCATATAGAATGGTGAAAATAAATCAAAGTCATCTCACGTCACACAATTTACTAATTAGAAAAGAATAATTAGCATCTCAAAATGCACTTGTATGAGAGTATCATCAATATTAGGACAGCAAAAATAGTGGCAAACATGAAGTTCTGTGGGTTTCGTCACATAAGATTATTTTACCAAACTCCTTCCCCCCAACCCATGCATAAAATCCTAATATTTATATTAAAAGAAAGAGCCCACATAGCATGTTAGTGGACTATGTCTAATTTCATGCAATTAACCCTGTAGTCTCATCAGCAGAAGTCTCTCTTTAACAGTAACCTGGACAGGCATGTTTTGTACTCTACTGTCCCCAAATGGACTACGTGGAGAGCTACTGATCTCGTCAATTATTCTACCAACAGTCACTACACTTATGGTTATATTAATATGTAATTAATGAAGAAACTGTGGATGAAGAAATTTCATCATTAATACATTTAGCAATAAGATACTTACCAATACTGGAAGTGGATAAGTAATACATAAAAAGCGTTCACATAATACACTTGTAACAGGTTTACTTGGCATACATTAGTACCTTCACAGCTGATTGCTACAAACAAGCAGTAGTCATCTGCAACAACAACTAAAGCAATTACCATAGGCTATTCAAAAAGTTTAAACTACATAACTTAAATCTAACTTTTCATGGGAACACTTGAGGGTTATATTCTTGCTGGTAGAAAATGGGATCATTCTATAAGAACTGTTCATACTCTGAGCAAGCACTTCAAATCAATTGCTTATGAACCACCTACAGACTAAAATTATTTCAAGACAGATTTTTGCTTTCATTATATTGTTCCAGTTGACAAGAAGAAAAACAAAGCCTACAATTTAAACTTAGGTTATTGTGTTATGTAACTGTTACGTTTCTGTGTAAAAGATCATGGACAATAAATTTTCAAGTAGTCAAGCATCAGCTAATGCTTGCAAGGTTAAGGGCACAAGAGTGCACGCTGAAGCGCAATGCATTCTTATATCGTGTCACATATTTTGGACTCTCATTTTCATTCGTACATTAATTCCAGTACCTCAGGGAAAGGCCCTCCATGTGCAGAGCCTGAGCATGCCCCTGGTATTTCTGACAGAAAAAGAAACTTGCCAAAGCCCTCTTCAGGGGAGTCCTACGCTCAAGCCGTGTTTCCGTCTTCCAAACTACAAACACCAAAACTGCAGGCTACAGTCAAGCGTCTCTTGGGATTTTTGTGTTTCTGTACCTATGAGGATGTCTGAGAAGTCTTATCCTCTCCTCCTGTATCCTCCCTCCTCTTAATCTAACTGGAACTAAACATAAAGGATAGAAAGAAACAAATAGAAATAGACCCCATGCCCAACATCAGCAATGTACAGAGGTAGGATAAAAGGGTTACAGCAGGTGATGCCACCTAAAAACTCCCACAACCCCAGTGCAATTCTAGCAATTTATTACACAGTTTCAATTCCTTTAAAAAAAAACCAAACACATTTGTTTCAAGATTTCCATCAGTAATCCTTCATTTCTCTAAACTAGTTTGCCAGTCACTGAGGAAAAAAAGTGATAGACAGAAAAGAAAACGTATAAAAATGAGCTTCCCATCACTTTTTACTGCTCAGTTCTAGATTTATATGAAAAAGCTGCTTAAATGTCTGTTCATATTAGCACAGCTCTTCACTGTGCAGATTAATCATACTGCACTTCCTGCCTTTACTTTTTTTATAAAGTGTTATAAAAGCCTTTTTTTTGTTACAAACATTCTCCCTACAATAAGAAAGGGCTCCATGAAGAATCAATGGTAATCAGGACAAAAAGCAAGCCCGCCCTGGTCATTACAGATGCCCATCTTCACACTCACTGATTCAAAGGAGCCATGTGTTTGACTGTTGCTACACCTACGTACAAACTACAATTATTAAACAAAGCTAGCAGCTGCTTACTGAAAGAGATTCTGAAGCTGTTGCAAAACAAAACTGCACCAACACTGAAGTAGAAAGATATTTTTAAAATACATTAACAAATTTATAAAAGTACCTTCTTTTCCACTCACACAGCCTATTTCTTTTTTTAACCAAGTGCGATAGACAGAAATGTTCTTATTCAATTTTAAGAGTACTGTGAGATAGCATTTGCAGAAGTACTGGTGTGATTCAGGCCATGCAGTCTGACTCAGTTCAAAAGCAAATCCAATTCGAAGAAATGTAGAAAAGACAAAAAGTATTAGCTTTCCTGGCTGTCAACTTTCAGCATGTTGAAAGACAGTGTTGCTTGAAAACATAACTCAGTTGTTTGATTATCAATTCACATTTCAGTTCGTGGTGTTCTCTAAGCAAGGGTACCAAAAACAAGTAATTTTCAGCAAAGACATTAGAATTTGCCATTATTGAAACTAGGCAGCACGAATTCCATGACTGGAGTGCTGCAGCGGATGGGTACAGGCTGTTCAGAAGGGACAGGCAAGGAAGGAGAGGCTGTGGGCTAGCCCTTTGTGTTAAGGAGTGTTTTGGTTGTCCAGAACTTAATGATGGTGGCAATAGGCTTGCATGTTTACAGGTAAGAATCAGGGGGAAGGCCAACAACACAGGTACCATGGTGAGAGTCTGTTATAGACCACCTAACTAGGATGAAGAGGCAGATGAAATATTCTATAAACAGCTGGGAGAAGCCTCACAATCACAAGCCCTTGATCTCATGGGGGACTTCAACTTACCAGCTGTTTGCTGAAAATACAACACAGCAGAGAAGAAAGTCTGGGATGTACCTGGACTATGTGGAAGATAACTTCCTGACACAG
>VXBH01000318.1:363306-408489 GCA_013400035.1 Rynchops niger | reverse complement strand
TATGCAGGGAGAAAATTAGAAGGGCCAATGCCCAATTAGAACTGAATCTGGCCGCTATCATAAAAGACAATAAAGATGTTTCTGTAAACTCACAAGCAACAAAAGCATCTTCTATTGGATGCAGGGGGAAACATAGTGACGAAGGATGAGGAAAAGGCTGAGATACTTAATGCCTTCTTTGCCCTATTCTTTAACAGTTAGGCCAGTTGTTCTTCAGGTACCCAGCCCCCTGAACTGGAAGACAGGGATAGGCAGATTGAAGCCCCCATAATCCAAGGGGAAATGGTTAGCTACCTGCTACACCACTTAGACACACAGAAGTCTATGGGGCCAGATGGGATCCACTCAAGGGTACTGAGGGAGCTAGCAGAAGACTCACTGAGCCACTTTTCATGAGCCTGTCAGTCTGACCTTGGTGCCGGGGAAGGTTACGGAGCAGATCATCCTGAGTGCCATCACCTGGCACATACAGTACAACCAGGTGATCAGGCCCAGTCAGAAAGGCATGTCCTGCTTGATTAATCTGATCTCCTCCTATGAGAGGGTGATCCACTTAGTGGATGAGGCAAAGGTTGTGGATGTTGTCTGCCTAGACTTTAGTAAAGCCTTTGGCACCATTTCCCACAGCAGTCTCCTGGGGAAACTGGCAGCTCATGGTTTGGACAGGTATACTCTTTGCTGGCTAAAAAACTGGCTGAATGGCCAGGCCCAAAGAATGGTGGTGAATGGCATTGAATCCACTTGGTAGCCAGTCACAAGTGGTGTTCCCCAGAGATCGGTATTGGGGCCAGTTCTGTTTAATACCTTTGTCAATGATCTGGATGAGGGGATGAAGTCACCCTCAGTAAGTTTCCAGACAACACCAAGGTGCGCGGGAACACTGATCTGCTTTAAGGGTAGGCAGGCTCTACAGAGGGATCTGGACAGGCTGGATCGATGGGCAGAGACCAATGGTACAAAGTTCAACAATGCCAAGTGCCAGGTCCTGCGCTTGGGTCACAACAACCCCATGAACACTACAGGCTTAGGGAAGAGTGCCTAGAAAGCTGCCTGGCAGAAAAGGACCCGGGGGTGTTGTTTGACTGCTGTCTGAATATGAGCCACCAGTGTGCCCAGGTGGCCAAGAAGCCCAGTAGCATCCTGGCTTTTATCAGAAATAACGTGGCGAGCAGAACGAGGGAGGTGATTGTCCCCTTGTACTCAGCACTGGTGAGGCTGCACCTCAAATACTGTGTTCAGTTTTGGGCCCCTCATTACAAGAAAGACATTGAGGTGCTGGAGCAGGTCCAGAGAAGGGCAACAAAGCTGGTGAGGGGTCTGGAGCACAAGTCTTGTGAGGAGCAGCTGAGGGAACTGGGGTTGTTCAGTCTGGAGAAAAGAAGGCTGAGGGGAGACCTTATCGCTCTCTACAACTCCCTGAAAGGAAGTTGTAGCAAAGTGGGTATCAGTCTCTTCTACCAGGTAAGAACTGATAGGACAAGAGGAAACAGCCTCAGGTTGCACCAGGGGAGGTTTAGATTGGATATTAGGAAATATTTCTTAATTTAAAGGGTTGTCAAGTATTGGAACAGGCTGCCCAGGGAAGTGGTTGAGGTACCATCCCTGGAGGTATTTAGAAGACATGTAGACATGATGCTTAGGGACACGGTTTAGCGGTCAACTTGGCAGTGCTACGTTAGTGGTTGGACTTGATGATCTTAAAGGTCTTTTCCAACCTAAATGATTCTATGATTCTGTCAAAAAGTAAAACAGCTTACAGAAAAAAAACCTCCAAGAAATATCTGAAATTCTAAATGCAGTTGGGAAAGAGGCCAAGGGATCTGTGCAAACCCACTTTATCAACTTAAAGCAAAAGAATAAGGATATGAGCTGATACAGTGATTTCTAGTGTTTAAATCTTTAAATAATCCGATTAAAATTAAAAGTTTTGTTTGTTTTAAGCAACTGTTTTTATCTGCTAACCACAACAAAGAAAAAATCAGAACTACGACAGAATTAACATACCCTCTAGGGCTGCAGAAAGCCTTATGCTTTACAGATAAGCAGAACAAAATTCTCCCAGACATGTCAAGTCACCACTTCTCAGGAATACTGCATTACCATTTTTTGGTATTTGATTTTTAAAAATTGGTCAGATTTCTACATTCCATGCAATTGTATATTGTTAATTTCTATGACTGAACAAGAGACACTGGATGGTCATCTTATACAGGGGCCGTTCAAGCTGTTACATCTAAACAGGCTACATAGGGATATTCCACTTCTGAATGCATAGCGCTACACATCTGTTAGACCATTGCAGAAAACCACAGCTTTTTCATCACCTCCTTGTACAATACATAAACTTAAAAAAAAGGACCAATAGAGGAAAAAAAAAAAAGCTTAAGACAAGTAAACAGCCTGTCATTAGCAAGGAGCTGACAGATGTTAATCTGTCTACCACATTTCTAAACATCTCCATCAAAACAAATTCTCCAGCAATAGAAAAAAAACTTTACTGATCCAAAGATAACTATCTGCAGTGCTGTTCGCCCAGCAATAATACCTTGCTCGCTAAGCAAGCCACAGCAAGCTGTGTGCCAGCAGGTAATTTGCTTTCNAATTTTCTTTCCCCAAAAAAAAAAAAAAAAAAAAAAAAAGGAGGTTCAAAGACCAAAACTCTCTTTGTGTGCACCTAGATGTACACAGAAATGTTGCTATTGCTGAAGGTCATTCAAGGCAAGAGCTGCAAGCTCAGAAATGTTTTAGTCTCAAATCCAGACACACACAAGAATATGTGAAAAAATGTAAACAGCTTCAACACCACAATTTTGTTTTAACCTCTTTGGAGGTCAAGCTATCCCCTGCTGCTGCTTTTTGAAAAGAATTTTCCCGAATTCCAGAACTACATTGTGTTATACTGATCCAATGGTTCGCATTAACATACTGAACATGTTTGCAATGCTAATCACCTAGGGATAGGATAGTAATGTTATTTAAAACATTAATGCTACCATAATATCATCTTAGATTTACCCAAACAGATTTGCTAGCAGATCTGCTGAAGGTACATAATGGTGGAGGTTGCCATGGGAACACGGTACAACTACACACTTTGCCATGACAACCAGGCCTCTCTGGAATACTAATGAATGCCCATGGCAACTCGAAGCTAAAGACAAGATGTCTGGAAATCAAATATTTCATATATCATTTATAACAAAAACTATAAATATATTTGTACATTTCCTGTGTGAGATTCGATGGTTTTTGGAACCCTGCAGAACATTACATATGTGGCAAGATTGCAAAGGGTAAAAATTATATAGCTGTAGTATAAATGGAAATTCCTATTTCAAGGCAATGCTCTGGTTGAAGTTCAAATCCACAAACAACAAAAAATATATGTAGTCAGACACAAAGTTTGCATCAAATTGCACATCAGTTCTATTGTCAGCCCATGAGGTAACAGGATTATCTGCAGACAATGCTTGGTGGATTTTACATCCACCAAAAAGGTGCTATTCTTACCCAGCACAGAATACCGTATTGAGCATGTATCTATTCTCCACATGGCAACTACTGCAATTCGTGTTGCAAGGACAGAAAGCATTGCTTTGATATTTTCAGAAAAGGCTCACAAGAAATCCCTGTTGCTTTATAGGAATGTTCCAGCAACTCAATCCACGAGCAGTGTTTTTCATTTATTTGTTTATAGAAAAAAGGATCCACTGTTGGAAGTTACATATCAGAAAAAATATTGGTATTACAAGTGATAAAATTATCAGATAAGTGACATCTGGTGCAATTATTTTTTTTATACTCTCTCTAAAGATGAGTTTCAGAACACTTTCTAGATATTTTACACAAATTATCAAAATCTAAGACATTTTCAGGTACCCTGGCAGCAACCACCTATATTTTAAAAGGCACTGCTAGTCCTAGAAGCACTATATGTGTAAATTACATCGAGACACTAAAATTTTAGGTCACAGATGATAAGTGCCAGGATCCAGCTCACACCAGCACTGGGGAAACCAAGGTAATTGTATTTAAGACATTTCCTCATGTCTTCATATTTGCTTTTATAACCTAGGCCTCCTTGAAGACATAAAAATCAGGTAAGCATTCAAGATAGAATTTATTTTCTTCTCTCCCTCAACATCCATGCAAGAGTATCCAAAACATGATCTGTGACATGTATTTATTAGCCATCCTTCAGGTGTTAACAGATCAATTGCTGCATTACCTAAATGACAGAGCACTGAGGTCAGCAATAAAGGATTAAATAAGTGTACTTCATGTAAGACGTTTCACAATAGTCTCATGGTTGCAGAGCTTCTCAGATGCCAGATTCGCAGTGCTTTTGAGTGCCTGCAACAACTGATGCTACGCCAGTGGTAAAACTCCCAAATAACTGTCCCTTAACAAATCTCCTCAAACCTAGAAGAGGCAGCCCCGCATGACAGAAGTTATCTTTCTGACCTAGATTAGATACATCAGTTGTGCTTGCCCATCTTTCAGCTTGTAGAAGCCAGAAGGAACCACGAGCAGACACATATGAACTCCCCAAGGTAGGGTACAAAAAGAGGTTCTGCATTCTCTGTCTCACTGATAGGGAATTTTCTCACAGCTGTAACCCAAACACAAGTCATTCTCCAGTTTGCTGCAGGAATGTCAAACATGTAAACTGGAAAGACTGTCTTCATCTGAGGCCAAAGCATTAGAGAATATATATATCTCAGTAGCAGCATAACAAACACTGTGAGACTAACCGACTAACCTGGACTCATCTCTGGCAAATCCCTCTTCTGCTTCCAAATACTGCTGGCTGTGCCACAGCACACTGAACACATACATACAAACACATAATACCAAATCAATGTAATCACATTCAGAATTATCAGATTAGTGTAAGCTCTGGCTATGATCACATTAAGAGTTTTCAGTGAATTGCAGAAACATGTTAATTGGCGTGTTTGGAGACATCTGAGGAAAAGATGTGGGATGAAATAGCAACACAAAATGTAGGCCATGGCCCTGGTAATGAATTTAGGGTCTATCTCCTTGAAAGAGTACCATGGGACAGAAAATAATAATATCAAGTTAAATGAACATTTTTGTTTCATAAGCTTCAACTTGCATAGATTAAGTCACAAACATAGAGCTAAAAAAGGCAAACTGCCTTTTAAAGTAGTTTAACACACTGCAGATTAACAATTTGCAACAAACATAACCCATTGTGGGCCTTCAGGCAACAAAGTCTTCCATGGAGGAGCACAGCTTGTATTACACATTTGTGGTAACATACAGCATTACTCAGTGCAAAATTTGTCTTCATAGAATGGTTCAGGTTGGAAGGGACCTTAAAGATCACCTAGTTCCAACCCCACTGCCATGGACAGGGACACCTCCCACTAGAACAGGCTGCTCAAAGCCCCATACAGCCTGGCCTTGAACGCTTCCAGGGATGGGGCACCCACAGCTTCTCTAGGCAGCCTGTTCCAGTGTCTCACCACCCTCATGGTGAAGAATTTCTTCCTAATAACTACTCTAAGTCTCCCCTCTTTCAGTTTGAAACCATTATCCTGTGTCCTATCCTGACACTCCCTGATAAAGGGGCCCTCCCCATCTTTCCTGGAGGCCCCCTTTAGGTACTGGAAGGCTCCTATAAGGTCTCCCCGGAGCCTTCTCTTCTCCAGGCTGAATGACCCCAACTCTCTCAGCCTGTCTTCACAGGAGAGGTACTCCAGCCCTCCGATCATCTTGGTGGCCCTCCTCTGGACTCACTCTAACAGGTCCATGTCCTTCTTATGTCAAGGACTCCAGGGCTGGACAAAGGACTCCAGGTGGGGTCTCACCAGAGCAGAGGGGCAGAATCACCTCCCTCGACCTGCTGGCCATACTTCCCTAATCTGAAGCATAGAAAGTCTTTGTTCGTACTAATAGTCTCGCGTACTAGAATAGGCACTAAGTGATGAATTCAGAACGTTCTGTCAATGGACAAAACTGTCCTAAGAGAAGCCAATAATTTCTGCATGTCTAGGGCTGGAGGCCTAGTTGCATATCTGGACTCTCCTATTTCTTCACAGTAATAAATGCCAAGTAATAGTTAGCAGTTACGTTTTATATAAAGCAAGCTTACACAATTCTTTTTCTGGCTAAGTGTCTGAAGAGTCTCTCCACTTTTCAGATGAGAAGCAGAGAAAGCTATCACCTCCTTGTTTCTGCCAAAACTGAAGTGTCTTGCACAGGTTCTCTGATCAAGGATGCTTTTTGACACACATGTGAAGAATGTTAGGAGTTCATTTGAAAATACACTTGGGTCATGTACATGCAGGACATATGCCTGCAGAAGAGCAGTCTTACATATGTGGGGTGCACAATGTGACTAGCGTGGGACAGTGGTCTGTAGACTCCTCTGAATTACTCTGGAAATGGAAAATCAACAACCTGTCTTATACAAGAGGGATTGGCAGCACTGCTAAAGATGGTTTGACTACCATCATGTTAAGAACTTCAACAAGATGCCATTTCCCAAATATATCAAGTGAGAGCGTCTGAGTAATTCCTCTCTACATAACTGAGATAGTTATAACAATAATTTAAAAGGTCTCATCTCCTGGAAGTTGTGGGAAGTCACACAAGTCCCATCTAAGAAATACACATTAAGACTCGCCCCAGTCAGTTTGAGCAATTAGATCCTTAGATCTTCTTAATCCTTTTCACCCTATTATTTATTCTGTGTTTCCTTGTGAAAAAATTGACACTTTTGTTTAAACTCCTTCTACTCAGTTAATGTATTTAGTTTGGGATGACCTCTTACTCCCCTCCTCCCTCCCCCCATACTACAGGTATTGAATAGCTGTCTTACTTCAGGGACCAGTCATAATTGTGAATGATGATACTTGAACCTGCTAAACTGATGAAACACTGAAAGGAAGGATCAATTACCAGAGAAAGGCAAGCTAGGGGAACCATACATAACACACCCCAGACAGAACAAAGAGCTAGTACTGCCCCTATTTAAACACAATCTATATCACACACACACAAAAAAGGAAACAATTATTTAGAAATGCTTTCTTCATTTCAGCTGAAGGTATCCATCAGACCAAGACAGTAATGCAAGAGCAACACACACTTACAAACTGAATTTCACAGAAGAGGGAGAGAAAGGCCCTGCAGGTCGGGCTAGAAGCAGATTAGCTTAGGTGTTAAATGAAACATTGGAAAGACCAAACTATCCATTAGGGTATTAAAAGCCTATTAGTGATGCATTTCAGATAACAGCATTCACTTCCAAATATCCTTGTTTAAATGCAAAGAAAAGCATATGAGACAACACAAAACAACACAAAGCTAAAACGTTTCTGAGTGAAGTTACCGGGTTCAGCAAAGAACTTAAAGACTATACACGGAAATATCCCTCAGAACCATATGCTTTAAAGCAGAGCAGCAGTTTCATTACTATTTAGACAAGATTTTCTGTAAAACAATAGCCAGTATAAACATACCATCTTTAAGCGGGACAAACAACCCAAAAAACAAACCAAAAACCCCCACCACCACACAACACCACTCCACAAACCAACAAAAAGACCAAACATGAAATCTGTCACTGTCCAAAGGGAATCTCCTGATTCTGTATAGTGGCCTGATATTATTCAAAAGCTTTTAGGAACGAAATTATGTCCTCTCTGAACTCCTTGGTATAACACCTACAATATGCTCGTTTAAGCAAGATATGCACCTGAACATGCAAGTGTCCAAAGTGGAAAAAACAGGCCACATGATGCTACAACTCCAACAGTACACAGGGGGTTTTGACAAACTGGGAGTTCTGCAACCATAGGGCCTCAATGCCACCTGCTGGCCATTTTTACTCTCTACTACCATCTTTTTAAGAGCAAGTAAAGGCTAGGCACTCGGGGAAAAATAAACTCTCAAAATATCTGGATGTGGGCAAGTGCCTTCTAATTAACTATAGCATGATTGAAAACACTGGGCAGTGTTAAATGGCATGCCTTTTCACAGATAGGTGTGTATTTAAAACAAGTCTCCATGTGCTTACTCAGGATTTTGGTAGTACAAAAATCCTACATAAGTGTGGAAATGACAATAGCTTATTGTTCAGTTCTGTTCCTACAATTTTCACTTATTCAATTAATTAATTATTCTTTCCCCTACACTTTTCATTCATTTCCCAACAATACCAACTTCAGAGCCATTATGTAGTTATAAGCTCCAACAATAAACCAGAGGTATTATCTTTTATTAAACTAACTCATATAGGTGGGAGAAGAGAAAAGGAGAAAGACATTCCATACAATAAAACACTTGTGAAGTTTCCTCTATTCCTATATTATTCTATATTATGAAAGTTAAGGGTTATACAAGTTTATGCGAGACCTTTTCTTTTTATATCTTGAAACTGCTACTGCTAAAACACTACCACTGGAATTACTAAGAGCACCCAACCAATAGCAGGCTCCAGGAATCAGGTTTCTTTTGCTTTCTCTTAGTCTGTGTCTCCCAGATCCAGGATATTTGTTTTGAGGTGAGTGTCTAGCATTGCCATCATACAGAGAAAAGTCTACTGCACAACAACACACAATACGAGTGTTATTTAGCAAAATTACAACTGTCCTGTGACACTATAAAAGTATGCCATGTGATTTATAACACTCTGTTACAAACATCAGGGAGAAGGTGTTGGTAGCATGTACTGGCAAATACAATTCAGAGCCTTGCAGGGAGGCATAGAGGTGGGGTTTTATTCCCCCACCCCCACCCCCACCATGACTAAAAATGAAATTAGTTTGTAGCACATGCTCTATACTTGATGAACAAGTTGTAAAATATAGTCAGGCAGAGGGAGAAGCAGTGAAGCGAGGACCAAATTCAATTTGGAGTGACTAAATTCAAATTTATCCTTCTAGGTTTTTTTCCTAAAGACCTACCAAACACTGACCAAGACTGATGACAGTCATGCATTTTTTTCTCTGATCTTTCAAAAGCAATAAGCTATTCACAGAAAGTTAAATATTTTGCAGAAAAAAATGCTGGAATGCTTGAAATAAAGCACAAAGTACAACTAATAAATGGGACATGGTGCTAAGGCTATATTCCAGTACTTGCCTGGAAATAGATACACATCTTTGTAGTCATTCTGCATGACCTGAACCAGTGAAACGTGGCAAAATAATACCATACAGTGATTGCTGGAAAAGAGTGATAGAATGGATGATTGCTTCTAGCAAATATGCAGGAACTTAAAGTAGCTTCCTTCTTCCACTCCCAAAACCAGCCTGAGTACATGGAGCAGAACTTAGAGGAAGCAGTTAAACAGCAAATACAGGACACTTCAATACTGACAACAGGCAGAGGAAGGTACACACAGAGGTGAAAGTGTTATGAAGGAATAAAACAAGGAACAAGTTTGGTTTCTGGCAGGTAAGGCAAAGTTACCCATGAAATTCACAAAAGAAAATTTGGATCTCTACAGAAAAAGTGTGTTAGAAAAAAATAAGGGGAAGTAATTACCTTTAGCCAAACGTTATTCTAAGATAATTTAAGAGTAAAGAAATCCTAAATGCAATTGCAGTATGCATATTCTGTTGTCCCACACTGGAGCTGGCAATGCAGGGCAGTGTACTTTTTAACCATGCACAAGAAATGCAAAGCTTTAAGAGAAGCCCTACTGCATGCATTCTGCCTCACTGGTCTGTGCGTATGCAATGGTCTTGTGCTTTGCAGAAAGCATCAGGCCCACAGCACACACTAGAAAAGATTTCCATGTGTGCGGCAAATCCAGTCATTCTGGCTTGCATCAAGCCTTACTGCACATTTGCAGACAGGTAGAACATGCACTGCAAGCCTGCTGCTCCTAGAAGCACTGGACTTAACACACAAACCAGCTATAAATACACATGTTCCTATTTCTTTATAGCAAATAGAGCTCTACATATACTCCTCCTGGAGAGGGAAGCCTGCTAAGCAAGTTAGAGCTCCTGGTCATCATCAGAAGACTTGTAAGTTTATCATAGAACTTTCTATGGTTTTGAGAAGACTTGTCCTTCAACTGAAAAATGGCATGAAAGACTAAAGTCAACAGGTTTTAACTACACCATTAAAAGACTGCAACAAACTAAATACACCCTCTCCCTGATTTTCTTTGTTGTTGTTGGGAGTGTGTGTGCATTGTTTATTTGTTTTTTCCACCCAGTAAAGACAATGGTAAAATCACCACACAAATAGATTAAGTAAATTTACTTTACTAATTTAGTCAGGTCAGCTAAGGAGGACTAACTGACTGGTTTCAGTGAAGGTTAAATACCTAACACCTCAGGGCATTGGGCAGTAAATTTTGTTGCTGTGATCATGCGGGCACATACCAGACAGTAGAACAGAGCTGAATGTCTAAAAGCACAAGAACAGGTGATTAACATTAATACCTTCAGATCAATTCCAAATTCCTACTGCTGTAAAAGTGTTGCCATTCTCCAAGACCCTTCTCACTTCCTGAAGTCATATGGCCCAAGACAAAGCTCTGCAGCATAATTATTCTCTCAAATATGTTTTTAAACTACCAACCCCATTCAGTGCAGATGTCCTGGTTTGAGGTAAAACAGAACCAAATTTCTGATTTGTAATTTTACTTTTTAGCTGGGCCTCTAACTGACTGAAGTCTGAAATTAACAGCATATTGTTCAGACACTGTTCAGTCTCAGAGTGATAAGACCTGATTATACCAAGGAACAGTATGCCCAAAGGCTCTTGCTTAGACTTATTGCTATAACAACCAAGGTCAGCTAACTTCGCTGTTTTACCCTGTTAGAGGGTCAGAAGTGGAGAAGTGTAGAGGGGTCCCACCCATAGGGAGGAGCAGACAGGAGAGGTGACCCAAAACTGTCCAACAGGGTATTCCATCCTATCTGCATCACGCTCAGTATAAAGCTGAGGGATCAAAGGGGCAAAGGGGCTCTGGCTCATTTTTTCTTCAATGGCCAACGTCTGAGGAGGACCCTGTCTGTTCATCTGCCTTTGATCCTGATTCGAGCACTCCTGACTAGTTCCAGAATTCAGCTCCTGCCCATCACTGACTCCAGTCTGGGACTTTTTCCTGTGTCTGCTGGTGACGTGATCGTCATCCTGGGAGCTGGATACAGTTTTGTATATATTGTATACTTTTTTCTTTAATTTTTATTATTCTATTATTATTTACTATTTTATTATTATTATTTTTATTAAAGTAGTTTAGTTCTTTTTCTAAACTCCTACGTCTCCTTATCTCTTCCTCTCCTCTCTGAGGAGAGGGGTTGGGGGGAAGGGCTATCTGTCTTTCTGCTTGGCCAATCCGTCCAAAACCACGACAGCAGAACACCATAGACTGGTGCAGATGATCTTTAAGTACCACCATATCCATCTTAAGAAGTCTAAAAACAATACTGTCCGCCTTAATGTCCTGTGGTTCACTAAATAAACATCACATTACTGCACAGTACGCTGCACACAGAGAATACTGTATTGGTTACTGGGTTTATGCAATCATAATTGGAATGCATGCAGAAGCAAACTTAGCAGGACAGGCACCATTTCACAGAATCACAGAATCTTCAGAGTTGGAAGGGACCTCTAGAGATCATCTAGTCCAACTCCCCTGCTGAAGCAGGATTGCCCAGAGCACATCACTCAGGACTGCGTCCAGGCGAGTCTTGAAAATTTCCAGAGAAGGGGACTCCACAACTTCCCTGGGCAGCCTGTTCCAGGCTGACATTAATAACTGTTACTAGTAACGATATGAGAGACCAGAGCTTCTCATTAAGTAACTGAGTTCTGTATTTTCTGTATATTTTCTCAATGGGCAGGATCCTGGAGTATCTAATGAGAAACCTGTTGGACTAGAAAAACCCTTTTATAAAGTTTCTGTGCATTTACTAATGTCCCTCTCTCTTTGATAAAAAATTATGTCAATCAGAAAATGACAAACATCCTGCAGGGGATAATTGTGATATATTCTGTAGTGATGATGTTCAAAGCAGATGCTTATGAGTATTTGGAAAAGAATTTCAAAAACAGATATTTAAATACGACTTCTATCAAAATGAACTTTTCTGAATAACTACATGACTGATGTAATTCATAGCCCTTACAAGATGTGAATATGCTTTTGGGGATATCCATTGACATATACTTCACATAGCAGGATTAAATTCAACCATACCCATTATGAAAAAGGATGTTTGGTTATTTATTTCACAATTCTAAGGGCCACCTTATACTAAAACAGTATAAGGTGTTTTGTTTGTTTTGCAATGCTATTGCAAAGCAACAACTGTTAAACCCCAGGCTAATAGGCAAGACACTGGGCGGTTTGCAAAGAGACCTATTCTTCACACTCAAGAAGTGAAGAATCACAGCCTTTTGGATTTCTGGGAAACAGAAAGAGAGATGCTGCTCCACCCAGAACTGCCATCAGAAGGGAGAGGTTGCCCTTCACCTTCCCTCAGTGTTACTCCTACCTTCCTTCCCCCAGCATTCAACAGAACCTCTGCAAGCCTTTTTAACTCAAAGAAGCAACAGCCCCCCACCAAAAAAAAAAAAAAAACCAAAAAAAACCCAAAAACCACCACACCAACAAACCCAAACTTTCTGCTAGATTTGTTATCTGTCATTTTTGTGAGCTATGCCAGCTAGCAAGTGCTGACATGGCACAAGGGCATTAGGCCAGAAGTACAAAATCTTCCCTTTACAGCAGTGACTTCTATGTGGTCAACTGCCTTTTGAGAAGCTTTCAGCTGCATACGTGCCTTTATTCTTTTTAATTGAACTCATTTAACGTCAGGCTAAAGCAGAGCACGTAGTTCCTACATCACCACTCAAATACCAGTGAAAACCTAACACAAGCTCTGCTCATTTTGCACTGGAAGCCGCATACAGTCAATTCATATCACACACAAGCCCATAAAAACCATCCGGGAGCACTGCTCCAAGTGCACTCAGAGCTCAGCTGCACCAAGATAACCAACAGCATTAGATGTATGAAGTCAATCATTAAATACTTTCAAAAAAAATATTCAAAAGGAGCAACCAAGAGCTAAAGCTCTGATCCAGTAAAGCACCAGAGATGCACCGAAGTTTAAGCCAATGGGATACAGACACAGATGTGTGCTTTGCAGAATTCAGCCTTAAGTGGTTTAGGGTGAAAAACACCTGGAGATATCTGAAAGTCCTATCTAGGGAATAAACCTGTTACAAAACACTGTAGCAACTTCACTCTGGTAGATCTTTTCATTTTTTTATCACAGCACCAGAGGAAAAACCAACAGATATTCACGCACAGTCAGTTCTTTAAGCAATTTCCTTAACATGTTTGAACAAAAAGCGTTTCTATTAAAGACTTATGTTTGAGAACTACACTATAATTTAGCTCTAAACACAGCCCTAAATCTGTAAGTTACATTTCACATGTGATAAAGGTAAGTACCTAGAATTATTTATTTGTTTTCTCTACATAAAAAGTAACGTGCAAAACAGAAAACTCAATCTAAGAAAACCTATTCAGTTCAGCAGCACAGAACTATAATACTATAAGAAAAGCAGCACAGAAAACTCATCATGTCAGTCTATTTTCATATTACAGGTATTTAAAAATTCAATGACTAGAATATTTTTAAATGGTGCTTAAAATATGTATGAATTCACACACTGTGAAATAGATCATACAGTTAACCTTATTGTTTGTAACCATCATCCTTACATGTTCTTACCTGTGCATAGACAATTCTTAAGATCACAGGTTTTGGTGCAACTCTATAGTTCTAATACATCAATTTTATTCACTTTTACTTATAATTAACTGTAAAAGGAAAGGGTTTTTTTCTTCCTCATTCTTTTCTGAAAGGGTCACATTACTTTTGTATATCAACTTCAAAAGAACATATTTGTTTTCAGAGCAAATAATGCAAAAATACCCTTCTCCCCCTGCTCTTAACCAGGAAGCTCAGGTTTTCACACAAGCAAAAGTAACCATTCCACCACATACACTACTTTAGTACAAGTGTATTATTCAATTTTATTTTAAGACTGAACTGGTAGAAATCGTAAGTGCAAGTTAAAATCAAAAGTATACACACCTTTTTTCAGCTTTTTCCCCAGTGGCTGCAAAGACAGCAAAGGTAATTCTTATGAAGATGGTGCCTAGCAAGTTTGTAAGGCTATGTACTACTGAAACTCAAGTTATGGATAAATTAAAAAACCAGAAAAATACTTAAAATTAGACATCTAGAGGGCTTCCAGGCCAGTAGTAAGAAAATAAGACAAAGGTACAAAAAGCGTGTTTAGCAATACTGATGTTAACATGTTCTATAAATCCCTAGTCATCATTTGTAGAGTACAGCATTCAAGTTAGGTTTCTGAATCCAAATTTAAGGAAACTAGATTAAAGAATTTTGACCAAGAATCTATAGAAATATCAATTCAATAGAAAGGCTACAATTTTTATTATACAATCATTTAACCAAGTAACTAAGTTTGGGCATCACCTTGACCTACCAGGTAGGTCTGGTATGGACTTGCCTTACACAAATTGGTCATTTATGTTCTAAAAAGCAAACAGATGGGAGACTGAATGAGTTGAACTGAGATTGCCAGAGGCAGAAACTCTTACCGTAAGTTGTTCTTAAGTAACAACAAAAATGTAAAACTAAAAGGCAAGATGAAATTCTTGTCCTTTCTAAAACTGTAAAAAAACAACAAATGCTTGTATTTTATGAAAACATCTTTGGTTACAGAACATTTTTATAGTTTATTTTTATTTTTCTCCTTGACAAATGAGCACTTATTAACACACTAATAAAACCATCACATTTATTAATGTATTAAATACCAAAATAGATGCATCCTTTTTAATGTTCCCAACACCTTTGGAGTGCAAAGTGTCATACTTAATGTTATTGTGTCAAATGACCACAAAACAGGTTGCAACTGCACTATTTTAATAGCCATTATTCGGAAAAAATAGTAAACAAAATACTCTTATTTCAGTTCTTTCCATGCATCTAAGCATCCTTTTAAACCTTATCTCTGCTTTGCATGGCTCTACTATGAACAGTGTAAATACATTCTATTCATTTTCTAAAGGCTCACTTGTAAGCACATCTGCATCTCAATTAATGAGTACAGTAGGATGTTTCTAACCCTACCCATTTAGCATATAATGCATTCATTTTTACTACTGTTCTCATAAGCTCCACATACACATTGCCTTTACATCTTTTAAATATCTAATCCATATTTTAGGGTAACATACAATCTAATTATTACTTTCTTAAATAGAAGTGGTAAAACAAACTTTTCCCACCAGATTTTTGTTTTACTTAAAAAGGCTAGTCAAATTACAGAAAATTAAGTGCTTAGAGCCTACGTCATAGGGGAGGTTGTATTACTTTGAATTCGTAATGTCACTTTTAAGAGACAAAGCCTGTTATGGGTGAAAACAAGTGACATGAAAACATGCAGGCCCTTCTAATGAGTTTTCACAACAGCCTACAGCAGGCTTAAAGGAAAGCTCATATTGGACAGGCTTCCCAAGCTCACTAGTAATTAACCACTGTTTAACAAAATATCTCATTGTAATACATATGCAAAGACTCACACCAGTCTAATTTCTCTCTAAAAAATTCAGTTCTTCTTTTCTTTGATGGGTGGAAGACTGATAATTGGCCTCTCACCCAGAGATAAACTAAAAATCCCTGTCCCTCCTCCTGGCACACTGCATACTTGTTTCATTCCAAGCATTCTAACCCCAGAGACTCAGTTTTCTCACCAGCTGGAGCACTGCACAGGTTACTCTGCCTGCATGTTCCTACTGTACATCCAAAGGGCTCAGTCTGATTTCTGAAGGAATCGGAGGCCACTCTGGTTAAACCCCAAAACTGATACCAGCAGTTACTAATCACAGCTTCACTTTTCCCTCTGACCACACCATAAAACCTGTACCCCATAAAACCACCTGCCCGGTTATATGGATGATAATTGAACTACCGAGCCAAGAAAAAAAAAAAGCCATCCTCTTGAAATACCAAACTAACAAAAATAAATCACGCTTTCCATTGACCTGAGTGGAACAAAAGCAGACAAGATAGAGCAGGAAGCAATAAGCAAGGAAACACAACCATTAGAAAAAAAAAAAACCAAGAGCTGATCCCCAGATGCTTATTGCAAAGCTCCATTAGATCCCCAGAGGAGGAGGTCTGGGCATCATGGGCAGTATTGGCTTTGGCTCTACAATGTCAGTACTACAGGAAGAGAAATCCACAAGTAGGACCATGAAGGTCCCATGATCTCTTTTTAATTTTTTTTTCCCCTCACTTTTTAGGGGTTTCTGCCTATGCCATAACCCTATTTTTGTGAAGATGAGAAACGTATTCCCATTGGGCACTTGGTCCTAGTAACTACAAAATATAAAGGAAACAAAAAACCTCTTTGGTTCTTAAATGTGCTTCACACCTTGGAACAGAGCCTCTGAGCTCTCAACTTTCTTTTTGGTAAACTTTAACAAAGGTTGGTGCTACAACTCTTTTATGAGCATGTGACACAATTAAGCAAGCCATTTTGTGAACACTGGAACTTACCGTCTGCCTGCTCCCCACCCCCACTTAAATTCTTTGCTCTGTAGTAACACAACTAAGCTCGCGCTACAATGGATAAACTGGGAATGTGAATTCATCTGCCCACCTATTTTCATGAAGCTTGTGGAAAACTAACTTTGAAGTGTTTCTGCTCTGTCAAACTTAATCAAAAGCAACCAGGAAGTTCAAAATTTCTTGAGCGTCAGTAGGGAGAGGCTGACAGAAAGGATTACTGTGTGGGAAAACCCAGCTGAAAAGTACATTCTCTCAAAAACATTTGCCCAGCTCATTGCAGAGTTATGTATTTAATAGGTCATACTAACACTCAGCAGATGAATATATATTAGTGGTTTGACTGGGATCTTTGCCTTCTCAACTAGCTAACCCCATACGATTACATTCTGGTAACAGATCCACCACGGACAAGTTTTAGGATTCAGGCTTCTTCCCATATTTGCCTCTGCTTACAATTTCCATCTCACTTCTTGCAGCTCCTACCAGAGTGCTTACCAGCCAGCAGAGGCTGTGAAAATGAGACAGAGGAGAGCAAGTCATACTAATTCAGTGTTGCACACTCCCCTCTCTCCTCCAGCTTTCACAAGCTACTCTGGCTGTGGCTGCTGCCTTCCCAACCCAGCTGATGACAGCAACCAGATGAACTAGAGGAGAGTGTGGGAAACAGCTTGGTTGGACACAGCCAACAGAAATGGAAGCAGCTACCAGCAAGGTTCACAGCTTTCCTGCATTGACCTCCTCACAGAAGAGCTGCGTTGCCCCAAAAGCTCTTCAGACCTGCACAACTTCAGCCTCTATGAGGCACTAGGCAAATAAAGATACTTTGCATATCAGATCCCATACGTTAAATCCATCCATACACTGGCTTAGCATCGATTTTGGAGCCGAAATGATTAACTGGAAATGAAATAGTTTTCCTTTTACTAAATAGAGAAGTTTAAACAGCTACAAATCACACCCTCCCTCCCATACCTTCACTGTTTTCCCAAAACATTTCAACAGTATAAGCTATTTATGCTTCAGGGGCAAGTGCATACAATAGGTATAGAGCTTGTTTTCAACACAGTAGAGAAATAATTACCCTGAACTTTCTACCTCCCACCTGCAATTCCTTCCCAAAAGAAACAATTGCAAGGCTAAACAGTGATTTATTTAGCTGGATGGCTGAATGTTGGCACTGCGGTTCAACAACCTACAAAGTGCTCACGTGAAACGGTTCTTATGCATCCTTAATGACCACCGAAACTCATAGCAACAAACAACAATAAAAGGAACTTGCAATTTCCTAGTCCTGGAGCTCTTCAGCCTGCTCACTCTGGAATCATTTATGCTTTGGAAGAAAAGGGTAAGTTCTTTCCTTTCATTCTGTTGGAGGGATTTTATAGCAAAAAATATAGTAGAGAATTTTTCATGCCTACAATACTTCGTTGAACCAAACTTCCTTATGTTAACTGATTAACAGCCCTATTAAGTGAACTTGGCACAAGATTTGTACTTTAGATTCAGCTTTAAGACTTCAATTTGGTTTTCTACATCTTAAGCCAGATCTTTCAGGAAGACTAAGATTCACAGTCACAACCCTGCTACTAATTTCTACCTCCAGTTCAGGAATATATCCCTGTTCTGGAGAAAAATTCATGAGGTGCTATAGTCCAACAGAAAGCACAGATATTCTGCCATACTTTCAGGAAAGACAGCCAAAGGCAAGAAAAACAGTGTGATATTAGTATTAATTGGGTAGCAATTCTTTTGCTCTGCTATTCTTGTCAGGGAGAAAAACAGATACGTTTGTACTGAAGGATGTTGCAGTGGAAAAGTAGAAAGTGACCCAGAACCCATTAACTTCAGTGTAAAATTAAGCATCCACTCCAGGCTCTGAATGGTTATTCAGGAAGCAATAACAAACATGGATCACAAAAATTGGGTTAAAAAGAAAAAGCAGCAGCTCTAAGGGAGCATTTTTAATGTTTTCTCCTAAAGACTTAGTCCTGCAAGAATGCTTGTGGCTCTGCAGTTGACAATCTGCATTTGAATTCTTACAGGCAAACAAGCATGTTCATTAAATTTACACGTAAAAAATATAGCTAGACTCTCCAGATTAAATTAGTTTACAAGTAAAACTGCAAAGGAAAATACAATGTACAGAGTTTTCTTAGATCATAATATCTTCAGCATACAGAATTGTCCACACAGGCCCTGAAAACTTGTTCTATCTCCCACCCTTGGGGACCTGGCAGTTCTACAAGACATTATTTTGGCTTACATTTTATGAACATCATCAACAAAGCCCCAAAGAATTTGCTTCCCAAATCCATCTCTACATTGTACTCCTGATTGCTCACTTTCTCATAACAGTGAGCCCCCAAATACTATGACTAATAGGAATCAGATTAGCCCAAATAAATTAATGGGAAGGTGATAATAGTTGGCAAGTGTAGAAATGCACATATCTTTTTCTTCCATAAAAGCTGATTCTGGGAAGCCTGACTTGACAGAAGCACGTATCCATTTGTATCACTCACGGCTCCCAAAATGCCTTTTCGCGCAACTGTTGGAGGGAGCTCTCAACACTATTTAGAATTACATTAAATTGGATGAAAAACAGACCAGACCTAATTTGGCAAGATCCAGACACAGTCAAACAGCTTAAGGCCATAGTCTTAAATTTAAGATAAAACAGTTGTTGCCATCTTTACATTTTTTATGCCAAAAATGCTTCCCATTTCTGATTTAAGGAACCTTCTTCTCACTGATAAATGATGAGCATTTTCCACTTTTTAACTTGAGGCATCTGGAGCAAACTGGTTTCTGGTTTTATTTTATTCTCAGTGTGGGGACAACCCATTCAAAAGAAACAAGGCCTCATATTTGTCCTCTCACTTCAAGATATACGGTACAGAATCAAGTATAACCATTTACACCAAAACTTAGGTATCACCACTTCCTATTTTAGCTTTTTTTTTCCTTTATTTATGTTGGCATTCATCAGTGAATACACCAAGTTTCTTTCTATCACTAGTTCAAAAAGTCATACTCTCCATTCACTGCAGAACCACGCAAGTATTTCTTCAAGTTCTCTTTTCAGAGTTCTTCATTATCTACTTATTCACCAAGAAAGTGCTCAAAGTTTGCCAATACTAACGTGACTTGTGCTCTTTTGCTTAGTAACACTACAGAAATATTAAGAAGATACAAGGAAACCTTTTAACTTTGTCTCTCCTATCCTGATAGCATAGAATAAAACCACTTTTATAAACACCCTGGAGAGAAATAATGCACAAGAGTACTAGACACTGAAAAGATAACTATCAATTTTTATTTCCATTATTGCACAAAGATCAAAACTACAGAATAACTCCCTTCACACACACAAGAGTAAATAAAAGCACTTCTATCAGTTCTATAAGAAGAGCATGAAGGGCTAGAAGTCTTGCAAAAGAACTCCGATTGTCCAGGTGTGCATAGAGGAGAATGCCAGTTTGTGAAAAGGGGTAAAAGTCACCTTTTCTTAGAGATCCAAGCCCAACTGCAATAAAGGTCATTAATACCTGATCACGTAGCACAATTTTTGATTCTTAAAATTCAAGCTGAATGGACATTTATACCTCAGGAACAATTAGGAGTAGCGTATGTTTATATATTTAAGCACACACTTAAACACCATATCCAGGGATGTCTAGAACCACAGGGAAGAGGGAAGGGACCCTCCCATCACAAGACCTGAGCCCAAGTGCTACAGGACATGAACTTAACAGTGAAAGGAGGATCTTGCAGTCCTCTCTTAGCAAATCTATACCATGATGATTAAAAAAAAACACAAACAATAAACAAACCATCACACAGCAAACAACGCTTCCTAAATAACAGTCTAGGCAAAGCTTTGGTCACATACCAAAACAAACAAAACAAAAACTTTCAGAAATTGACTCCAGAAATCTGGAATCAGGTTCACAGGTGTAATACATTAAAGTCTCCTTTTTGCCCACCAGCATCTTAAGTGCTTCTTTTAGTATATCTAATTTGAAGGGGAAGGTCTATCTGCAAAACAAGCTTCCAGCCTTTCTCCCTGTTGACCTATTAAATAGGGTTAAGATCCGCAACCAAATTTTATAAGGCTTAATAAACAGTTTAAGCCAGCAGTCTCTTAGGTATCTGTCTGTGATATGGTTGCAGTTTACCACCAAACGTCATTTAATATTGCTTATTTTCTAAATCTTAAGGCTGAAGTCCATCATAACCTGGTTTACCCAGAACTGTAGGTTCTTGTCTTTCTGCTCCTTGTCCTGTATCAGGCTGGTCCTCAGTACACAGCAGAATTTTTTTTTCTCTGCTTGTTCACTTAGAGCTGCCTGAATTCAAACTGATTGAGACGGATGGAGGAAGGGAGACAGAAAGCAGCAAACCCTCGTCCCCCAGCTCTGGGATTTTCCTACTTCTTTTTGTTTGCAGTAACCTGGAAGGTTCCTCAGTAACATCATATCCATTGTCACTTGTAGGAAAGTGAAAGCACCCAAAAATTGTCAGACTCATTTGCATTTGCTTCAGACACTAGTTAAACATCGATAAGCATAGCAAGTCTATTCTTGCCACATGGAAGTTTAAGTTCTTTAAGGTTTGCGATAGGCTTACCAAACAAGAAAACACAAATCTGACACCAGTTGCTCCTTCAGTTTCTTTCAAGGCATCTCTTGGAATAGTCTGTCTAGATCCTTCTTACCCAAGTGCATCCAGTGAATCCAGGTAGCAGTAAACTACAAAATACCAGTGACGCATCACAATTTGCAGGTAAAATCTCCCACCTTCCTTCACACATTCTCACACAGGAGAAACTCAGTGTTTTACCTTTCAAATAAATCTGGAGTGTTAGTGAAAATACAAGTAAAACAACGTTGCAGCTTCTCTGGAAGCAGCACCTCATTTTTTGATGCAAAAGCTCTAGGGTTCCTTCACAGGAAGGCACACCTAGAACCACCTGGCTGGGCATGGAGAGGGAAGGACTAATGATAAACATTTATACTCAGGTCTGGTTTGAGAAAAGATGTCAGACCAAACCAGTCTGCTCAGTCTAGGTTTGCAATAGCTTCACTACATCTTTGATGTGATACACACTAAGTATCAACTCTACAAGAATTTTGGTGGTTTGGCAATTTCTAACACGTTCCAGTCAGTGCTTATATGGTTTTTAGAAGCAAAACATTTATCACCCATTTAGAAAAAATGTGAGGCTAGACCTATTTTCTAAGTGTTCTACATTTTCCATCCATTTCTAACTTACACTGTTTTGACCCGGGTTTCCACTAGCACCAAGAAATAGATTGTTTTTTTTCAAGTCTGGTGTTTTTCCCACCTCCTCTCATTGCTTTAGAATGTCTGTTACAAACATGGATCTGAAGCTATTAATCTTATACATCTCTGTCTTATGTACATGTGCTGCACCTACAGTTCTCCAGGATCACACTATTTTAAAAATTGCAAGTTTGAGGACTAAGAGAATCTTCCTTTCCCTCCTTCTTCCCCTAAAAACCCAACCTTTCTCAATCGGAAACAAAGTCCATTTGCTAATCCTGTAGTGCTCCACCCTGGCTGACAGCACATCCCAACAGTCAGCCAGCTATCTTTAAGTTTTGTAGGACAAGAAAGAATGTGCTAAAGAAAAAACATCTCTGCATCACATTTTTATAGACATCGATATTTGTATTTGACTTACATTGCAAGATGCTTGCTTAAGGGGGAAAAAAAGTTACTATTCCCAGTATTGCATGTGATCCAAAAATTAGATAGTAATCAAAGCATCTCTTTTCTGCAAGAGCATATCAGAATCAATAGCTCTACAGTAGAAGACCATTAATTAAATCTCATCCATACATTAGCTACTATTTTAAATTTATGACAACAGAAGAAAATCCCATTATGTCAATGACGTTAGAGACAAAGTCACACACAAAAATAGCATCATATCTTTGAAGGGCTCAAAAGACCTTGACCTTGTGTCTTGCACAGGTCCCTGAAGATCCAAAGAAGTGACAGGCTGGCCAGATGCCATCTGGACAATGTGGCCATTGTCAAACATGTGCCAGGGGACCAAGCCCAGCACATGAGGAGGATCTATCATAAGGGAGTGTTTTCACCTACAGTTGTGCTCACAAGTCTGATCTTCCTCCTGCCTGCTCTAGTTCTCATCCTCCCTCATGCCAGCCAAGTCCTGCTTGCTTTCTCTGCACCCTATTTTATGATACCAACTTCGCAATTTTTTTTTTTCCCCAATTTCCTAGTTTTTAGTTTTGTTTCTAACCATGCTCTTGGCCTGGCCATTTAACAAGTGCAATTCCTTCAGCACTCTAGTTCCTTCCCTGCACTCTCTCAAGTCCCATGACCGTGGCTGACTCTTTCCTAAGCCTGTCTCTAACCAGTTTGGCATCCACACACTAGTCAAAAATCCCTGTGGGCACCTAAAGAAACAATGCTACAGATGAAAGGTCCTCAGTTACAGAAAACTGTTGAAAGCAGAGACGCAGTTTATCATTAAGAACCCTTGGACTTTGAGAAGTGTTGGTACCTCTATGACAGTGTTGGATATCCATTGTTAAGAAAATTTAAAATTGGCCTCTTCCTAGATAATTTGCACTTTAAAGCAGTAAGTTTGTTTTAACACAACCTTTGATCAAGCGGTTTTACAGTGCACAGACCCCATCCAAGATCACTCTCAGTTATCAGACCAGGCAGCGTGATGAACTTAGCACCGAGAATAAGGCCTGCACCAACAACAGTAATCTTCAAAATATTTCCAAGGAATTAAAACAAGAATATACAACCTAAACATACAGTGTTCAGAGATACAAAAAGTGCAGACTGCCCTGTAACCATGATAGAACAAATGTTAGAGGATGTAGCTGAGCTGTTTGTGACCATAAACATCATTGTCTTTAGGCTGGTGTAATTTGTACCCCAAAGCACGCTGAAGTCATTTGTTTAGAACATAACTGATCTTTAGCATGTCCTAAGAGCAGTGGAAAGTCTGCCAAAATTAGTGCAGTCCTGGATAGTTTATAAGTCTTACCAAAGCTATAAAGATCCTGGAGAATCCTGAGGAGATTGGGAAAATGCATAACATGCCAAAAGCATTTGTTTAAATCTAATACTCACTAGTAAGTATTGGGGTGGGAGGGGATAAACAGTAAGAAGGGAGAGAACACCTAGGGTATTTGGAGTTTATACATTTAGAAGACTTCCAAACCAGAAACTGGGTGCAAATCTCCAAACATGAGATATGTTCTGAATTTCAAGACTTATTTTTACTTGTTCACCTAATTACGTATAGGAAAAAACCTGTTCGTATACAAATGCAAATTACAGAACTTTCTGCTAAGTAGTAAAACACATAATGAAACACATATTTCTTCGATTTCAAAGCATTTTACTACAATTTAGTGAAGATTAATATTACAATGTTACCGTCTTCAATTTATTTTTCTACTCACCATGCAATTTTCTACTTGGCTAATCTATTAAACATGATTATGAAACAAGAATACACACATCACCGAGTCTCAATCTGAGAGCACAGAGCTCATTTATTCGAAGTTAGCCATGTCAAAGAAATGAAAGCAGATCACTGGAGTTTTTACTGCTACATCCCCCAAGCTGTGTCAGGGGATGGGGAAAGAAGAAAAATTAGTGCAGCACATTCTTTTCTTTAGTAATTGTTACTTAAATTTATAGTTATTTAGAGTAATTATTTAAATAAGATACAATGTTTCATAAAGAATAACAACCTATGAGTTTGAATACAGATTTAAAAATCCTTATACCACATTAAGATACACATTAAAAAAAATTAAGTAATATATTGCTACCTAATTTCTTTGCTCTTAACATGTTTAACTGGTAGTGAAATGACACAAATCTCTAGATCCATTTTCAAATTAAACTCATTTTTTACAACTAGCAGGTGTGCAGTCTAGTGATCTTTCTATCTTTAATAAAAAGATTTGCTCATTATTAGATATTCCAGTGAGTTTGTTCTCCCAAACTACCACGTATCAGTATACAAAGATCTGCTTATCAGAATGACCAAAACAATACAGACTTTGATACTTGTTATAAAGTAAACCAATCAGTAGCTGGAAGAGTTACTAAAAATAGGAAAGAAAACATTCTGCAAAATGGAAGAGCTTTTATATTTAATGTGACCAGAATATCACAAAGCTCCAGCCAGTGCTTTGAGGGGATCACTAGTTCAGAAGGACAAAAGCCCTACCAGCATTCAACAAGCTTTCTGAGCCAGAGAATAATCAGCCATGTGGTAGGTATGAGCATCTGCCGGGAAAGCAGAGCAGAAGAAACATTATGACAAGAGCGACAAACATCTACGCAGCCTTGTAAGCAAGAGACATCACAAATTGGCTGGCAAGCTGCTAGGGGCACAGCTATATTGACAAATCTTAGTAAAGCAGCAAACACGTTCCCTTCCATCGGGGAAGTGCAAGACATCTATATATTGGCAGAGGTTTCCAGAGGAACAGCAGTCCTAGAGGCACTGCTCACAGTCAATAAAGTCACTGGCAATGAAAATTCAGCCTCCACTTTCACTCACCTGGCCCCATATGCTAACTGCAGCAAGAGATGCGGTGCACATTTCTCTATCTTAAGTTTTATAGCCTCATTTCATGTTGGATTGTCTGGTTACACAGGACACAATGCTAAATAAAAAAAATGCAGAGAGATATTTTTCTTGATGAATGCCAAGAGTTAAATAGTCAGAGTTAAAAAGAGACAAGAATAAATAAATTTCAGGTGAGTGCTTGAAAGCATTACTGCAAATATCAAAGAGCAGAAAGTGTTTTTTCACCACAGATCTTTAGGAAAAATTTTAGGATTTTAGGAAAAAACTGATATCAGTGCTGTGGATGGTCCTCTCTGGTTTGGCACTCAGACTTCAGAGCATACAGCATTCCGAGAAAGCAGAGCTCACTCACAGTAGTATTCAGGAGTTCCCTATAACTCTAATGGGGAAAAAATCCCCAAGATCTCAGAAGGGAAAAGAAATATTAGTTTTCACTAGCTAGTGTTTTGTTTGTTTGTTTTTTTTCTTTTTTCAGAATAAGATTCAGTTGGCTTGGGAAGTTAAGACTGTAGCTTCTCCACTAGGACACAAGTCTTGCATTACACTGGAAGCTGGGGGATTCCTAGTAAAATATATTCAAGAATGGCCTTTCTCTTACAGGCTTTGTATGAACAGACTTTTTAAATGCATTTTTACTCAAGGACAGAGAGGAGAACACCCCCAGTACAGTGCAAATTTTATCATTACCTACCTAATCACTATGAAAGAGAACAAAAAATTGATGTTAAGGTAGAGAAGGTTACTGTAATGTCAGTTACAAAAAGAGACCCACTCCAGCACCCGTAATCAGTTTCAAGATTTCTATCAACGTCAGCAGGTTTCTGAGCCTGAGCTTTGCTTGGTATGGTTCATTAAATATAATGCTATTTTTTAATGACCAGCTTTCTGTTCCAAATTGCAATCACAGCCAAACACTTTTAGATATACAGGGGGAACAGTAACACCTGCATCCCAAGCAGCAAAAATGAACAATGAAGCTTCCATGCAACCATGGAAGAAGCATCTGTATGGGACAGACCTTGTCAAAACCAGCAATGGAACACAGAGGACCTGACAGAAGTGCTAGCAGAGGGCAGGCATACTCAGAAGTGGTGAAGGTTCTGCTGATGGACAGGAAAGACACAGATTAATTCATCTTCTACCCTGTCTTCCGATGAATCTCTCATCTTCCAGAGGCCATGCTCCATGGACCCATTAACACACACCAGTATTCTGTGTTGAAACTCCTGCAAGGTGGCTACCAAAAATACAAGCAAGCAGGACAGAGATGAGCAGCTGAAGTCAGAGTTTCAGGCACCAACACCGTTATGGCAGAAATGATTTGGCTGCTGAGACCTCCTACCAATATTACTACCCTAGTGAGCTGGCCACATATGCTGATTGGTTATCTGCTCCACTGTTTCATGTCTCTGTGACACCATTTCTTTCTCAGTTATTATGATTCAAACCTCAAATATATACACTTTAAAATACATTTTATATATTAAAATCTATGTATACATCAATCACTTATTCTTCTGTATTTTTCAACTCTAGAACTCCAGCAGCTGTTCTACATTTCACCTCAATCTTCTCCAATTAATCTCAAAAAAATAGACAAGGATTTGAAAAATAAAAAAAAAATCTGTCAGTCCTCTATACTGCCATCACTACTTTCCCTGGTCATTATATGACCTAAATTAGTATTCCACAATAGGACCATATAGTCTTAAGGTCTGTTATTAAGAGGAGCTGCATCTCTTCCAACTCTGGTGACAGCCACTGCCATTCAGCTCCCGTGAGGAGTCAAACCCATCAGCAGCTCTGCAGGCACACAGAGCCAATTCCACTTCCTCAACTGGACAGACTCTGACACAGTACGAAGAGTGGAGAAAGGCATAAATCAGTGAGTGACCGCAATGAGTATGGATGACAACGACTAAAGGCTGTGATCCCATTAAATACAAATATGCAACTTTTTTAATAGAAGGTTTGCTAAGAAATAACAGGATTGCATTTTTTGTTCCAGCCAATGGAAGTGATCACATACAGCAGCAGTTGCACAACATTTTCTTTTCATCCTTTAGTTAGAGGCAATCACAGTAAAATTTAGTACTATTTCTTAGCTGTTCTACTATTGTTATTTTAACAGTATTTGCTATATGAAACTCACTGTAACATAAGGACACATTTCCAGGAAGGTCAAGCTTGTTCATACATTATACTTCAAAATATACAACATATTTCAATGCTTTCCAAGGTTCTTAAAGTTTGCAGTACTACTGAAGAGAAGTGTATATAATTTTAACTGACAAAACCCCCCAGCAAGGACTTTGAGTGACTAGTACAGCTGGATTTGCTATACTTACGTCAGCAACAACTGTCACAAATGAGAACAAAAAGGTTTTTACATGACAAAATACAAAACATTCAAGTGGTTTACTTACACTAGTATTGAAGGGTTTTAGTGTCCTTCGTGCAGAAAGCTTAACATGCTTATCACGCAAAACTGCCAAAATCATCTGCAGTGCGTGCAATTGGCACAAAAATAAGCAGATGATGAAATTACAGGTGTCCAAGACAATTACTTCTCCTTCCATGGAGCAATCTGAATGCTATTCCTTTTTGTTGCTTAAATGTCACAGTCCAGTTAAACATACCATGCGGCTGACTAAATAAAGTCATCATACTTTAGACTCTTGCATTACAATAGACTGGTTTTATTAACTGTAGTAAAAGCAGGGCATAAAAGAAACATTAACCACAAAATGCACAAGCTTTATGGAATTTGCCATTACTCATAAGGATCTTTTTACACACTTATGCCTCTTAAGTAAAGATTATCTCTAGTGGATACATAAAACAGGTTCTGTTTTTAACCTTCTTTCTGCCAAATATCTAGCCTTTGCAATAACTATATTTGGTATATTTCACACACACACCCCCAACGGGGAATATATATGAGCTCAGTAAGGGTTAATGATCTTTGCACACTTGCTTTTCAAGCTATAGATCACTACTGAATATTATATTTTCTTTTGTTCCAGTTTGATCAAGGGAACATTGTTTGACAACACCACCATGCTCTTTAACAAGTTCTTTAGGAAGATGGACACATTAAAGATAAGGGAAAGAGACTGCAGAAGATACATGCATTTCATTAGAATTATGATTGGAACAAACACAACATAAAATGAGAAGCCCTTAATCTCAGAGGCATGTTGTTACCTACTTGTATCACTGTAAGAAGCAATTCTAAACTGCTTATAATGATCCAGTAGTATTCATTTGCAGAACAAAGGGCACTTCACTTTGAAAGCAGTTTAAATTTAGCCAAAAAAATGTGGTTGTTTCTATCCTGTAAAAACAAAGTCATCACAGTGAAACTACACTAGTATCAAAACAAATGCAGCACAATCATTAAACCGGGGAGAAAGAGCCACATAGATAAGCAACAGTATTAAAGCTGCCAACCAGGGACAAGACAAGACAACTTTTAAAGGGCAATTACAGACAACACTACCTAGAATTATGATTCTCTTGGAGAAAATGTGTTTCTTTAGCTGGATCATAGACTTCCTGATGGGTGCGTGAACATTAATAAAATATGAAAAATACTAGCATGCCAGCAATATTGGCATTCCAAATACTAAATCAATCACAATTCATAATAATAATCAAAAACCGGGAGCTGAGTTATTGTCTAGGCAAGACACAGACTGAGAGAAATATTTGGAGGAGTGATTACAAGCAGCACAAAATTCCACTGTCCTCTCCCACACGAGCCTAGAGGACTGATATCCACCCAGAGCTGCTGATGGTGATGGAGAGGGGCAGGAGGAATGTTAACAATCTTCCCCTTTTGACCCACATCAAGACTGAGATCACAAAGCAGCTTTGCAGGGATGGAGGCCATGAAAAGAAATACAGGCCACACGCAGGAAAGTATGCTGAACTGACACAGACTGATGCGTGTGCATTCTTCCTTTTTCTCTTTTTTCTAGGGGGGCACAACAGGATGACAGAGAACAACACAGACTTGTTTGATTTATGACAATTAGAACAGTAGACCACATATCTTTATATTGAAAGTTACATGGAAAGTTTTTCCACAAGACTGGATAAAATAGCTTAATTTAGGACTCAATGACCCTTTTATTGCTAGCCCCAGACTTTTTCAACCACTAAACCAAATGCAGGTAAACACATCACTATTTTTCATACCCTTCCAGGAAGACATCCTTTCCCTAGAACACAGGATTAGCTCCATGAGAATAATTGGAAAAGTATCTTACTCTTCAGACTTGTCACATTGTTTCTGAATGTATTTAGCTTGCTACCTCTGACACCTGACTTTTAAACAATGCAGTGCTTATTTGTGAAACATTACATCACAGAAATCAGAGGAAACTCTCAATATATTTACATAACATCTTCTGCAGCAATGGAAACAGGTAACAAAGCACCTGCCCTCCTCTGCTACCACTCCCTGACACAGCATTGTTAGAGTCCATCTCACCCCGACTACAGAAACAAAACACTTTTGAAAACTGTGCTGGAAGCTACATCACCAAAATGACTAAAGGCTGGAAAAAAAAGTTTAACCTGTATCAATATAAGGAAAAGCAATAACTTCAGAAACAAGAGCACCTTACTGAATTAAAGTTATTTCACAAAGTGATGTCAGAGGGAAAGGAGTGAACAGGCAGGTTTTTTAGCAAAGGATTGCAAGGATCAAGCACAGTAGATTTGATACACCAAGAGAGGGAGGGGAAGAAAAAAAGAGGAAGAAAAAAACACACAGAAAAGTTCTCCACTGTGTTAGGGTATTTGGAACTAAGGCACTGGAAGGAGGTGTTGAAGCTACACGTTGAGTTCCCAATTGATACAAGCACTAAGTCTAAAGTAAAATTACTGAACAGAAAGTTCTGTTTTACTTCAAACCAGGACACCAAGCAAACCACAGGTTGAGCCTTGTCAGCTACATATGCTCCTGAATATAAAAGCTGAGCACCTGCACTGGTTGGTGCTGTTCTACATGGCAAAATTTTTAAGAGGCAGATGCCCTTTAGGAGGTTCTTGCCTTTTCCTTATTCACTGTAACTTATTCCCACCAGAGGCTCCTATGCCAGAGTAAAGCTGATTCATGCATTTGCAAAGTCATGACCTGTGAAATTATTTGCCTCTCAGACACACACATATGTGCTCTGTCTGCAGTATTCTTTGAACAGGAACAAGCAGAATCACAGCACAGGGAGGAAGAAGAATGGAAATTGCCTCTACCATCAGCAATTCAAAATACTAAGTCACACCTATAGATCATTCACCTACAAAATGGGGTCATGTCTGTGGCACAACAAGTCATCACAAATGAATGTCACAGAAGGAGCAACTCCACATCCTGAAACATGTTGGACTTGTTCCCATCTTTGCCAGGTTGCAGGTAAGGAACCCTGAGAATTTGAGCCGAATTCTTCTAATGAAATAACAAAGGCTTATGAGGCTGGGGGGCGGGGCGGGGGGGGCAACGGGAAGAGGCAGCTTCTTATTCAACAGTGAATGTGTTGAGGTAAAGTATGCTGTTACAGAGGCCACAGTTAAATAGAAAGCAAGCTGCCTGCACTACCTCAGTCAGAGCACAGAGCAGCTGCTCCACATTATACTAGAAAGGACACTGAAAGCAAGAACTTCGGACATGTTGGTGCAGATTAAATTAGCAAAAGTTAAATATCCACATGGCTTTAAACTTATTGTTATGTGTTGTTTTTTTTTAAAGCCCAACAAAACTTAAACACAATTGCTTAGTAGCTATTAAGCCTAAATCTTCAACTACTTTAAGAGTAAGCCTAGGTGCATGTAAAGTTCTCAAGTGAAGTGTTTTAAGAGGCTGTTAAGAGCATCTTCCATCTTTGACTTCCTTTACCACACCCTTAAGGCAACTTGCTCCACAATTCTGGGTGATATATCTACCAGTTTATTTACCTCAGATATTACACAAAGGAGTCATATGAGTAGATATATGGGGCGATAAAATAATTACTGAGCTTTAAAAGTCTAATCTCTGAGAGACACTCATTTACAAACATGACCTAAGATTCCTACAAAAACAAGTGAAAAACAAAAGCACCACCAAATAAAACACCATGTAGCTTCTCTTTTAAGAAAAAAATCTAAAACTCATACTAAGCCCCTCTCTTTTTTGTTATGTTTAAGCTTGTCAATAAAATGTTTTCCTTTACAGAAGAGCACTGAGGTCACTGGAGAGTAAACAAAGAATAATTTTAATTTTTGAAGTTAACACATTTTTTTCATTCCTATAATTTTTCCTTCAAAGGTTGTTGTAAAGTCACCACTACTCTTTCTGGTTTTACCAAGTTAGTTAGCCTCTCCCTTAACACCCATCACATGATTATTACTGTATGTCACTGCTGTTGCTTTCTAATATTATAGAATACTTCTACCTGTAATTGGATGACTCTTCTTTAAAAGTCTTTTTTCTTTCCCTGAATGCAGCATTGTTAGAATAGAGGGCAAGCTGACTCACCTTTTATGTTAAATTTTCAGTGTTTTATTATGCCCCAAAGATATAATTTAAGAGCATACTGGGGTCACTTGGCTTTGTATACATTCCCCTCTCCTTTCACAAGGCTCATTCTTTATCTCCTCACCCAACTGCCTCAGCAAACTATGCATCAATCCCCAAAATGACTTCATAAAAGGGTCAGAAGCAGTCTGCTTCTTGGGATTCCTTCACAGCACTAACAGGAAGGACCAAAATAAAGGGAAAGAAGTGAAGAAACAAGGAAGATTCTAATCAGCCAAATTAACTGTGCTCAATAAGCAACACCTGAAGTTCAGCTGTTTCCCTCACATACCCATAAGCCTTGCTTTCCCATTACAAGAGTCTGTTTTTTGTGCTTTTAAATATCTGTTGTGGATTCACCTATAGATCAGACTCATTTCAGCAAGAAAAGGAAAGGCTGAAACTAATTATCAATTTTTCAGCTTTGTTAGATCTATTCTCTGGTGTGACTGGGAGTTCTTTGCACAGTAATTTCAGGATTAATTTTCTTTGAACCAGTCCTAAAGCTAAACAGGTGTTTTGAGGAAACAACCTGCACAGAAACTGCTTTGTTGCTTGAGGCTGCACCAGACTATTAAAGTGACAGAAATGAGTCTGAGATTACAGGGTGGAAGAGAGAAATTAAATAAAATCTGCCCTCCAAAAAAGTGAGGACAAGAAACAGAAAAACAGGCAATCTTTTAAAAGCAAGAGACATGCAACAAAAATCTCCAGAACAGTAAATTGAGGTAAAAACCAAGTGAGAGTCATTTGTATATAATGCTTCTATGAAAATGGAGGTTTCTCACCACAGAGGACTTCAGACTTCTAACTTTAAAATTCAGAAGAAAAATAGAGACATCAACCTGAACATCTTCCTAATGCTAAGTAATTCCTCACCAACTGCATAATCAGCACCCTCAATACAGTAACAGGCAGAAATTCTGATCCCACAAAGAATAAAAGCAGAAGAACTTGTGTTGATTATTAGGCCAGGGTGTGGCCATTCATAACCTTTCCAATTTCTACTTTTTCCATAGATCAAACTAATTGTCATGGAAGCTAGAGAATCCATATGCCTTTCTCATGTTTAAAATATAGTACTAGTAACAGTAGCATGCAAAGATCATAACTTACATCTGTTCTACGCAAATTATCTGAAAGTGACCTCTACTAGGATTACTTTAAAAATACTTTCCAAAATAGATGCTATATCACAGAGTTTAAGCCCTAAAATAAAGTTTTTGTGAAGACTCTCAGTAAGAAACAAGCTCTCATTTGACATTGCATATGCTATCAACCGCTCTGTCATTGCAGAATGTTACTTTAGTTTCTCCTACTAAAAGGAGCTGTCATCACAACCTGTTTAAAATAATACAGGAGATCAGTGCAGAAGCTTAGCTAGCTCTTGCTTTAGCAACTAGCACACAGGGCGCATGGGAAGGTTTCAACCCACGAACGCTCCCAACTACAGCTATGCAGAATTCCTTTCATCAGCTTATAACATTTTTTTAAGTCATTATCAGATAGAATTGATAACAAATACTGATAAAGTCTCGATGCATACATCAAATATTATATGGAAACTTTGAACAATTTCTCCCTTGAAGGGCACCAACCAAAGCATGCTCTTGCAGAATAACTTTCTGTATTATAAAAAGAGCTTTAAGGAAATATGGTACCTTCTTGTCTTCAACAAGTCACTAGGAACGGAACTTTTAAATTGATTTAATAGAAAAAGTTACAATATAATTAAGTACAGCTAATACTACGTGCTTTTTTGTGGGATGTCACAGGGGAGCACAAAAGGAAGAGAAGCCCTTTCTCCAAGACACTACTAAAACTGGGCAAGATTGTAAGAGTGCACAATCATTGTGTGAACAACGAGGCAACACAAGCAAAGCAAGGTTCCTCAGAATTTCACCATCACACTAGTCAAGAACCTAATAAAAGAAATTTCTTCTCTGTTATCTTCATCCTCCTCACACATTATTCTCAACCTGTAACATATCCTCTCTGCATAGTCATACTGCATCCCAATGGCAAGGGCAGCAGAAGGCCTAGAGGAGAGATGGGGAGGGACTCTTTATCAGGGAATGTAATGATAGGACACGGGGTAATAATTTTAAACTGAAAGAGGGGAGATTTAGATTGGATATTAGGTAGAAATTCTTTACTGTGAGGGTTGTGAAACACTGGCCCAGTTTGCCCAGAAAAGCTGTGGATGCCCCATCCCTGGAGGTGTTCAAGGCCAGGCTGGATGGGGCTTTGAGCAGCCTGGTCTAGTGGGAGGTGTCCCTGCCCAGGGCAGCAGGGTTGGAACTGGATTATCTTTAAGGTCCCTTCTAACCTGAACCATTCTATGATTCTACGATACAGTGCAAGCAACTAGTATTTTCTATGTATTTTACGTGAATGCTAATGTAATTCAACAGTTGTGAACAAGTGCTACTAGCACCAACCTCAGGCAGTACATGCAATTTATCAAAAGAGTAGCGAAGTTTTGGCATTTCTTAAACACTGAAGATTAGTAACAGCTTGGAGCTCCTTCTTTCCCTCTCCTTCCCAGATTAAAAAAGAGGCAGCATTTTCTTTCCAATTTTTGCCCAATTTCTTAGGGAAGAAAGGTATGGAATCCAAACTTTTATCACATAAAAGAAAAAAGTATTTAAGACTATTTTGAAGGATTTATTTTGAAAAATTCAATCTTCAGAACTCTCACGTCCCTCATTAGACACATCAGCATCATAAATACCTATTTAACATTATGCATTTCAGAATTCAAGCATAAACCCCACAGAAATACTTTATATTACCCTCATGCCCCAAGTTCTATGCCAGTCTTTGCTTTTCTGGAAAAAAAGAAGAAGCACCATGAGCCATTTTAAATAAAAACAACTTGGGCCAAGTCATTGTCAAACTCCCTCAAAGAGATAATGAAACTTTGCCTGATTAATGATTGCAAAACCATGCTTTTCTCAGAACTAATGCAACATGCCAGGTCTTATTTTGTCATTCCGAGAGCCACGCCAACAGGAGTAAAAGTACCACTGTCAACAGTTTATCACAAAACATAACATATATGGGAAACAGTCACACTTCAGACAGAGCAGCAAAAAAATCACTTTTAATGGGTAATCAACCACTGGATTAGTACGTCAACAGTTTTTACATGGTGTCAAGAGCTCTGAATTTTGAGAAACTGTATGTAAGAACAGGATTCCAAGAACTTTGGAGGAGAGAAAGACAGTAAAGTTAAACTGGTAAAAATGTAGGATAAAACCAGAATAGACAGCAGTGGCAGGAAATTATCTATATTAAACATTTTTCTAGAATTGAAACACGGGTAGTCTGATCTGTATACTACACAGATCAGGATTTGAGGGCATGCGTTTTGGTTTTTTTTGTTGTTGTGTGTTTTTTTTTTTTTTTTAACTGCAGAACTACCATTTTTCCCCCAAGTTTTCAATGACTGAAGAAAATTTAGGTTTATTATTGTTGTTTTTCAGAGCAGCTATGACTGGACTTGCAGTCTCGCAGATCACACATGAAAGCTTGTTCTGTGAAATAAATTTTCTACTGCAACAGTAAATAATTTTGGTTATGTGAGAATAACATGGCTTTCATATTTGAATAGTTTGGGTTTTTTCTTCCCCTGCACAATACGACTGTCTCCTCTCTTTTCCCACCAATCCTCCAGTTTTAAATCGCAAAGAAAGTATCAAAGTTTCTCATTTCTAATACACAAAGTCAGATCTCCTACAAACCATAGGCAAACCCCAAGCTTTCAGTACTGTAAATTGACCAGATATAAAAGCTACAGAACAAAACACAGCACAGTCAGTGACCTACAAGCATAATTAACTTTAGGCGTCAACTTTCAGTACTACTCATAATGTTGAGGCTCTGACTGTCATAGCAAAAGAACTAAAACAAGAAAGTGCATTTTGCTCTTCCTGTTGCTTTTTAAAAATCCAAATTTCTGAACAAAACATTTTAGAATAATACATTGAAATGAAATAAAGAGCAAACAGAGCCATCCTATTAATCAACAGTAAAGTGGTATAGTAATACAAAAATTTATTTTCTTTCCTGTGCCATTACAACAATTTTGACTCCCTCTGCAAAGCTTAGAAGTTATCCTTGGAAAAACTGGAAATAGAATTTACCAAAAAAAAAAAGGAAAATATTTATCCACATGTAATTATTCACATTAATTTGCAAATCACTGCATTATATAAAGATATACCTTATTATCTTAAAAAAAAACAGCATATGGCGAATAAATTAGTATCCAGAAAAGATGGGAGAGGTGATAATTTTCTCAGAAACAAAAAATCCCTAATCTTAGCCTCTGGCAAGTGCCAACAGAGCAATGGCATGTGATAGTACAATATAATTTTATAACAGAAATCAAGCAATGAACATTAGCAAGTTCCCACGGAAAGTACCTAGGACATCAGAGCAAGATTTATGACGGCAGAAAAGATTCTTGTAAGAGACTCAATAAAAACACCAACAGTTTCAAAGCACGCATGCCTGCATTTCCAACACTGGGCATTAACAGTGTCTCAAGATCTGAATATCTTACACACCCATCACCCTTTGGGGGAAAACATACAAACCACCACACAAAAAAAGACACTCCAAAAGTTTAGATCCTGACCTAATAGTCTTCTCAAGCCAACAGGAAATCCGCTGCCCTTGATGGTCTGAAAGATCAGAGTCCAGAGGACAAAACTGGGTCTCCTCAACAGTCCTGAAGCTACTCTAAGACCAAGATCTAACATGCATTTTGGAGCCTGAGAACAGTCACCTTCTTTAAGGACTCAGTGCTTCAGTGCTTTCAACGTAGCCTAGGTTTCAAACCTTTCAGAATAAGTTTGGAAGCTGCTCGCTTTGTGAACATACTGAAGGTCCTGTTTTCTCCATTTATCCTTGACCCAACTGTTGAAAGAGAGGAAGCAAAAACACCTGGAGTGCCACCACCACAGTTTGTGGCATCTTCACATCCTCAGAGCTCTCCTTCAAACAGGGGTCTCACAAAAAGAAGCAACAATGGGCAGGGCAAACCAACGGCTCTTGCTGAGCCATAGCTTAGAGGACCTGACTGCCACAAGCAGTGCTTTACTTCTAGTTGATCAGTCCTCTTGGGGCATTCATTTACATTCAATTTGAAAGCACAAGCACATGGTCACATCTGAGGGAGAAACACAAGAAACAGTAGGACTCTACAAAGAAAGAGATAACCGGACAGGGAAGATGAGATATTAAGTGTTTCAAGTAGTAGCAAAAGTGGTGTTAAAAGCAGGGAGATTTAATGATTCGAAAGATACCAACTTCATAAAAAAATAAAAAGGGACAAAGGATAAAGCTTACTCACCCTTGATTAATTTACTCTTACAGTTTTTGGTTTTAGTTTCAGGAGTTCTGGGCACATAGCCCAAAAAAAAAAAAAAAAGTAATTCACATTTATCGTACTTTCCCAATCCCTTAAAACTTACTTCTACTGGGAGAAGTGTCATTTTGCTGTTCAGACATTGTGTAATAGGCCAAAATGTGCTCTTTTTGTGCCCTGAGAACACAGTCTTCACAGTTAAAGTTGATTATGCCATTTGTGTTCAGCTGGAAGAACGTCGGGCCAGTCTGCTCACTCGTGACACAAGGCAGCATTTCTTAGAGCAATAAACAGAACACGATCACACTGACTGTGCTTAAGGGACACACAGGGTTGTGGCAAAGCTTCTTCACCAGACCCTGTGGCCTGGGTCTAACCACTGTGGAGAAAAAAACAGCTCCCGGGCCCACCCGTGCTGTCACCTGCACCTTGTACTGAAGCCTTCCACAGCACCTTCTCGTTACCTGCTGGCCACCAAAGCCAGCCTGCCAGGGACGTCCCTTTGATGGCCAACAAGCGACAAGCCACACCACCACCTTCCAGCACCAGTGACCCGCTGGCCTGGCCAGGTAACAGGCGAGGACAGAGGTCACTCTGGCCCTTGCCCCGAGAGGGTTTGGAACCTCCATCCCTCGAGCAACAACCGCTGCCGCAACACCCAGGTGTGAACAGCGAGCCAAGCCCATGGGGGACACCAACACCTCACCCGCGCCGCGGAACACTTTATTCCTCACAGCCCGAGGGTTAACTCGCGCTGGCATATTAAAAAACCCTTATTTTCGCCGGTTTTCACCCCGGCAGAGGCAGAGCAGCCCGACCCTCCCGCCGCGGACAGGCGGCGACCGTTAACGGCCGCAGCCGCGCGCGCCCCGCGACCCAGCCGCCGTCGGTGCGGCCGCTCTGCCCCCAGAGCGGCGAGGACGAGGAGGAGGAAGAAGGGAGGGAGGAAAAGAGGACGAAAAGCAGCAGGAGCCGCCGGTACCGGCGCCCCGCCCGACGGCAGCGGGGGCTGCGCACTCACCTGGTCTCGGCCGCCCCGTCCCGCGGGACGGGAGGAGGAGGAGGCCATGTTACAGCGCTCTCTCCTCACCTCGCCCGGCGCCGGGGCAGAACCGTCCCGGGCTCGCCCCCACCGGCGGGCGGGCCTGCCCCTCGCCGCCGCCCCCTCAGGTGGAGCCGTGCCCCGCCGGTGCCTCTCCCCCCGCGGCAGGCGGGGAGGGAGGGAGAGGAGGGCGCTGTGTTCCCGGCCGCCCGTTCCGGGGGCCGCCGCCGTCCCAGCCCGTTGCTGGGCAGCGGGGCGCGGCCTGGAGATGGCGGCCCCCGACGGCCGGGGACTGCCCGCCCTCATCCAGGTGCTTGGCGGCAACGAGGGGACCGCCCCGAGGTGTCCCCCTGGGGGAAAATCGGGAGGGCGGCTGTTACCGGAGGGATCTGAGCGGCCGGGGGGCACCTGCAGCGCCGGTCACCGGGGAACTGCGGCTCCGGAGGGCTACCGGCCGGTCGCTTGTGCTTTCTGCCTCCGGATAGCTCCGGAGGATGCGGTTTTGGGGAGCCCAGCTGAAGTCCATTGCACAAAACTAACACGCCAGCTGAATCCTCTAACTTTTAACCACAGTCAAAGGGTAGCCGCTGGCTTTCCATAATGAGTGCACACTGCAGGTGTGGTATATTTACTATAACGCAAATTCAAAGTCGCACACACGTGGAAAGCAACAGGAGAACAAATAGCTCACACACAGAGTGCAACTGGGGGCTGCTGGCATGGATGATGGTTAGCCGACATTCATAACGGGCTGGGGCCGGGGTGAGGCAGTCTGGGGGGGGTTTGCCCCTAATCCAAGGCTGTATAAACCTCACACATGTGCTGCTGCAGTAATTAAACTAGCAGTTCTGCCTGTACTGTTTCTATTTACCCTCTTAAAATGTGTGATAAAATATTGCCATCGATCTTATTAAACCGTGTTTTATCACAGGACTTGAAATTGTGACAGTATTGTAAAAGCAATTATTTTCATTTTGACTGAAATGACTTTACCCCATCCCCTTCTTTTCCTCCCCTCTCAAAAGCATGGTCTGGTGCACCAACCTATTTTTCTGTTTTCATTAGAACTTGATTTACCAATTAGCAGCGGTTAAACACAACTAATGCTATCAAGCACTAATTCACCTAGAAACATTGCTGATAACAGCTTAAACCAGTTACTTTTTTACCACCATAGTGGTAAAGTGCTGTAGGTAAAGGGTCTTAGTGCTGTAGGTGCACTTTATAAAGTGAATACCCAGCTGTATAAACTGACTATAGGTGTTTATACATCTTTGCGATACTGTGTAACTAATTGCTTGTTGCCCTCTCTATAAAGTGTATACTTTTTTCTTTGTATATAGAACCAAACAAAAATACTTAAACAAAGACCTTGGCTGTGTCTCATACAAAGAATTTAATTCCCCCAATGTCTTTATCCCTCTTATTTTGGATGTGACTCACTTCCTCAGCCCACTCAGCTCACCAGGAGATGAAGGAAATGGGGAAAAACAGGATCACGACCTCCACGCTGGCTAAAAGAAAGCGTGAAGGAAGGCTGGTCATGTTTACCGACGGCAGTGGCAATTAGCAGCTCTGTGGCTGGGCACGTGCTATTTTTATACAAGTCACCTACTGCATCATCACTCCATACCACCTTCCGTATGGGAAGGAAAATGATAAAGACTTAGAGGGAATTTGCAGATTGTAAAATAAAATAACACCTTAGGGGGGAAAAAAAATAATCATCTTTACTCGAAGCGAGAAGCATTTTGTAATTCTACTCACTCAACTGGTAGGAGGAGGAATTTTAAAACAAACCAAAGCGTGATGTGTACGTGTAAATCCAGGGTCCGTTATCCCAGGTTTCATACCTCACTTGTCTTATCCACACTCCCACCTGGAAGAGTATACCTTCTTTTTTTGGCAGCGGAATGATACCCGGAGGGAAGAAAAAGTTCACTTCCCTCACTTCAGGAGAGGTTTCAGGTCAGGCTTCCCTGACGGAGGTTTCGAATTTAAATGTGCTATTACAGTGCGCTTGATCTGATAGAGCACAGTAGCAGGTGGCTGTCGTAAGATGAAAAAAGGATAAATAGATAAAGAGCACAGAGGAAACCTGAGGTAATTGGAAAAAAAGAATATTAGTTGTTGAAATCAAACCGCTATACCAGCAAAGAGATTTTCAGCTAGTGTAATTGTCTCCACCTGAGGAAGATTGTTGATAGAGTTATATTGCTATGACTGTACTGACAGGGCCTTAAATTTGGACAACTCCTAAGGGAATGGAGCTTGAGATTGCCTTGTTCGGCTGGAGGGTGCTGCTAACCAGCCGTCTGCATTTACCTCGAAACCAGCCTCTTCCCACCATGGGGGACTGCTCGCCTGCATCACGGCTGGGAGCTGAACTCCAAATGTTAGCCTGAATGCACCTCTCCTGCCCTCATACATCCAAACAGCAATTAAAAAGCAGTTTATTGGGATTTGCCGTTTTTCTTCCTGGCTTGTAAGACATGTGAAATACAAAAACGAAAACCGGGAAGCAGCCTCCTTTTCCTAAGGTTAGTTTTACAGGGGGCAGGAGTGAAAGCTTTGCCCAACTGAAGTTAGTGGGAGTTTTGCCACTGACTTCAGCGGAGCCTGGATTTTTGCCCAGATGCTCTAGAGAAATAAAAGGTGCTTGGTTTTTTTTTATTCTTTTTTCTAATAAATGTTGAAAGAAGCCCATCAACATTTGTATTTAGCTGCTGCTGAGTACAGTGAACGCAATCTGTTGTAGATACCCTCATTGGTATTCACAAACCAGTTGACCTTTTTTAATCACGTCATTATGTAAAAGACAGAATATGCTTTCTCTCTTCCTCACAGTGATGTTATTGCTGAGGAGAATATGATTGATATACGAAAGACAAGACGATATTGACTCTTGCAGCTGCCCTCTGCTCAGCATAGAAGGAGTTGTTCAGAGTATTACATTGGGTTCTTACCCGTGAATACAACTGTAATACTATAATCCAAGCTTGGCATTGTAGGTCTGATCCTATATGCCTTGTACAAACAGCACTGCAGTTCAAGGAAGTGGAAGTTTTAGATGCTGAAGGTTTTAATATATGTGGCCTTTGCCTGTTTATGTAAGAGAAATGGTGGTTAATGTTGTATTGTAAGGGTAGATCTAGATTCTTTGTTTGCCTTTGAGTTCTCCCTCTGTTTTGCACTTGGATCTACGTTTTTCTGTAAAGGGGAGCAGCAGTCCTAGGGATTCACACACCTGCACCTCTCCCTCCATCAGCAGGCTCACTGCTCTTATTCCTACCAGCAGAACAGGGAATCCCCTCAAACACCAACAAAAATACAAACGCAGTTGTATCGCTTGTCTCAAGCGGTATCATTAGCTACTGCCACGTCCAAAGCAACGATCAGCCTGAGATAAGCACTATCCAGTCAGAAAGGAGACATGATTTATATCCTAAGGATATATAGACAACAGTGAGAGGGAGGGAAACACTGGGTGAGCAGAAATGTCAGACTGATATTTGGCAAAGTAATGCCATGAGAGGTCTGTACTTACATGCGCTCTGCCTTATAAGCAAGCTAGCTAGAGCTTACTGTTATTGAGAGGGTCAGAGAAAGCGAGTGTGGAGGGTTGCGGGTGTCCTGGGTCGAGTGACGCAGGACTAATTTATCTTCTAATGCTGGGGAAAACTCCCCTTTTGGAAGACTCTCGTGTCTGAATTTGTGAAAATATTTACTTTAAGCCAGCTAGGCTACGTGGGATTCAAGGTCTCAGTGTTTTCAAGCCTTGCTAGGTGCAGGGATGAGGAGGAGCGAGGCCCAGGCATTTGACCCAGGCTGGCCAACAGGATTATTTCATACCATGAACATCACATTCTATATAAATTAGAAAGTTTGTTGCATAGTTTCTTTCTCCCTTGATGGCGGCAGTCCAGAGAAACTCCTTGCCCCGGTGCTGGACTGCTGAGCCTTTCCCTTCCACCTGAAGCTGTTGCGCTCGCAGTGTCCGACATTTACTGTCCACTCCTGGGAGTGTACAGCTTCCTGCTGATAGAGTTGGCTGAGTATAATTCTTGTATATCTTACATTAGTACTGGGATTAATACTGATTCTTTAGTATTATTGCTAATTATTTAGTCTTATCCTATGAAATCTATTTATATTTCAACCTTTGTGCTTCTTTGCTTTTCCCAGTTCCCCTTTCTGGGTGGGGAGGCATCATCGGATGATAGAATAATTGTCTAAATGACAATAAATTGTTATGGTTTTTCTGAAACTATAACAGTGAGCATGGAGCACCTTTGTCGGTGTACGCGGAGTCATGCCATGCACAACTGTGCTGTGAAGTGGCAGGGACAAGCTGAAATTGGTGTAAGCTGCTTTTGGTGAATACCCACTGTCACGGCCACTGAGCGCCCTTCGCACACACCAAGGGCAGACCAACCTCTGCTGTTCTTGAAGGAAACCACTGCGCACAACAGCATTCCCTCTTCCTGTAAGGTGTTGGTACACAGCTGCTAGTCCACTGAACACGGAGACCACAATAAAATAATTTCCCTGAGCTTCTTACCTGTAATTAAGCCAGCACAATTTGTGCTCTGAGGCAGATGCGAAGGCAGGGGCAATGAGAGCAACAGCAATCGGATGGATCTCAAAGCCACCCACCTCCTAGTTTTTTCCTAAAAGTGTCAGAAAAAAGCTAAACTTGTCATCTCAGGCACCAGTGGAGGGGACCACTGCTACCTGCAGGTCACAGCGTTGTATGCCACTGGCTCGTGGAGCAGTCTCCTGGCGTGTGAAATAGAAGTAGGGCTACCAGCCTCCTGTGGAAGAGAGAGATGTTCTCCTACAACCAGCTTTTCTTCTGGTGCCTCCTGGTCTTCACCACTCAAAACTTCTGAGACAATGGGATATATGGAAAAAGAAGTATTCTTAAAGCATTTGAAAATTCAGCGAGCACTCTGAGAACAAACAGTTAGTGTCCAAAAGAAATGACTATATTAACACAACTAAGAAATATTTCTATATATTTAAACTAAAGCTGGTTAAAACTAGGAAAAAAGAAAACGTTACTTTCAAGAAAATTCAGAACAGTGTATTCAGTACTTTCAGACACCGCATGTTTTATATATAAATATAATATGTGTATATTTTAATATAACTTATATTAGTTTTTAATACTAAATGTTCATGATACTGCTACCCTCCCTCCCCCAAGTTAACTAAGGTTACCATACATCTGGGATTTCCCAGACATGTTTTCTTTTTATCTGTACGAAAATGTGGACTTTGTCCGCCTTCCTCAGGTCTCTGGAGAAGGATTAGTCTGGTGGAGTCGGCAGCAGTAGCTCCGGTCCTGTGCTGTCTATAGAGAGCAATCCCCCCACAAGCTGTGGAGCACACACAGCCTGAGGGTGCTGCCCGAGCAGGGTCAGGCCCATGGACCGTGTCCACAACACTTCGCCTGAGCAGTGCAAGTTGGTCCACGTTCATTACTGAGCCTGTCCCGGCTGTGTTGGATTTGTTACACACACAGGGAAGGGTTTCTCCATGCAGGGCAGAGCGCGTCAGACTCTTTTCCTACGAATTGCACAAGATGTGAGGCCTTATTTCCACCTGGGATTTCCCAGAGATATGAAAACATTGTTCTAGGCAGGTAAATCTCCGGCGTGTGCCAGGAATACGTGATTCAAGGTAAACAGAAACCTGCAAGCATGCGCACCGTATGCCGCGAAAATTCCCCAAGAGGGAGGGGAAAGTGAAGGATTTTTACCCCTGGGATGTGTGTGTGTTGGCGGGGAGGAGCCGGACGAGATGCCTCTCGCCTGTGCCATGGGCTAGGGAAGAGAGAGAAGGGGGAAGAAGAGAAGAGAAGAAGGGAGTGCACCACGAACAGTTCTGCCTGCTGGAATCACCCTCCCAAAGAAATGTTTGTAGGGGAGAAGCTGCACATTTTGGTATACAGCAGCCCACCCTGCTTAACATTTAAAAGAAGCAGCAATGCCATTCTTCAAGGATGTTGTAAGCCAGTGCAATGAAGTAATTAAAAAACGCGGTTATTTCATCAACGTGGAGTGGTGCTCGTTTCTCGCTCCAGCAGGGACCGTAGGTGTTGGCCCAGGACTGTCGGTGCTGGTGAGAAAGGGGTGCCAGGGTGGGTCAGCAGCATCACAGCATCCACAGTGAAACCGTCCTGTAGGGAAAAGACCTATAAAACTAGGAACACATTTGCTTTGCAAATCTATTTTGCATTGAAGTTTCTAAGTAAGACAATTTTGCGAAGTTTGGAATAGTATTTTCCCAGGCTTTTTTTTTTAATGTAAACATATTGCACTACTACTTCCCCGGGTACCGATGGAGCAAGTTTGCCACTGCCAGAGGACTCCCTGAGCAAAGCCCGCAGGTGCCTCTCTAGCTACGTCTCCAACCCTTCTCTCGGAAGCTGTGCTAGCACAGGGACTGATTGTTCTTCATCTGGGAGCAGGGGTACAAAACTTTAATTTGCTTACAGACAAATTGAATATGTCCTGGCTTCTGGGGAATTAAGTTACCCAATGACCTTTATTAATGTGCGTACTTTAAAACCAGCTTCAAAAGTCACAGCAGTGCCTCACAGATCAGCATGCTTCCAGCCAGAAATAATGAATTTATGCATCTAAATCTAAAAGATTTGCTTGATTAGAAGGAGCGGCTGCAGCCACGAGCCTAGCTTGACCCAAATATGATTATATTCCCCATACTATGCAGACAGCCTAATGTGCTATTGGAGCAGCGACCAGTTTGCCCATCAGCGCCGTCCCAGCGCAATCCATTGCTCCAGTTCCCTCGTATAGCACCATTTGGGCAAAAATGCCCGCCCGCGCCCCCAGCCGTCCCCCCACACCCGCGAACCAAGCAGACGCCCGGCGTATCCTCAGCTCGCCGCACTGTTTTTTTCACCGCGGAAGCAAAGGCCGCCTT